>OX418226.1:37691810-38291810 GCA_948455865.1 Conomelus anceps
ACTTGTCAAATAGTTGAATCTTATTTCTAAGTTATCTTTAAATCTAAATAACACTGAGCAATTAATGAGCAATTCTATGTTTATACATTTTACAGTTCAGGAATAAACATCACGATTATAATAGCTGAAGTATTCCTGAACTGTATAAAAACAATGAGCCTCCAGTTCCGACTTCAACTCTACTTTTAATTAATTTTTCCGGTGGCATTCCACTTATTGATGCTGGCAACGCATTAAATAAAACAGATGCAAACCAGAACTTCTAACCCCTCTTGCATATAAAGTCGTGCGATGCGCTTCATCTCTGAGTACATGTCGATGCCTATAATAGTCTCATAATTATGTAACATATATCCTTTTTTAAATTTTACCTCATTCTTTTTTATCAAGCAGACTGTTTCCAAAATATATAAACAAGACAAAGGGAGAATTTTTAATTGTTTAAAATATGGTCTGCAGCTTGTCCTGATAAGACTCTCCCACCATCACGCGTATTGCCCATTTTTGTAATTTGAAAATTTGGCTGACATCAGTCGAATTATCCCAAAATGCTATTCTGTTATGAGGGAGTGGAATAGGGCGTAGTAGATTTCTTTTAAAATTGGAAGTTGTAACAAATGCTTCATACTTCTAAGAACAGCGGAACAGCGGAATTAAGTTTCTTTTTCAAATATTCTATATGGGGTTTCCAGGAAAGTTTACTATCTATTATCACACCCAAAATTTTAACTTCATGTACACTTTCAATTGCTTTGTCATCCAACTTAACTATTCCATTATTTTCGGATCTGAGTGGCACATCCACATGCTTTGTTTTATTGTAATTGAGTACAAGCAAATTTGCCCTGAGCCACTCATCGAGTTTTCCAAGTACCTTATTTTCACAATCCTTCATCCGTACATCATTCTTAGCCCAAAGCAACAAACTTATATCGTCAGCATACAAAACACTATGTGCTGGATTAAGATAATTTGGCAGGTCGTTTATATAAAGGAGGAACAAGACAGGGCCCAATACTGACCCTGGGGAACCCCAGACACCGGTTTCAACCATTCCGAGCAATGAACAAATTTATTTGAAGACTATTGTGACAAAATAGGGGTTCCACTGTATTGATAGATATTGTTCATTTAATTATTCCTATAGGTAAAATATAACAGAATATGAAGGAACAACAAGCTCTTCGCCCAAAATTGCTTCTATAACAATATTAAA
Source organism: Conomelus anceps (assembly GCA_948455865.1). Taxonomy (NCBI): domain Eukaryota; kingdom Metazoa; phylum Arthropoda; class Insecta; order Hemiptera; family Delphacidae; genus Conomelus; species Conomelus anceps. Next base: position 37,693,027 of record OX418226.1, read on the forward strand.
TTTAAAAACAAGAGTCCAAATGTTTTTAAGTTATGATACACATACTCACATGTAGTCAAAATAGACATACCAGATAAGTTTAATATTATATTATTGATACAGGTTTAAAGTCAAAGTTCGGCTACATCTGAACATGTTCAAAACTAATATGGATCTCCATCAATTAAGTTAATATAGTTGATTTTCAATTCAATGCATTGTTCTAAAGTGAATTCATTGATATTAAAAATTTTCTTATTTTTTTTGGAGGATGAAGCCCACATAGGTCTGAGGCCTGTGACTGGATAATGAATTGGATGATGGTGATTGATGAGTTGGACCAACCGTTTTAGGTGGGTTCCGAACCACCGGGAAGTGATTTTACAGCAGAGAACAGTCCTTTTCTTTGATTCTTTGGTTCGAAGAAACATAATAAACTTTGAGTCAAAATCAAAAAATTGTTACTTTTAAAACATATTAGCTGGTGCTCGTTGGATGCTTGACGACACCGGAAAATCTCGTTAAGTTGAGACTAATAGTAGTTCTATGAACAGTAGACCTCACTCGCCTATACTCTTGTTTTTAAGTACTCTTCACTCAAAATGAGAAATCTTCGAAAAAAGATACAGTGCTCTTTTGACTGAGATTCACTGATTAATCTATTATTGATAATAGAACCTGCAAAAATAAATATTTGAAAAGTTCAAAATGTTTGACTCCCCCTGGGAATCACCCTCATACCTAATCTAGGATTACTATGCATTTTTAGAGCTCTTAATCTACCTCTAATCATAAAAAGTAAAAATTATCCATTAACAAAGAGTTCAAAATTTGATCACTCCACTCCATTTTCCATCAGTGAAATTCAGATATGTGCCCCTAGCTTCAAAGGAGATCATTTTTACAATTTTTTTTTTTAAGAAAAGAAACTTTATTGGGAGAAAAGTGTACAAATGCAATACATATTTTACTGAACATAAATGTCTGAAAAAGTAGCTATTTTTCGAATGGAAGTGTCCAAAGCTTTTATGCTCTACTGGATGAGAAGAAGAATTCGCCAATTATCCCTAAATTAAAATTAAAAAAAAATTCCACACCCCTCACCATCTGATATTCAAGAATTAATTCAGTGTCAACCTTCTTCTTATAGTTATCATCCAATTTCAATAAAAAAAAAAATTAACCACAAAATGCGTTTCATGATAGCCAATTTCCCCCAGCTCAACCCCCTATTGGTCAATTAATTGAGAATTTACTATTTATCATTCCTTTCAGCACAAAAAAACCTACCAAAACAAAAAAAATTAGAAAAAAATCAATTTGAAGATTTTAAAGATTTTGAAGTCTATCGAATTTTTTAAAAATTGACATGAATTGAACCGTTAATTCAAAACCCAAATCAGACACTTCATTAATCTGGGGGCAGATTGTGCCACTGAAAAAGGTGGTTGGGGGGGGGGATTTTTTTAAAAACCTTATACATGCACCGTTCAACCTAGGAATAAGAAAAATTCGTGCAAAATTACAACCGCTCAATTCATTTCACCGTTATCTCGTAACCGACATGAAGAATCACGTACAAAATGGCGAACGGTCAAGTTAAAACTTGGGACGACAACCTAACCAGTCATATTCTTACTTTTTACATACCAAACTATCAGTAAATCAAGTTGCATGATCCCACAATTTTGCATTCTCTAATATGTTACAACAAAAAAGCCACTGAATTGAAATATATATAAGTTTAGAGTATAGAGTTAAATGAGTTACATTAAATAAGTTAGAGTATAGAGTTAAATGAGTTACATTAAATAAGTTAGAGTATAGAGTATAGAGTTACATGACATGGAGTTAAATTTGATTTTTTCCGTGAGAACGATAACAATTTTATGCAGGTCACTAATCACAGAAAATCACGTCTCGTCTTGAATAGTAAAAAATACTGTTTCAAAGTTTCCTGGTCTCCTTATCTCTCCCCACACACCCATTTCATCGACACAAGTTGCCAAGTGTTTCCCCTGCAAGGCGAGAAGTAGTCGAGAATTCTGAAACCTGGTCAGGAGGAGCGAATTGTGGCCGGTACGGTATTGTCCCTAACTAAGTTTCTGTAACTAAGTCTTTGCCTTCACAGCACTGTGCCTGTCTTTTCTTTACTGGCAAAAGGGTCGTCTTGATTGCCAGGCAGAATACTGGCCCTTAAAGAGCCTTTAAGCTGTTCCTTTACAACGGGCTTCGAATCTTAAATACTTTGGACAGACTCTCCGAAATCAGGGATTTGGAGTTTTACGGTGAACGCTGCAACTCTTCAGTATCAATTGTGTTTTAGAAGAATAATGATTGAAAAGTGCTTCAACAATAATGATCCACATGTGAGTTCTTAATAAATACAGAGAAATAGAAGTACCATCATCCTTCTGTATACTTTAGCCTATTAAAATTTATTTCAATATTAAATTCAACATGCCCTTTTTGTAGTATGCAATGTGGTGATGTAAACGAATTACTACGTTTAAAATTCATGTACCATAAACTCTACTCTTTGAGAGTGAATCATGTGTTGAAGTTAAAAATAGCTAAATGTCTTTCCTATTTTCGACTAGAATATATATTTTCATGTTATCATGAAAATGCAATATTACTTTCCAATTCCACTATAAACTTTAATATACTCGTTATCTGTAAACTATAAGTCCATTTAAAATCTTTCCAAAAAACTGTTTAACGGTAATTTTCTCACAATGGAGTATTACTCAACAAATTACTATCAACTTTCTTACTTTTTTCTAGAGTGAAAACAATAAATTGACTGAACAGAAAAACAATACACTAAGACAAACAATAAAAGCTTTCCAAACAAATCTAAATAAATTAAATCAAATTCTCAATCACGCTGCAATTCATTAGTATAAATGTTTGTTTGCAACTAACACAGATTGATTGTGATTCCATGCATGTGTCTGTTTTATTACTATGACTAAGATTAAGCTGATGCTCTTTTTTCTTGATGTTTCTTGGCATACATATTTGATTTTATGCATAGTTGTGGCTTTTACCACTTATATAGGTCTTCAGTATCAATGGCTGAGTTATCAATGCATCAATAGCTATAGTAGGTGGTAAAAATAGATTAAAAATTCAATGGTTTTGGTAATATGAATAACTGCTGACATTGTAGTTTAGTGTTTGTTTGTGACTAGCACAAATTTTCTGTGATTGAGGTACCTACGTGTTTGCTTTATCCCCACTACCAGGATGATTAATTTGTTTTTTATTTTTATTTGTAAGCCTTTGCATTTTTAGTACAAGTTATAGTTGTGTCTCTTGCCATAAAATGCAAAAAATGTCTGTCTTTTGCAAGATAATTGCACATGATGGAAAAGCTCATTTAAAAAATCATATGTTCCTATAGAAGAAGGCCTGAGAGCCTTACGTTTTCATTTAAATATCTTCAAATGCAAGTAGAATTAAAAAATTCTTCTACATACATCGCTAGGAATTTCTTAAAGAAAGATCAGTGCAAAATTTCATTGAATTTGGTCGACGCGTTTAGCCGTAAATGCGTTACATGTTACAAACAGACAGACGAATGCAAAACGGTCGACTTGAAACAGAGACCTCTCTAGGTTCGGGCAATTATTATTATTTTAATTTTTTATCATCAGTTCAAATTTCTATGAATGAATGTATTCTTTCAGAGAAAAATCAGGCGTCATCAAGTTTCAACCAAACTATGTTAGGATTCCAAATTTTTAGAGAGATATCCTACAACTATCGGAGCAGAAAAACGTGGCCTGCAGTCGAGATAATTTCGGAAGGAAGACCAAAACATCGAGAATGTAATTTCAAGCGGTGGATACTCGAGGGAGTTTGTCGCATCTGCACCAACGAGGGTTGATTTATCTGGCTCCATAATTCTTCCGACAGTTCCGATAGCAGCCGATACGCTGCGCTCAATCTATCGACGATCAGTTTCAATCACCCGAATGTCACACCTCTGCCTGCCAATCCCACACACGTCCCACATAGGTCTCTCATGTAGGATCCGCACATCGCTCAACAGCAAACCTTGTTCGTTCCGCCAACTCCATTTCCTCCTCACGAACAAATTAAAGGTCAAGATTTCCAGTTAACCGGATGATCTCGTCTTTTCTTCCCCGGAATCGGAATCGCCGACCGAGACTATTCCATTTCCGATCGAGTGGCACTGATTGATTTCTTGTGAGAATGTTTTCGTTTAGTGTGAAGCTGTGTGATGCATCTGGCTCCTCAGCTACAAGAAAAACGATTGAAGCAGCCAGCAAGAAACCACTCCAAGTTACATTTGGACAGTGATTTATCTGTTGAGGTTAAACTGATGTAATCTTTGAGTCAGAATCTGATGAAACACTAGGAAAAAATTAGTTGAACTAAAAACTTCACACTAAAACGCTCTTACTGACAGCTTTTAAATGGAATCACTATTTATTTATAATTGATAGTTTTCTTTTTGTTGAAAATTTAACGACTTGCAGTCACTTTCAGATTGTGAATAAATGAAAAATGTACTCACACGTGGCCGAACGTTTTCGAATTGTTGAAACCCATCTTCAAGGCATCCTATATAGCGCTGTCAGTTTTTTTGGTTAGAAGAATAATTTTGGTTTTTATATAATGTGGTCAAAAAGTATGTGTGATTTAAAATTTAACTGTTAATTGAGGATGTTTTGTTTATTGTGTGTGGTGTGTTTCAGTGGCGGATCCAGCGGGGGGCGATTGGGACGATGCATCCCCCCCCCCATAGGGAGCTTTAAGATGTTGTTATTATTGTAAATTTTCTCAATTTGTATATTTTATGAAAGGTTAGATCTTATTCTTATTATTTTGCTTCCAAATTCTCCTCTCTTTGAAGAAGTTAATGCTCGTCAAAAAGCAGTGAAAGTCTTGGTAGATAAATATCATCAATTGATCAAAAAACCCAAAAACGATATTCAAAAACGCGAATATATCCATAGATTTAGACAAAGTCATTGATAGATATGCAAGCACAAGAACGACAAGAGTGGATTTCCAAATTTTGTAACATTTTTATCTATTATATTGCATAATATATATTTTCGGCATTTGAATTTGATATATTGTACTCTCAACAATGGAATTTTTTTACTGTAATAGACAGAAATATATAAAGTGTTATAAAGAAATATGCCTTTTATTCAAGAAAATGGACAGATGATTTTTGACTTATTTGTTCCATTTGAAAAAAGCGACGGGAAGATCTTTTTTTGGTGGGGGGGGGGGGAAGGGTTGGTGTGGTAGTGTGGATCGCCCCACCTAGCTCGGTACCCTGGATCCGCCACTGGAGTGTTTGTAAATTTCAAATTGTTCCAAGGTGTTGAGTTCGTGTCCTTTAGATTTTTTGTTAAATTTACAATAAAAAGTTAATATTAACAACGCAGATCGTTATGGAACAAGAAATTCAAGAATTCAATAGTTTTCCTCTACTGTCAGCATTTGTAACAAGTACTGGCTATGCAAGCTCCATTTTTGAGTAGCTCTAGAATCTGATAAACACCTAGGAAGAAAATTAGTTGCAACTACAAGCTCTATAACTGGAAAGCCCTTTCTAATTCATAGTCACTATATTACTAATTATTGATATTTCCTCATTCCTTTCCACATTTTACCAAATATACTTCAATGCCTTTTAAATTCCTTCAATTCCTTCAAAGATACTTCAATTCATTCCTATTTATGAATATTATAAGAATTAGAATAATAAAACTACTTGAATGCAATAGTTCAAGCTGAGAAGGCTTTCATTTAGAATACAATCCCAATGATTCTGTAACAACAAATTATTATGATGTTGAAGATCCATCTTGTTTCCACTAATATGTAATATAAACTTGAAAAAAACACACTTTTAAATGGAAATTAACTCACGTTTGGGCGTGACGGCCGTTTCGCTCTGTTGTCTAGAGCATCGTCAGACGACCCACAGTACACTGACTTAAGGTATGAGTTTGAGGGTTATGTATGTTGGAATGGCGATGGGGTGGGGGGATGAGTTGGCGGGAGGTTTGAAATTGGGATTATTTTGTCAAATAGAGTATGTGAGAAGAAGTTAAGTTGATCATTTAAAATGTTGTCAGGTTGCTGCTTTTATATTTGAGTTTCCTGAATGAAGCTGCTATTCTATGAGTTTTGTTGTTGAGGTAAGTAAGTGTGATGAATGTATGGTGGTTGTCATTCTGTTTGTTGCTGGTGTGAGTGATTGGTTTTGTTGATATTCTGTGCAGTAGTTTGTCTATTAGTGTGTGTTTGTAACCATTCTGTTGTGCTATGTATTTTATAGTATTCAATTCTATATTGTAATCTTCTTGTGACATAGGAATGTTTGTCAGTCGGTGGAGCATGTGATTGAAAGCGGCATGTTTATGTTGGGTTGGGTGATTTGATGTGTTATGTATTACTGTATCAGTTGTTGTGGGTTTCCTGTAAATTCTAAATGTTTTGAATGAATGTTCCTGCTTTGTTATAGTGATGTCCAAGAAGTTGATTTTTTGTAGTTTGTCTATCAGGTCTATGTTATTTTTTACTGCTGTGTGCTGATGGAATGTTATGTTCTGTCTTATTGTTTTATCTAGGAGTTTTGCTAATTTGAGTGCAGGTGCATGTGTGTGATTTATGAGAGGTCTGATGGGAATATCTGCTTTGTGAATTTTTGGTAAGGCATTTAGTTTTGGTGCTGATGGATTTATGTGCTTTAGGTGCTTTTTGTGGCTGTGAAAAATGATGTGTTGAGTACGATTGATGGCATCTTTTATTTGTGTTTGGTACTTGGGAGTGGGATCATTCTTTAGTTCCATGATTTTATTTTTAGTAATGAATTGTTTTACCTTTGTGTCTATTTCTGTTTTATTTATAATGACTGTGATGTTGCCTTTGTCAGCTGTGGTTATGATCAGGTTATGTTCTTTCTGTTTTTTACTAATATTTTTCATTGTTATAAAATCTGGGTTGGTTTTGGATTGGACTTTGAAAGTGTTTTTATTGCGTGATATGTCCTGCCTCAGGTATTCATGTACATGGATATTTGTATTTTGTATAGCAGTTTCTGTGTCTATTATAGTTTCAGTCAATTGTTTTTGTGAGAGTTCATGTTGTGTGTTAATGTTGTGTTTTAGTCCCTTATCTAGTAGTTCAAAAATCCATATACCACACAATTCCACACTATCTTCTCTTGACATTACAAATCTTTACACCAATGTACCCATACATGAAACACTTCTTCACCTTAAACAAATGCTCATCCAAAACAACACACCACCTGAACAGCTCCAAGAAATTTTAGACCTCACAACACTAGTTACCTCACAAAATTACTTCACATACAACAATAAATTCTATTCACAACCTCATGGCCTTCCTATGGGTTCCCCAATTTCTTACATCCTAGCTGAAATCTTTGTCCACAATATAGAACAAAAACATATCCTACATAATACAGACAAAATCATCAGCTGGCACCGATATGTTGATGACATTCTAATTCTATACAAAGGCAATAAAAGACAAACTTAAATATTCCACACCAATCTCAATAAAATCCATCCCAATTTAAAATTCACCTCAGAACTTGAACACAATAATAGTATCAACTTCTTGGACATCACTATAACAAAGCAGGAACATGCATTCAAAACATTTAGAATTTACAGGAAACCCACAACAACTGATACAGTAATACATAACACATCAAATCACCCAACCCAACATAAACATGCCGCTTTCAATCACATGCTCCACCGACTGACAAACATTCCTATGTCACAAGAAGATTACAATATAGAATTGAATACTATAAAATACATAGCACAACAGAATGGTTACAAACACACACTAATAGACAAACTACTGCACAGAATATCAACAAAACCAATCACTCACACCAGCAACAAACAGAATGACAACCACCATACATTCATCACACTTACTTACCTCAACAACAAAACTCATAGAATAGCAGCTTCATTCAGGAAACTCAAATATAAAATAGCTTACAGAACATTTAATTCACTAAAAAAACACCTGCATTCTCAGAAAACATCTCAAAACAAGTACAACAGATCTGGAATTTACAAATTGAAATGTGATGACTGCAACAAGTTCTACATAGGACAAACTGGCAGGACATTCACCACTAGATTCAAAGAGCACACAAGAGCCATCTCACACCCAAACACACATTCCACTTTTGCTGAACACATCATTTCAACAGGCCACAGTTATACAGACATTGACACTAATTTAGACACACTACACTTCACTCACAAAAGCCAGAAACTCAATGTTTTAGAACAATATGAGATTTACAAACATGCAAAGCAGCAACCTGACAACATTTTAAATGATCAACTTAACTTCTTCTCACATACTCTATTTGACAAAATAATCCCAATTTCAAACCTCCCGCCTACTCATCCCCCCACCCCATCACCATTCCAACATACATAACCCTCAAACTCATACCTTAAGTCAGTGTACTGTGGGTCGTCTGACGATGCTCTAGACAACAGAGCGAAACGGCCGTCACGCCAAAACGTGAGTTAATTTCCATTTAAAAGTGTGTTTTTTTTCAAGTTTATATAACAAATTATTATTTCATCTCCATAATAATATACAGTTAAAAGTAAATGTATGGCTTTTATTGGTGGGGAGACCTTCACAGGTAGTTCCAACTCGCCGCTTGAGCCATGTTATTGGGCACATGGTGGACCTACAATTTTAGGTGGGTTCCGAACCACCGGGAAGTGATTTTACAGCTGACAACAGAGTCATCTTTATCTTAAGACAGCAACTGGAAAACTTCAATAAATATACAGTTGAACCTCTGCATTACGTTATAAGTTAATTATACACCTAAAATTACCCCTAATTATACACTTATAATGCACCTAAAACTGTAGGTCCAACTCATCAATCACCATCATCCAATTCATTACCCACGCACAGGTCTCAGACCTATGTGGGCTTCATCCTCCAAAAAAAAAGTTATCCAGGTGAAAAAAAGGTTCTAGAGAGGTATTCGTTGTTGAGAGGTCTTGTCGTCAAGTTGTTTTTGGAGGATGAAGCCTACATAGGTCTGAGACTTGTGCGTGGGTAATGAATTGAATGATGGTGATTGATAAGTTGGACCTACAGTTCTAGGTGGGTTCCGAATTTTAAATCACCACCGGGAAGTGATTTAAATATCATGTGACACCAAGAGAATTCTTTACGTAGAGGATTTCGCTATTTAGAGTTCATTTTATACAGTTTTGACTGTATTTGTAATAGAATTACACTAACGTTTATATGACAACTTGAATGAACTAAACCTTGTTCATAAGTGATTGCATACTCAATATCAAACATGGTAAATAATTCTATTCAAGCATTCAAATGATACTTGTCACCGTTATCTATCCTCATAGTAAATCTGGGAAGTCATCTGGAGGGACGACAATGATGCTGGTTTTGTGTACTTTGTTACCAGCGACTCATTCTGGTCAAGATTCAATCGATTCCTGACTCGATTCAGGATTTCAACAGTGTGATTCAAAGGGGGGCTGACTCTAATGGATTCGGTTCCGGACTCTGCAAGCTGGTTGAGGCATAAAGAAGGCAGACCGAGGCACATCTTGTGTGGCATTTAACGCCGTCGCCAGTGGCAAGCCCCACCATCCGGGTCTCTCCTGAAATTAAATGAGGTTGAAACACAGATTGTGTTAATGATTGTTCTCATTTCTCAGCCACACGCATTATCTGCCACAGACTCATTAGCCAACTCTCCCCCTAAAGATCTCTCCCACACACTGTCCCTTTCTCGCATTCCACGAGATAACGCGAGACAGTATTGTGTCTTCCTTTTGTGTGGGCAACTGCTGGAGCATTATTCATTTTCTAATTACTGGCCAGAGTCGCACCAAACTTCCTACTTCACTACTGCGATGCGGTACCAACCTAAGAAACCTCCAGAATGGATGTTCCTTCATAAATTGGTAGCCCACGGTGAGAAATTTGGCTGTTAGCACGGTTCTTATGCAATGCACATTTTTTGTCAAATGGTGTCAAGTAGCACCTTACCAGCTGTAACTGATTTAGATCATCATTATTTGTGATCAGTCAATCCACACATGTATGAAATATGATATATTCCAAAGTATGATATATTCCATATATCATAAGGAAGTGATAGCCGAGTGCTGTAGCAGGTATCTGCTCAATCAGAGATAAGCTACGAAACTCCTGGGGCATCTTTGTAAGGGTGACCGATTGGATTGGTCAGCAAAGAAGACTCTGTTCTCTGCTGTAAAATCACTTTCCGGTGGTACGGAACCCACCTAAAACAATAGGTCCAACTCATCAATCACCATCATCCAACTCATTGCCCACGCGCAGGTCTCAGACCTATGACTTATGATGAAAATTTTCATCCTCCGGAGAAAAAAAAGTAATTCTTACACAGGTTTCCAACTTGGTAGTTTTTGCCTGATCTTATTTTCTAAATGTTTCAAATATTCAAATACAGTACAAAACTTGAAAAAGATTAATATGAATATGCAGAGAACAGTTTCTTTCATGAATTAACATGAAAGAACTCATGTTATAATGGAATTTTAACCAATATTATCTTTTTGAACTACATTCTGGGTTAAAATTTTTAAAGGACTATCTTTGAATTTTATCAACTCACCTGTAGTAAAACCAGTGGGGACATTAGATAGAATTCGACTTAAAGTCTCTCATGACACTGATTTCAATACTGATCTCATTAGTGCTTTCTCTCATTACGAAACTCCATTAAAAATACTGTAGGTGTGTGAAGGCTATGATACAGGGCTATGTTTTTTTGTAGAAACATTTTATATAGTGAATGAGTTTAGTCCTAATTCAAATCTTAATACTAGATTAAAGTTGAAATATAAGAAGTAAATAATGCAAAATAAATTGGCTGCGTGCGTAAAGGAACCAAGCGACAGATAGACTGAGAAAATTCACCTTCAAATCTGAAATTTCAGATTTGAAGGTCAATTTTCTCAGATCAGTCTACCTGTCGCTTGGTTCCTTTACGCACACAGCCAATTTAATTTGCATTATTTACTTCTTATATTTCAACTTTAATCTAATTAAATTTGTTTTGCGTAATTCATAGTTATTTAATCATGCGTCCGATCTGCCCTATTATGAAGTAAATTCTATATTTCTCTACAAGATGGCAACACCAACTTCATTGAGTCAAAATTGGTGCTTCGTTCCTATGCAAAGCCGTCAAAATGTAGTTCTTGATAGATAAAAATAATGAAGACTATTTATCTAACTTGCGTTCTCTATAGGAAACACTACTCTGGTTTTAGAGATTATCTTTCTCTATTCATGTCAATTTACAAATTTTGCATATGGATGGTTAAAAACAAAATTATCAACATCACATAAATATATACAGTAGTCAACTTAGATAATGCTATTTTTATAGTGCAAAGGATTATCTACAATGATCTCAATTGTATTCAACTTTTACATATTTTTTTTGAGGATGAAGCCCACATAGGTCTGAGACCTGTGCGTGGGTAATGAGTTGGATGATGGTGATTTATGAGTTGGACCTGCAGTTTTAGGTGGGTTCCAAACCACCGGGAAGTGATTTTCAGCAGAGAACACTGTCTTCTTTGCTGGCCAATCTAATCGGTCACCGTGAATACAAAGTTTACATAAGTTACACATTTTGCATATGAATGCAAACAAAATTATCAACATCACATAGATTATTATACAGTAGTAAACTCAGATAATGCTATTTTCATAGTGCAACGAATTAAGTACAATGATCTCAATTATTGTATTCAACTGATCCCAACTGATTAATAATAATAAGCGAATGGCTTTTAATGGTGGGGAGACCCTTACGGGTAGTTCCACCTCGCCGTTTGTGCCATGTTTGGGGAACATGGTGGACCTACTATTTTAGGTGGGTTCCGAACCACCGGGTGAGTGATAATAAAGCTTGTAACATCAGGTCATTGAAGCACGGTCACCCATCCAAGCGCAGTCTTGAGCGGTCGTGACTGAACTGATTAATAGATGGCAATAACATGGGACTGTTGCTAATTGTGGAAAACATAAAAGGTTCGCAGCAGAATTCTATGATCATTAGATGTCCGACATAATTTAAGAAATAATCATTATGCTGCTATACGACAAGTGTGAATCACTAGTCCTACTACAATCATGATCGACATCAACTTGTCGCATTCTCTAGATGGAGCAAGGTCGATCGAAATAGATTCAGCAGTGCTCTATTCATTTTGCGGTAAAAGTGAGCAGATGGACTCTAGTTGTTATTGCGGAAGGGGAGGAAGGGGCTCCTGCCTGGGTCCACAGTGGTTTCTAGGGTTGGTGGTCCCTGGGCAGGCAGGAGAGGGGCGCCCCCTGTGGACCAACTAGTTACTCATTCAATACTCATTGCACCCCTCGCCATCCCTTACCAGCGGGGAGTAGTGGAGTGGCTTTTATCAGGCCGCACCACCCTCATAGTAGTGGTGGAGAAGGAGGAGATCTTGAATAACTAATACATATAATGCCTAATCCACTCACAAGCAACCCTGGATACGTCGAGCGAATATGGTCCATACGATTGCGGTGGCTGTGGCTGTGGCTCTGTGCTTTCGTGATGATTGCACGAATCTTGATGAGGCAATTCTATTAATTCGAAACGGCAGCAGGCGGATTGAGTCAGCACTTATTTCTACATGTTCTGATCAATAGAATGACCAGAAAAGGACTGTTGAAATCTGCACAGAGAGACAAGCAAAGAGATTTAAATGAATAATAATGTTACCTTCAAAAGAGATAATTTAAATTCTTTATAATAAGATAGATAACAATAGCTCGCTCTGCTAGTGCTTTTACAGAAAATGTTGCAATACTTATGGGAAGTGATAGCCGAGTTGAGAAAAAGGCTCGGTTTCCGTGTATTGTATTTCTCAATTTTTCAATTTTGTTATATCACTTCACGCTTCGAGTTTATTTATTCCGAACAAAAAATATCAACAAGAAGAAATAAAAAATATATGAGCTGAGTATACATGGAAAAGTGATAGCCCAAAGCTGCTTCCTTGTCATAATCATTGCAACAAAATCATCTAGCGGTAGAACTAATAAATTAAACATAGAAAATAGAGAAAATAACACTTAAAAAATAAATATAATAATAGCCAAATAATAGAGCTCTTTATTGAAATTTAGAGCTCTGGAATTTATCTATCAAAATTCTTCATAATAAATTAATCATCTAAAACCAATCCAAAAAGCTGTTTGAACTAAAAACCTCAGAGAAAATCATCACAATTTCACTTTAGAAGAAAATCGCGAATTTGTTTTGTAATTAGATACTGTTGTTATGATGCCTCTGAGAGCTAGGTGATTTAAAAATTATTAATTCATCCTCTATCGTATGGCGCAATCACAAGTGTCATGCATCCACAATCTTGAAGTATCTTGTGTAGTCAGGAAAGAAATTGGCTTGTCGACCACCGTATTTGTCAGCTCATTTAGTGTTTAGTTAGGCAAATAACATAACTTTCCAGACAAGTTATTCCAAGATAATTATCAGAACACAGTCAAACAATCCGAGAGAATTCAAATCTTAGGAAGAATATTAAAATTCCACTCTCTTGATAAATATTGAATAAGTTTTAATTGTTGTGAATAATAAGACGAAATTGTCACAACCACATTTATAAAAAAATATTGAGAAACCAGTTTCGGTTGTTATACCATTATCAATCTCAATCAAACCCTTAATTGTTGTAGGCTGTTCACGAATAACATTGTGATTGTTGTATACTATATACAATTTGTTGTGAATACTCTTGTGAAGATGATTCTGAGAGTTAGGTAGCTTGGAAAATCAAAACTAGCCGCTGTACATTCTCTTCAATGAGGATTACAGTAATTGTTGTGTGACCTCATACGGTAGCCGCAGGTTTGATTATTTTAATGATAGCTGGTTGTTAAGGGAGCAAGTTGTATGTTTTGGAGTGGTTTCTAGGTCTCCACTAGGGGTCGCTAGTGCACATGCTAGTGCTAGGGTGTTGGCGGGAGGCAAGTCAGGGGTAGAAAGAGAAAATGAATGAGCCAGGACTCATGAGGGCGGAAAAAGCGCTTAGGGTGCTCTACATTTCCAATTAAAGTACAATGCGGCCATATGGCATCCGAAGACTTGGACGACTAGACCGTAAACGTTGACCGACTAGACTAGATGGATGGTTAAAATTAACCTAAATGCTACAAGTGCGCTTCCCCAACTCCCCATACGCTTTGACTCTACACTAATGGGAGCGCGACACTGTGAATTAATTATAGTAAACTTTTCTCCATTCTACCAAATAAAATATTAACTAGTGATGAAAACTTTAAAAACACTTTCCGTGGAAATTAATTCACGTTATGATGACTCAAAAATCCCTTATGAAAGAAAACACCCATTTCATTTTGTGTCTAAAAGACTATGACCTATTATTTCTTCTATTTCATCCAAACCCTTTTAATTAGAATCGTAATTTTTTTAAAAGAATTTTGATTTTTATTAATTTGCTTAACATGTCTAAATTTAAACCTTTATCAATGATGACGAGATGTCAAACGAGAATCCATCATCCAACTCATTACCCACGCACAGGTCTCAGACCTATGTGGGCTTCATCCTCAAAAAAAAAAAAAAAAAAAAATCAGCCATTAAGGGTGATCACACTGTAATTGTTGAAAAAATAATTAAAAAAGAGGCGTGACGGCCATTTCACTCTGTCGTCAAGAGCATCGTCAGACGACCCACAGTACACATTACAGTACAGTACTGTGAGTCGTCTGACGATGCTCTTGACAACAGAGTGAAACGGCCATCACACCATAACGTGAGTTAATTTCCACTTAAAAGTGTTTTTCAAGTTTTTACTACAAATATTAGTGGAAACAAGATGGATCTTCAACATCATACATACTAACTAGTGTTTTCTAAAGCCAACATTGTAAGGGATCTACATAAAAAATTAATGTAAGATTTAAAAAACTGTTTGATTATATTGTTGGATTTCTTGTTCCATAACGATCTGTGTTGTTAATATTAACTTGAAGATGACTCGAAAACGTTTGGCGAAGAGTGAGTAGGAATATTATTTATTAATTGTTTAACATTGACTACAAGTCGTTAAATTTACAATAATAAGTAAATGTTTGATTATTTATTGTATTTCCCATAGGCCATGGCTCTATGATAATGAAATATGTTGAATCGACTATACCTATATTTGTCATTGTCTACAATATAATTTATTATTAATTTTGATCCTATTTCTAATTTTTTTATTTCCCTTCCAAAAAAATGTTTGCGTATTCTCTAATGCTCACATTGTAGGACGTTTATAAAAATTTAAAAACAAAACCCAATTTTTCAAAAATCTTTTTTGCATTCTAGGATCAAATTTGAATATATCTATCCAAAACAAATCCAATAAACTGTTGAGATTCATGAATAAATAATTCCACAATGAGTCATTCAATTAGCATCCAGTAAGTCTTCAATGAGAATAATTTGGGATTTTTTAATCCCCCAAAAGTAAAGCACAGCCTAGAAACTATAGCAATTTCAGGAGACATTTTCTTAGGATGCCTAGAGTGTATTAAAAAACAGTCCGACTTTTTACAATTTATTTTACACTGAAAGCCTAATTTGTCCGGGCTATGAGTATAAAATACAATAAGTGACATAATAATCAAAAGTGTCAAGATAGTTCTCATTATTTTAGAAATTGAATTCTTCCAAATAAATTGAAAATAGTTTTTAATGTAGTCTCTGATTTTGAATTCCTGAATGATATGCTTCACATTAAAATTTAAATATGCATGTTCCATAATCCAAGTTCTATCTGATGAAGTCTAAGAATGACGAATTTGTTGATACAGACCGATTCACGGTGCGTGGCGGCTCGCAGGTGGTAGGGGAGGCGGTGCGAGAGAGACAGAAAGTCTTTCCCACCACGCTTCCCCTCCAGCCTTCAAGTAGAGTAGCGTCAAATACACTCACTGCTGGACTTTTTAGCGTTAGCGGACTTAGGGAATATTTGAATTTGACTGTACTGCGAGGCTGCAGGTACAGTAGTGGGAGAAAGCGCTCAGCGCGCATGCTCCATCGAGACGCCATGCACCGTGAAACGGTCTGTATCATAATTGAATAAGTTAGATAAAACGTCCTGACAAAAAAATTTCAAGTAAGAATTTAAAAATAAAAATAAGGAAAAACATTTGTAGTCGTAATGATGTCATGTATCACTGAAAAGCAACTTATATAGTGTTCCAATTTTGTAATGAGCTTACCATTTTGTTTCTACCAGTTCTCATCAACGAAAAATCGTTCAGGTCTGTCTGCTCATGCCCAGTGGATTTCCATCTACTGAAGCAGCGAACGAAGCTAGCACAGTTCGGTTTATGGTTTTATAAGCATCTGAAAAATAAAAGATCAACTCCATTAACAGGATTCAAGAATTTTGTGTGAAGAATGTGATTGAGTTAAGAGCTGTGATTGATCCATCAACTAATAATTTAATGTTATTGATTGATATTTTTTAGCTGTTTAATTAGTGATCAGAATTCACAACCAATGTCAACTAACAAAGTTATGATAATCCAATGGAAGGGTTATCCAAGGGAAGTGATAGCCGCGAGTCGTAGCAGGTATCTGTTCAATCAGATAGATAAGCTGCGTTCTCGTAGGTCCTGTTTGTAACGGTGACCGATTAGATTGGCCAGCAAAGAAGACAGTGTTCTCTGCTGAAAATCACTTCCCGGTGGTTTGGAACCCACCTAAAACTGTAGGTCCAACTCATCAATCACCATCATCCAACTCATTACCCACGCACAGGTCTCAGACCTATGTGGGCTTCATCCTAAAAAAAAAAAAATGTTATGATCATGTTCCACTCCATCCATCTGTCAAGAACGATTCAACAAAATCAATGTCAAATTCTCAAGAGTTTAATGTCATTAGTTTTCTGAAAGCCTCGAAACTTTTATTGAGTTTTTCGAGAGCTTCAAGCATAAAATTACCCCTATTACAAAATTTCAAATCTTTTTAGGCCAGTTTCTGGTTTCCAAAACATCCTCACTTGAGAGAATACCCAACTAGATCCTTTATAATTTCTAGAGGGCTACATTTAACTGAAAGTTTAAATGCTTGTTTTGATTTTAAGGTAACTAATTTTATATGTATTACTTAATTTGATTTAAATTAATTTTTTATATGTATTACGTTTTCTATCCATGAGTATTTTTTTAATATTTTTTTTATGAAGCCCACATAGGTCTGAGGCCTGTGCATGGGTAATGAGTTGGATGAGTTAAACCTACAGTTTTAGGTGGGTTCCAAACCACCGGGAAGTGATTTTACAGCAGAGAACAGTGTCTTTTTTGCTGGCCAATCTAATCGGACACCCTTACAAAGAGTGCCTAGGAGAACGCAGCTTATCTCTATCTGATTGAACAAATACCTGCTACGGTTATTCTCAAGGTTAGTAGAGAAACCTCTACTTGACGAGGGAGGCTCAACACAGAGAAACCTAAACTACTCAATCAAATCAAATTTTATTCCTTCATTTAAAATAACATACAGAGCATAATCATAATCAATTCAGACAGGGTATGAAAGAATCAAAATACCCACAAGTAAAATCCTGTGCGCAGGTAATTCTCACCTTGAGAATATTTACTAAAAAAATATAAACCTCCATGATCATTTCAAATAGATTGAGCTTGAAGTTGAAATGCTAGCTAAGCTATAAGGTGTCCTCCTTCTTTTTGGTGAGTGTTACGTTTTCCATTGTCAACTAATACCCAATCCATCGGTGACAATCTGTGATAATCAACGCATATGCTAGACACATGCCCCACAACCACCAATGTGAGGTAAATGTGATGGAGGACTTTAGAAATTTGAGTATGAAGGGCGACCAAAAAAAACATGCGCTGCGTCCTCTATGGTCCATTTAACTAGACCGAAGAGAAGGAGGAGGAGGAGCAGGTGAAGGAGGAGGAGGATGCGGAAGAGGAGAAGGAGTAACGACGATCAAAAGAACAATTGATGATGAAAGAGGACAAGGAAGACCCAACTAAGCTGGTCGAAGCAGACTGGCTGAATGCAACTTGACAGTGCCGATCTGTCGATTGAAGCAAGGCCATATGCTGTCGGTTGGCCTGATTAAAAGAATTGAAAGACCTGAACCTGATGGCATATTGTGCACTTGTTTCCCTAGCAGATTACAGGCTGATAATCCTGCCAAGTCTGCATCGTTAGGGAAGGAGTGGGGGCTGTGGAGGGTGTGGGTGGGGGAGGTCGAGGTTTAAGGGCTCACAACAAGAGCAAAACCCTTCGACTATAATGACAATGGAAGTTCATTCGTATATGACGAAGGGCGGGGGCCTTATTCTTCAGCCAGGACATCTGTCGCTTGGCAGGCCAACTAGCATAGAGTGCTCCATTATCCTTGATGCAGTGCATGAGCACTGACACACGTTTTCGCGATTATAAATATGCTAAACGGCTAGTATGTAAAACGCAACTAAGCTGGAAGTATTTGAGATTTAGTTGGTGAAATTATTTGTAGAAAAAGCTTAGTGTTGAAAATGTTTGAGGTTTAGTTGATTCAGCAAATATTTGAAGAAAATACATAGGGAGAAAATTGGAGGTGAATGTTATAAGTATTCAGTACTAAGTAGTTGAAATAACTTTTGATTTAAAATAAACTTTTTTAACTTTTTCACACTTAATGCCAATTTTTATTTTGTTGGAAATAAGTGTACTTGAAGAAAACATTTATTTATTTATTAACAAGTTGATGATTTCCATTGGGTCTGATGAGACCCGTAGTGGTACAAAATAAATTAAATAATACAATACTAGTCTACAGAATATATACATGTAAGAGTAACTATATAATTGATATACGGTATTAATATTAGAGAATAAAGAAAACAAATAATAATAATCTAGAGAGAAATAACCATGCAATTAATAAATGAGGTATAGGTAATTCATTATACTCATGATTAACCTTATTGTAGAAGAGACAAAAATAAAATATAATAAAAATATGAAGAAAGGCAACTTGTTATGGGAAATATTTGCAGGGAAAATTGTTGGTTAATTGGTGATGTGTAGCTGGATAAAAATCTGAATTAAAATTACCTTTTCACCTTTTTTTCAATTGAATATATTGATTTATTTGCTGATAATAAACAGCATAAAGAATGTGCCAAATAAAACTGTGTTTCAAGGGTATGTTTCCGTTCGTTCCTATGGAGTAATACTGAGCATCTCTTAGCCGGCATCACAGGTGCAACACCAAGTTGAAGGATTTTTGGGGGTTCACTCAATGAATGCTCAACTAATTCTTGTTAGGATCCTTCAGTGTACCTCTTCCATGGAACGAATACAAGAATAACGAACATATCGAATCACACTAATTGTTTTGGGTTTGGGAGTCACCAAAAGCTGTGTTTTTAAGTGTTTTATGAAGCTGTAGTTTCACTTTGTGACTGAAAAGAAAATTAATAAATATGATTATGTACGAATCTGAAAGGCCTATACTGTTATCAATTTTATCATAAATATTTTTTTTTGTGGATGAAGCCCACATAGGTCTGAGACCTGTGCGTGGGTAATGAATTGGATGTTGGTGATTGATGAGTTGGACCTACAGTTTTAGGTGGGTTCCGAACCACCGGGAAGTGATTGTAAAAAGTTATTTGATTTCTAATCATTGAGTGAATCAAATTAATTATAGTATGAGCTATGGCCTTGAGAGATAGTAATGAAAACTAGTAGCCAGCTAGTAAAATTATACTCTTCAGTGCTGTTATGTCATTCGTTGAAAGATTCATTGAGTGAATCAAATTAATTATATCATGAGCTATGGCCTTGAGGCGCTCAGTGGTACTGGTGGTAATTGCAGTGGAGGGGGGATCACTGGCTTTGTACATGCCGTTCTAAAAACATTCGCTGCATTCATACATTCATTGTAGGTAGGCTACGTTTGTGAACGGCTAATAGTAGAGAGCGTAGTAAGCCATAATAGTAAGCCAGCCCTGCCCTCAGGACGGTATAGTAACCTATACCTATATAGTAGTACATAACCTATATAGTTACTATACCGTCCTGCCCTGCCCTGCCAACTGACAAGGTCCCTAGTTGACAGACAGCTGCTTTTCTCGCCAAGCTCATAACTAATGCTAAACCTGACGAACTGTTCTGTAAATTTGCCATATTACTTTTTATGTACTTCTATTTTCAAAACACTTGTGTTTGGATTTTGTTATATTTCTGTACTATTGATTTTTTTCAATGAAAAATAAATTGTTTTATTGTTTTTCGTACAAAAACTAATTCATACTGAAGTAATGCAGTCCGAAGTGTAGTATTACCAGGTTGTTAAGCTACATGGCAAGCAAAAATAATTGTAATATTACCAGGTTGTTAAGCTATATGGCAAGCAAAAATAATTGTAATATTACCAGGTTGTTAAGCTATATGGCAAGCAAAAATAATTGTAATATTACCAGGTTGTTAAGCTATATGGCAAGCAAAAATAATTGTAATATTACCAGGTTGTTAAGCTATATGGCAAGCAAAAATAATTGTAATATTACCAGGTTGTAAAGCTATAAGGCAAGCAAAAATAATTGTAATATAACCAGGTTATTAAGCTATATGGCAAGCAAAAATAATTGTAATATTACCAGGTTGTTAAGCTATATGGCAAGCAAAAATAAGTAATATTTGTAATATTAATAAAAATAGTAATATTAGTGTAATATTACCAGGTTATTAAGCTATACGGCAAGCAAAAATATGTGATTTCGGATTCAGGTGGTTGCCACTTTTCCAACTTCTCTTGTTTAAATATGGGTCAGAATCTGAATATGTGATAGAATATTCAGTTCATCACGTAAAGATAATATCGACTGGGAGAGCCAAGTTTTTGAAAAGGTGCAATCGAGCAAAGCAGATCAAACCCGCAGGAGAACCGGAAAGCATTATTCAAATGTCGATTACATTTTCCATTCATGTGCAATGAAAAATTCTCATTCATATTTGAAAATCAATATAAAAAAGGGAAGCCAAAGTAGTCCCGGCACAGACAACGTGAAAACTTGTTTGTCATGAATTGGAGCAGAAGGTGCCACACTCAATATGATTGATTTTCCCCAAAAATAAACATAATGCGGAGCTTTCTTTAAAAAAGTATGTGGAAGGAAATTGAAATATTCAAACACATTCAATTCCGTAAATTGGGAATCTCTCAAAAATGTATGGGGTACTTGGAGGGAATTAAAAGCGTAACATCTCACAATTGAACACATTTTTTCTACTAGATTGGAAGCCTCTCAAGAAAAATATAGGAAAGAAACTCAATACGGTCATACTATCAACAGGTTGTCTATTTTTAATCAATGTGATTTTTCAATGATTGGGTTGCAAAATTCAAGTTTCTGTAACATTCTTTGAAACATGACTCAAATGTCTTTTACAGTGTAAGTTGGCACTACTGATGAAAACAGCTTCCATTGAATCAGATTTATTGCAAATAAAAAATATAGTTTACAATATTGCAATCAATATTAAAGTTTAGTTTATGGATGTGTTTGAATTTTTCAATTTCTATTCTACAGAATATTTATATATTAAACTCGAACCAGGAATTTATTTCCATTTTGTCCAAGTTGAATATTTTGAATCAGTGCATAGTGAGAACCAACATCCAGGGTGAACCCAGAATTGGTTTTGGGGAAATATCAATTAAAAATATATAATATTTCTGGGGGATGTATCTCATAAAAAAGATCCTCGCCACGATAGAAGACACAAAAAGGGGGGTTTTCAATGTTAGTTGAGAAAATCGAAAATAACATCTCTAGCCACCCATCTAGCGCCTGCTGATAACATGTTGATAATTAACCCAATGTAAATTGTAATACAGTTTGTCTTCAGTCAACGTTGGACTATTTTTCTCGTTATGAATCCTCTAAAGGCAACAAGCTAAAACGTTCATGGGTTGGATAGCGAGGCTCAGTTGATTGACCATCTTGGTCAGAAATTCAAAGTAAAAAAGTCGATATCTTGTTGCATCATGTGTTTTGACAGTATGTTATTGCTGAATAATTTTTCTAATTCAGCCTTCTTTTCCATCTAAATTGATTGTTTTCTTCTTGTGTATATTCAGTTCGATCATGCTGGCTGTGATTAACCTGCCAACCTCTGCTCTCAAAAGCTCAATGGACTTTTTTGAAAAATATTTTATTTATAAAAGAATTATTCATAAGGAAAGCGAAAGCCTTGAGTCGTAGCAGGTATCTGTTGAATCAGATAGAGATAAGCTGCGTTCTCCAAGGCTCTCTTTATAAGGGTGACCGATTAGATTGGCCAGCAAAAAAACAGTGTACTCTGATGTAAAGTCACTTCCCGGTGGTTCGAACCCACCTGAAACTGTAGGATCAGCTCATCAATCACAATCATCCAACTCATTACCCTCGCAAAGGTCTCAGGCTTATGTGGGCTTCATCCTCCAAAAAAAAATATGTTCTTGAATTTTTTAAGCCTAAAACTCTTTTTGTTCCAGGTCTTCTTTTTTTTGGAGGATCTGAGACCTATGCGTGGGTAATGAATTGGATGAGGGTAAAACCTACAGATTTAGGTGGGTTCTGAACCACCAGGAAGTGATTTTGCGTAACTAAACACAAAATGAGCTGGCAAATACGGTGGTCAGACAAGCCAATCGCTTTCCTGACCACAGAAGACACTTGACGATTGTGAATTCATGACAGCCTACAACAATGACAACTAATTCAATATTTATCAAGAGAGTGGAAATTTAATATTCTTCTTGAGATTTGAATTCTCACGGCTTGTTTGACTGTGTTCAGACACTTATCTTGGAAAAACTTCTTCCTGGAAAGATTATGTTATATTTTCTCTTCTTTTTGGAGGATGAAGCTTACATAGATCTGAGACCCGTGCTTGGGTAATGAGTTGGATGATGGTGATTGATGAGTTGGACCTACAGTTTTAGGTGGGTTCCGAACCACCGGAACCATGTTCTGCCATGAACTTTTCCATGGCTTGGAGGATTGATTTCAGAAGGTGGTATATGCAGCTCTTTCTAATTTTGTGGTCTTATTCAACCTAGATGACAACCATCATTATATCCAACCCACATTAAACAAGCAGCGCACAAAGAATTGCAGAAATACGTATCTAACAGCAATTGAATAGACAACGACCTTCCCTCAAGCTAAATGGCGTGACAGATGTGCAGTTAGCAGCTTTCAAATTGCAAGAGCGCGATGAGTATTGTAAAGAAGAGAATTGTGGGGCATCATCAACATGGTCAGAGCCCGCACAACCCAACACAAAGAAGCAAGTTTATTTTAGCAGCCCCTGCGCGACTAGAAGCAGTACACCACCCTCTTTATAAATAGCCTTACGACATACACTGCAAAACACACTCGCGCCAAGGCCCCACTATATACTATGGTAAATGTAATATAGTAAGACCTTGCTCGCGCACGCACCTGCACAACTCACCCTCAACCCTCTTGTACTTAAATAACTGGTGACACTTTGCCCGCTAGTTTTAATCTATTTAAAAAGTTTTTTGTTGCACCCTGTAGTCATACTTTTCATTGATGATTTACTATTCGACGCAGTCTACAAATGTAGTATTAATAACTTTCACTCGGTACAAACGCTTGCTGAATATCTGACTGGGAGTTAAGTATAGATAAATTTAAAAAAAGTAAAAAGCGTTTCTTAGCCTTGTACAGAGTACTGTAAATGATAGAGAAAGTCTTTAACTTCACATTTTTAGTAAATTATATTCAAGTTCAGTTTAGTAAATTATAATTCTATAATTATCAATCCGGTGGTTCGCACCCACGTAACCCATGTTAAACTGTAGGTCCAACTCATCAATCACCATCATCCAACTCATTACCCACGCACAGGTCTCAGACCTATGTGGACTT
This sequence comes from Conomelus anceps, assembly GCA_948455865.1. Classification (NCBI taxonomy): domain Eukaryota; kingdom Metazoa; phylum Arthropoda; class Insecta; order Hemiptera; family Delphacidae; genus Conomelus; species Conomelus anceps. The sequence goes on from OX418226.1 coordinate 37,717,096, forward strand.
CATCATCAAAAAAAAAAAAAAAAAATGTATACATGTGTATAAAACTTATTTAGAAGCGAATAGTAGGCTATCTTTTCTTACATACAATTATACTACAATTATACTACACTTAACTTACAGCGTTTAGGTTTAAGGCACTAACAGAGGCGTTTGGAAAGCAACGCAATAGCATTGATGCTTGTTCAATGAAATACTCGGGCCTTTAGTCTGTAATGAAATACAAGCAAGCAACTCATCTCTAATTTACAATATTTTGTGACCAACCTACAACAGTCACAAATGATTGATTGATTGACTTTATTATTTTCTTGGGAGGGCGAAGTTAGGGTGCAGCCGGCCCTCTTTTATGACGATGTAAACAATGATAAAATACTGTATAATCGGTCTATCTTTCAAAGAGGTTCCAAATATATATTGTTCGCTACGCAATTTTTTGCTACTGTTTATTCATCCACTGATCTTGACTACAAACAATCAAATAATGGAAAGAAAACAACAAACTTTCCGGCCCAACACTGCTCCAGTAAAAAATTGCAATTTTTTTTAAAAACTTAGAGCTAAAAGATGCTTACTAAATGCACGAAAACAAGAAAATAAAAATTTATCTGCACAACAACAAAAGAGCTGCAGGGCTAGGGCCTATGAAGTAAATCATGAACTAGGATGTAACAAACGAAGAAATAAGAATGTAATAATAATAATAATAATAATGAAAATAATAATAATAAAAGCCGATAGGAAAAATCAAGAAGTCTTGTTCCTTTAAGCAATTTTTACTGTATCTAATAGAGCCTCTACGCGTTGAGGCTAACTCGCTCTGTACAAGTATATCAAAAGTAAACCGGAAAATCATCATTTTTTGAAATCCATATAGACAATGAATAACGAACTGATTTGCATTTGTACAGTCAATTATGCTGCCCAAGCTGTACAATTTTTTCTCTAGAAGGAACTCTCCCTTTCTCAATGATAATAAAACTCTTGACAGCCTTATTCGGATGCGAAATGCATATTCGAGCACAGATATATTTCCAGAAACTTGATATTACTTCTTAATTTAATTCAAAGCGGGAAAAATATACAAAATGTAAAAAGGAAAGACAATAGCAGTGGCAATACGAATGAACAGGAAACCTTGCTGAGGAAGTCATAGCGGAATTCCTTCTCCTTTTCTTTGGTAGCTTATTTATTTCTTGCATTATTTTTTCATTGTTATATTTTCTTTTTTGTTTTCCGAATCCAAGCTAGCATGATTTTCCATTGAAATTCTTCATTGAAGAGTTTCCATTGAAAAGTCAGAGTGAACAGGGAATTGTAGGCCTATGATTTTTTAACTGTGACATAATAGTGACATTATCTGACATAACGACATGCTCGTCATATATTTATAATATATTTACACTAATAATACTTACGATGTTTTAATTATATTATCTGACATAGATCAACAATGCAAATACGACCCGGTTATCGATTCTGTAGTAGTAGTAGTAGTAGTAGTATCCGGTGGTTCGGAACCCACCTAAAACTGGAGGTCCAACTCATCAATCACCATCATCCAACTCGTTACCCACGCACAGGTCACAGATCTATGTGGGCTTCATCCACAAAAAAAAAGTTTTGCAGTCACAATCTTCCGTTAATAAATTTGCAGCTTAAAATGATTGAATCTTAATGCTGTTATCTTTTTTTAATGCTGTTATTTCATGCCACTTTCTTATTGTTTCTATTTCGACTTTATTCCTTTGTTAGCATAGCGTTTCAACTTTTATTTTTTTATTTCCTTGTTTGATTTGAGACAATCTAATGCATTTAATGAGGTTTGTTTTGGCATTAGCTGTAAGCCTCTATTATTTGTAATTTTCATGCATGTATTTTAAATAAATAAAATTATATTTTTTCAAGAGCCAGGTTTCATAATCATATCTATCAAATGACCATCAGTTTTTCCTATTGAACTGATAACTAAAAATAATAATATCGTGTGGCCTGGCTGGTTCAGGTCTGGTGTCAGTGTTATCAGGTCGCACCGGAATAAGTTTAGGGCCTCTGACATGACTTAACGACTGTTTTCGGCGGCCGTTACCGACAGCTTTACGTGTCCTCCGAAGCACGAACTGATAAGTGATACGATACCACTAGTTAAATCCATCTAGAATGGGAATTTCTATTTTTCAATGGACATGATAGTGCGGGACTTGTCTAAAGAATTCATTATTTATTTTAATTTTGTTTCAGAAAACCAACTTTTAGAGTTGAAGTCTTGACTGTTTTTCAAAGATATTAAATATAATTATGTTCTAACTTGTAGCTTCAAGTATCATCATGTAATGTTATTGTATCATAATATTATTGTACTTTATATTTATTATTAGAACTTGTGGCTAGAGCACATGGCTCTCTTATTCTAGCCACGCCAATGTATATTTGATATGATATGTGATTTGTGTAACCGTTTGTATTGACAATAAAGAATTATATTATATTATAATTGCTGAACCAAAAATAAAAATAATGCAAGGACCAGATGTTGAAATATTATTACAACAATTAAACAAAAAAATGACGACATAGTGGTGACATAATCACCGAACAAAACAATCCTATTCATATTGAGAGGAGTTCTACAAGAAATCCAACATTCACGGTAAAGCTCAAACAAAAAAATGTGAATTGTGCTGTAAAGTGAATGATTATAAATTTTCGATGACGGACGTCATGATTAAAATATAATTCGAAACGAGGATGAATTGATAGATGAGCGAAAGTACTAGCAAAGAAGTTTTCCCGAGACATTCATTATGACGTCGTGCGCATGAGATGGAAATTAAACGGACAGATTAAGAGCTAAAACAAAAACTTAATTCTTTTAGAATGATGATAGATTGTTCAGAAAACGGGACGGATGGGTTATTGATGGATTTCAGACTTTAGGGTGAACACTGTACTTAATTTGCAATCTATATGGTTCGACGTTACCGAAATAATTTGGATTTCTTTTTCTCTATACTTTTTTAACAAATATTTATTGAACATAGCATTAAGATAGTTGTTGAAAGCAGAAAGCATTGTCATGTGGGTTGAGAATAATAATTATTGTGGACTGACGAAAGAGTCGAGAAAAGCGAAGACGAGAAGCCATGAATTTTGAATTTAAAATGTTTTTTATGTGCTCAGTGATGTTGAAAACGATAAAAATATTATTTTATGAAACGCTGCTCTCCTTACAGTGGCGAGCGAATCTGTGCAAGTTTTTTCACAAGCGGGTAGAATGGGGAAGGGGAAGGGGAAGGGGAATGACTCTCATAACAAGTCATAGTGGCTGTCTCATTGGTATGCCGCGTCGTTTGTCTCCGTTACTTCCACTGCTTCACTTGCTGTGCGAGAGAGAGGCCGCAAATGAGAGAGAGCACGAATAGAGAGCAGAAAAAGTGTAAGATTAAAAAGGAAAATGTTAGAAGAAAATAAATATAAAAAGGAGAAGAAGAAGGGGAGAAAGGTGAACAAAAACAAAAAGAAAAATTGAAAACCAAAAGAAAAAGCAAGAGAGAGACATGTGAGTGAAAGTGAGACATGATGGAGGAGAAAAAAGGAGAAGGAAAATAAAAAGAAAGAGAAAGTGTGACACTGTTGTTGTGAAGGGGGAAAAGAGGAAGAAAAAATAAAATGAATAAGGAAAACAAGAAAATGGGCAAGGAAAACCCAGAAAAAAGAGCAGAATGCGAACAAAGAAAAGAAATGAAATGAAACTTTATTTCAAATAAAGTTATACAAACAAACAACGCTATAAAGTTATATATAAGGTAGATAATATAATATAATATTATAACTTAATATAAAGTTATAAATAAGGTCGTCAAGGTCGCTAATGTTTGATTTGAAGCAAATGGTTTGAAGCTAATGTTTGATTAGATAAAAAATAAAATAAAATAGTGGAGAGAAAGACTTGAGTCTGAGCGTGGGATAGAGTTACAATAAAAATGAAATACAACAAGCCTTCCAGCTTCCTTGCCTAACGTTTTAAAAAAGCTGTTAAGGATAAGAATAATGAAAAGATAAAGAGATGAAAAGGAGAAAATTAAATAAAAAAGGAATGAAGTAGATAATGGAAAAATGACTTAAATTTATGAGATTAAAGAATTGAATCTATTGAAATATTGCTGAATTGCTATTGGATCGTACCCAAGTACCCAACCATCAATTAGAAAGGGAAGCAAACTAATTGAAAAGCTATAACAAGATCAAGAGCAAGAGCAAAAACAAGAGTGCGAGAGATGCTGAGAAATAGATGAAAAAGGAAAGAGAGAAGGAAATACAAAAATAGAAATAGACGGACATAGAATTAGCAATGAAATAAGAATAGAAAAAGAAAAAAAAGATGCTGAAGAGACAGAAAAGGGACAGGACGGGAAGAAAAATAGTGTAATCAAGACACAATAAAAACATTTTAGACTATAGATGTATAGTGCCTGCCTATCATCTTTCCCTGGAGTTCTCTAACTCTTCTCAGAATGTTCCGCAGGCTTCTGGCTACTCATTTTTCTCTATTGATCTATTGAGAAATCCCTGTCAACTACTGAATGTTCCAGATTTTTCCAGAATTTTGTAGATATTATTTATTGTTTGTAGCCCACAAGCATATATACCTGTATAAGAGACCAGGTACAAAGTCACGAGGTACAAAGCCATTAATAGATTATATAATTGTGAATGATAAACTGAGTATGAATGTCAAGGATGTAAGAGCCTATAGAGGATGTGACATTAACTCAGATCATTACCTTGTAGCAGCAAAGATAAATGTCATTGCAAAATGGAAGAATGATGCAGTAGGATGTGAAAGGAAGCCAAAGGAAGAGGTCTTCAAAATACATCTACTGAGGGAGCAAGGTGTCCGGAGGCTATTCCAACAGCGTTTGCAGCAATGCCTCACCGAACTGCCAACCTCTGACAACATAAATGAGGAGTGGAATACTCTGAAGTACTGCTTGAAGAGAGCAGCCAATGAAGCTCTTGGGAAAAAACAAAAAGTAGTGCACCGGAGAGGTTTGAAGATATGGAATGATGATATAGCTCAAGCAATAGAGGATAAGAAAAAAGCATACAAAATTCATTTACAAAGGAATACAGATGAATCAAAACAAATATATAGGGAGAAAAGAAACTTTGCAAAAGGGATAATTAGGAGGGCACACAAGGAATCGTGGGATAATTTCATAAGGCACTTGAAGAAGATTTACATGGAAGACAGCAAGTTGTTTATAAAATTATGAAACATTTGAATAAGACTGAGAAAGATACAGCTCATTTGAATGTGATACCTATGAATGAATGGATACAGCACTACACAGAACTCTGGTTTGATGAGAACTCTCAGACAGATACAACCGAGGAAATGATAGAGGATTCATCAATTGACTTGCTGAGCATACAGGAACTAGAGAGAGTGCTCAGGAAAGCAAAAAATCGCAAGGCAACTGGACCAGATGGTCTTAATATGGAATTGTTCAAATGCGGTGGATTATTTTTCAAGTTCAGATTTCTCCATCTCCTTAACATGTGCTGGAAACAACAGACGATCCCAGATGAATGGAATGAAGCTTTGGTGAAATCTATTTTCAAAAAAGGAGATAGAAGTTCATGCGATAATTACAGAGGCATAAGTCTGCTCAATACAGCATACAAAATTTACAGCATGATGATCAAAGTTAGGATGCAGACCATTTCTGAAGTATTGCTTCTAGAAGAACAATGTGGGTTTAGGAAAGGGCGATCGTGTATAGATAATGTGTTTGCCATTAACCAAATTATTGAAAAGAGAAGCGAATTCAACCTGGAGACTCACATAGCTTTTGTCGATTTCCAAAAAGCGTTTGATTCAGTGGATAGGACAAAGTTATGGGATGTTCTGCATGAGTCTGGCTACCCCTCCCATCTCATCAAAGTAGTCAAGAGTTTATATACAGGCACAAAGGTGATAATAGATACAGGACATTCCAAATCTGATGAAATAGTGACCAATAAAGAAGTAAGACAAGGGTGTGGCTTATCACCTGCTTTATTCAATATATATTTAGATGACATTATCAGGAAATGGAAATCTAAAATACATTCTGGTATCACCATAAGTGAAAATTGTGTTGTTAGCTGCTTGGTCTTTGCCGACGACCTGATAATAATGCAAAAGAGTGAGGATGACCTGCAGAGAGCTCTTTATAGGCTATCCAACCTCTGCCAAGAATACAAGCTGACAGTATCGGCAAAAAAGACAAGGGTGATGGCTTTCAAAGGGAAGGAACCAGTAAGGAGCAAGATAGTATTGGATAATTGTATCTTAGAACAGGTATCCAACTTCAATTACCTGGGTTGCGATATTTCTTACAGGAAAGGGAAAGACACCAGTAACAAAATAAATCGTTTCCAAAACATATGTGGTACCATTCACAGAACCCTGAAAAATAACGCTAGCCAGAGTACCAGAATGAAATTCTACAAAACCTACAAAAACGAAGCTGTGCCAACACTTCTATATGGATGTGAAACTTGGGAGTTGTCAAGGCCAGATGAAAGCAGATTGCAGGCGTTGGAAATGAGATTTCTGCGGAAGACGTATGGTTGTAGTAGAGAAGATCGTTTGAGAAATACTGAGATCAGAAAGCAATTAAACATCTTCTCTATGAACGAGAGGGTATCTCATTGTAGATTGAAATGGTACGGACATGTAAACAGAATGGGAGAAGACAGGATACCGAAGCTGGTGCTAAACTATCACCCACAAGGCAAACGAGACCGAGGACGTCCGAGAAAAAGATGGACGGATATGAGGTTCGGAACAGGCAGAGATGCCTAAACCGTGAAAGGAAAAAAAAAGAAAGACCAGGTAAGTCTACTTACAAGTCAGTATATCTTGAAAGAAAGTTCAGTGTAGTTGTCACTGTGTGAGTACACAGAGTGTGTAAGTCTGTCTCAGTACACAGATGAGTTTGTGATTTTTTTTCCGGATGTAGCCCACATAGGTCTGAGACCTGTGCGTGGGTAATGAATTGGATGATGGTGATTGATGAGTTGGACCTACAGTTTGTTAGTGTTCAGTGATCAAGTTGCTCAATAATTGTGATAAATTTATTCACTGACTGTAAGTTCTGTGTCTATGGTGATAGTAGTTTAGCTTTTACACATCTTCGGAGGAAATCGTTCCAATCAAGTGTTGGATTGATCAAAGGAATAGTGTGATTAGATTGATTTGTATAACTGTAACTGTAAGGTCAACTTAGCTGTTAAAGGATTTGTAGTTGTGTGTAGGTTTTCTTGTATTTCAGCCTTAACTCATCACTTTCTTGCCCAATTGCTATAGTGAAGGACAGCTTGAAAATTGTGAATTGTAATTTTGTAGCATGATATCTGAAATCAGAATTAAATACTGTGATTTGTAAATCTTGTGAATTAAATAATGAACGTACCTCAGATGACATTTATTTTCATAGATGGCGTATATTATCTTTTTTTCGCTGATGATGCCACATGAGTCCGTGACTTGTGCGTGGGTAATGAGGTGAATAGATGCCAGACGGAGGAGCGGGATTCGAAACCACGACCGCTTAAACGACAGCAAGCTGAAGCTGCGACGCCCAAACCAACTACGCTAAGCGGCCCGCCATCCAAAGTAGTCCGAAATCAACTCTATCTTATCGAGGGAATCAGGATTGCACAGCATGTAGTTGGAGATGTTGTAGTCTGCAAAAAAAAAACGTGGAAAGAGTTTTATTGTACTGATTGAGAAATGTGATAAGATGTAGAGAAGAGGTCCAATTAAGTAAGTGATCAACCTATCAAATCAAAAACCACCTTTGCACCCGATGAGGCATGAATATTATTATTATGATTATAATGATTATTATTATTTTTATGGTTATGATTATGATTTTTATTTTTGTGATTATTATGACTATTATTACTGTTATGATTATTATGATTATTAATTACTATTATTATGATTGTACATTGGCTTCAATAGAATTAAGCCTAAGCTTCAAAAACCATGATACGGATGACGAGGGGCAAAACAGCAGAACAACGAAAACGGCAATCACCAGTTTCAATAACATTTTATTTTCAAGTTATTTCAGATGCTTATTTCCGTATATGGATGAAATATTACCAATAATATTATTGTACAATCTATGTTATAATGTGTTATAAATTATAGTTTTTATCAAAATTTAATATTATAAACTATTTTCAACTGTTTTTAGTGTTTTGTTTCGAGTGAACTTTTAAATTGATAGTTGTTAAGTGAAAAAGAATAATTTTGTTATTTTTCGAGTGAAGATTTTTAGCAAATCTAAATTTTTGGTCTGTGTTTACCTCAATGTTTTGGACAATGTAACACATTCAAAATTTGTGAAGAGAGCAGTTTTGGACTTGAAGTCTGTTGCTCCTTCACATTCATTGTAATTTTGTCACAATAAATAAATGACTATGGCAATAAACATATTCTATTTCATTCTTGTTTCAAGTTTTCAATCTCCCTGAAGAGATCCAGGGAGTTGAACCTCCTCTACTGCACTAGAGGGGTGGAGGAGAACCGCCATTGGAAAAAACAGATAATAGAAGATGTGTTCAGCTATACGTTGTCAGTTGAATATAGATTTACAATCATCTTCCAGCACATTGCAGCCGAACTGGATAACATGCTCACAGTTTTCAAAGTTTTCCCTGAACTTTTTTGAAGCCATTACTCACAGCATTCGAATAAGTTGTTTCCAGAAGGAAGGAGAATCCCAGAGTTCTTGTTAGAGCAGAATCATAGCCGTCATCCGTCTTCAGTAAATTTTTACATCTGTGCATGAATTTCGCCAGTGCTTTCTGCGCTTACTGCCGAATTATGTAAATTTGTAAGATTCAGAAAGAAGGAAAGGGATAATATTTTTCTAAAATATGGGACAAATTCCGGTGCCATCTTTTTTCCGGCTTCTTTCCTTCTTCTATGCCGGACTTCCCTCCAAAAAGAGAATGGCGGGGGGGAGGGAAGATGGCATGAATGAAAAAGAGAAACGATCTGAAGGAAGTTGTGACACTGGGAGAGGGGTTGCATCTAGTGGGAGGGGGAGTTTAACTCCATAAAGTTCAGTGCCGTTAAAGAAAGAAGTAAAGAAAAGAAAAAACTTGGAGATTTTATATCTGTGACTTTTGTCGCACGTAGAAGGGGAAAGAAATAAGAGAAAAAATGAGGAAGAATTATTGTGAGGGAGGCATTGAGTACAGGTTGTTTGTGGGGGGGGGTAAGAGAATATCCCCCCCTGTATTAAGATCATGTGCTGGATATATCACTTTTGCGAGTCGTAAAGGCGTGACATATAAAGCGCATATTTCTCGCTGAAATTGGAATATGATTACTGCGTTGCTGGATCTGCCCCCATGTAACAAAGAAACACAAAAAAGCCACAAAAATCTCTTCTTCAACCCTCTCAAACTACAAAATCTTTTGAATAGTGAAAACGTTGTGCTGTGAAGCTCCGCAAAAATCTAGATTTTTCATACAAATTCTATGAGGATACCAACCTTGGCTCTCCCAATATTCCCCTACCTATTTCAGTTTGTCATCTTCCTCACACACTCTAGCTCGCGCTCTTTAACTCACTCTCTCTCACTACCTATCTCCCTACATTTCTCATTTTGTCATCTTCCCTAACACACACTCAGCCCCACTCTGACACTCTCTCTCACTTTCTCTCTTTCTGTTCCCTCATTCTCTCCCACTCAGACTCTCTTTTACATTCTTTTACTATCACTCAGTCTTTCTCACTCTCACACTCTATCCTCCCCTCTCTCTCACTCTCTATCCATCTATCTTTCTCTCTCCAGTTAGCTGTCTCACCTCCATTTATTTATCGCTTTGAAGCTGTTTCTCTCACACTGACATAATATTTCATACATATTCTGCTTTTACGTCCAAAACTTACGGGTTGAATTTTCGGCTCACTGGTCAGAAAACCCGAGATCTTTTCTTTAGTGTAGCAGCATCATCACTACTGTTTTCACCATTTCCACCATTGTTATCAGGGTTCTATATCTTTCAGTTCCTGCCAGTTTACGGAACACTGAGCTCCTCCAAGCTCTTTCAAATTTGTGGCAATATGTAAATTTTGGAGACTCTTCTTGCCTGAATAAGTTACCCAAATTCTGAATTCTTCATGATTGTCTAGGATCTCACCTTGAATCTCAGTAGAGATTTTAAAATGTTTTGGAGAACACTATAAGAAATATTATACTCTCATCTTTCCCTATCTTATCTTTCACATACTATAGAAGCGGGGATAATACCCTTCGGATACTGAACCACCGTACTACAATCTATACTAAATCATTCGTTATAAGTTCTTGTCGAGCTTGGAACACAATTCCAAATTTCGTTAGGTGCATTGAGAGTCGAGTGGGCTTCACCTCGTCATTGAAGAGGTATCTTTTGGAGGGAATGTCTGCATATTTTTAACCATAGAGCAACTGACAACCATCATCATCTTTCAGAAAATATTAAAAAAACACAATTTCAATTATGTTCAAAGCTCTAGAACTTTTTAATTTGTATTTAATTTTTAAATTATTATTACTAATTATATAGTCTCTTAGTTTGAAATTATCAAGGTTGAGTTTGAATGGACGAATTTTTGTCCAGACTTCGCCCTTATTACGTAAATGCTTCACATAAAATCTCCATGTTAATATCCAAGCTTTTTCCATTATATAATATATTGTGTTGTTAATAATATGCTTCTTAATCAGTCACAATGAAATTTTGTAAATTTATGTAAATAAAGTAATTTTATCTTTATCTTTGAATCTCGCTACTCAATCGCAGGCTGTTACTTATTTGCCTATTTCAGCAGCTTTGTAAACATGTGAACTTTCTTCAAATGAAAGTAATCTTTGGAAGGGCATTCCAAAGCTCTATGAGAAAGGCAGTATTGGATTTATCAAGAAATAAAATTATTATGTCTTACATCAGGACAGGATAGTCTTATTTGTAGTCGAAGTAAGCCACACTTTTGTCTATGTGGATGAAAGTTGGAATAATATTTCAACAAGCATCAGTACTGATTTAGTGGATTTATTTTCTGCAAGTATTAAAATCAGTGGTGTAGCAAGAACGTTTTTGCACCCGGGGCGGTATTTCAACTTTTAAAACAACCCCCCTCAACCCACTCACTAACATTTAACAGACAACACAATAATCATAGCTGATTCTTTTTTTGTATCACTCATAGTAGAACTATACCTTTTTTATTTAGACATTGAAAATTTGGGGCTCTGGGGGCATTACTCCACAAAATTTTGATTTTTAAATCTTTTGAAAGCAATTTTAAGCAATTTTGTTGATGTTTATCTTGATATTGGGCTTCGCACAATTAATAAGCTCAGGCCTGCATATCATCTACCTCCACAGTAGGTCATCAACTCAGAATATGGATTTCACAACTTTGACGAAATATATGACACTCTTGTTTAAATGAGGGGAGGGGTACTTCTCCGGAAAAATTGGAAATACCCCGTCTAAAATAGCATTTTGAGCGTTTTTATGCATAAATCCTCCCACATTATTTTAACCCACATAATATCTCCGTATTAGTCGACAGAAAAAGTATTATCTCTCATCCAAAAAACCATATACAATTCATGTAAACCCTGTTTTTCAATATTTCAACCCACATTATAAATCAAATTCTATCAAGTGCTTGAGTCATCGCTAATGGAAGGTGTTCGTACCCGAGGACGCCCCTTTGCTACGCTCCTGACACCTGCACCTGTATCAAAAAATTCACTGACTATCTGAGGGTGAATGGCAGTGGCACAATGGCAGTAGTAGAACAAAACAAATTTATTTAAATAATGAAAATAAATTTAGCTGATAAGTTACCTTTGTGTCACACATTTCGACACTCCTCCTCCATCACCCGTATGACTAAATTTCCCCCTCTACTCAATCGCACTGAACTCAGTCGTCTGTCTTGTCACCCCCATCACACAAGACACCAAATTACGGCACCATCGTACGGCAGCACTGAAGCTTGCCAGATATGTTTTTTATAACTTCAATGATGGCGCATTGTACAGGAATTATAATTTGACACCATTCCCCTTTTGTCCAGTCACCAATTGCATTTTAAAAATATTTAACTTTTCAAGTGAATTAAACGACTTGCAGTCAAATTTTATTTAAAATAAGTAGTATTTCACTTACTTTGTAGGCCGAACGTTTTCGAGTTGTTGAAACCCATCTTCAAGGCCTTTCAACAACTCGAAAACGTTCGGCCTACAAAGTAAGTGAAATACTACTTATTTTAAATAAAATTTGACTGCAAGTCGTTTAAATCACTTGAAAAATTAATATTAACAATGCAGTTCGTCATGGAACAAGAAATCCAGGAATTTAAAAATATTTCTTGTACAAGTTGCTGTTTCACTTTTTTTATTAAAGTTTAACAATATAAAAATATCTATTTAATCACTGCTCATCTACGATTCAACAAGTGTTGAACAAGTGCTCATCTAGAACCATTAAAGCACTCCATGGGAGGGAGTTCCAAGTGAAGCTCAGAGAATTCATGGTTCAGAAATGTCTTTATAGCTTGCAACAGTTCTGAAAATTGTTATGTGAGATTATATACTGAAACGTGAATGAACGAATATTTTGGCAATTATTTTTTTTTTTGTTGTTATTGTTGTTATGGCAACCAATGAATTCTAGTGATAGTCTGTTTTTATTATTGTTTCCTGATTGTTAAATTCCACTGCTACTTTTAAGATATTGTTGTAGTTGGTTTTACAGTATTGTAAGCATTTTAATAATATAGTAGATACTTTTTGTATTTCCTGACGTTTCTAAATTTGTATTGTTACAAAATATGAAAATAAAAACATATTATTATTACTACTACTATTAGTATTATTAATATTATTATTATTATTATTATTATTATTATCTTCGTCTTCAAATTTAGCTTGCGCACAGGCAATCGCCCATGCAAGATATTTTCCACAGGACTATTTGTTTATTTTGTTAGCTATTAGCATTTATATTTATTTACTAGTTCATGTCTAATGTTATGTATACATTCTGTAACATTCTTCTATTTTAAATTGTAAATATAAATGTGATAATGTGAAATATATATTCATTCATTCAGTAATGAGAATATTCTGAAATGGTAACTTAGGAAAATATACTTGAGAAATATTGGTTAGTAAAATATTATTTCATGGAAATATGAATATTTTTGTACCTAAAAGTTGAATCTAAATCTAATGCTACTTGAAATGGCTATAATTATTATGAAATGTTAATGAAGCTTTTTATGGAAAATGAATAAATCATGTTTAAATTCATTCCCATAGACTGTAATTGAAAAAAAAACAATTTTAAATTATTGTTCGCGCCACCCTTTGTCATTTGTTTTCCCTTTAGGGTACATAACTTATCAGAGCTTAAAGCAGTATAGGAGATTACAAAACCATACTCTTGTACTCGCCCATGAGCCCTGCACTGTTATATTACGCCTACACCAACAAAAGTGTTTCGAATAAGAATTTAAAACAATATGGAGGACGAAGTAAAGCGGCATTCAACTCCTGTGTATGTAAATGAGTGAAGAGACCGCAGAGAGTTTTATTTCCATAATTTATCAAACCTGAACAATAGGTTACTAACAGAATGCAATATGTCTGACTGTACTGCAAACAAGACTAACCGGGGTTATACGAAGAAGAGACCAAAAGTAAAACGATACTGCGACATTGTCATGTGTATTTTTTTGAGGATGAAGACCACATAGGTCTGAGACCTGTGCGTGGGTAATGAGTTGGATGATGGTGATTGATGAGTTGGACCTACAGTTTTAGGTGGGTTCCGAACCACCGGGAAGTGATTTTACAGCACCTAACCCACCTAAAACTGTAGGTCCAACTCATCAATCACCATCATCCAACTCATTACCCACGCACAGGTCTCAGACCTATGTGGGCTTCATCCTCAAAAAAAAAAAATGTCGCAGTATTGTTATGTGTACTTTTTTTGAGGATGAAGCCCACATAGGTCTGAGACCTGTGCGTGGGTAATGAATTGGATGATGGTGATTGATGAATTGGACATACCTATTATTTCCTTAAACGATTTTTCTCGTGGTTGTCTTCCAAACGTTACCCGTTGTTAGTTATTATCGATATTGGTTATTATGGATGTTAAAGATTATGAAATTGCATTTACAACATAAATTACTACTTTGTGATTAGTATCAGGTATGCTTCAGAACCTGAGTACCATCCTCAGCGAACATAATCTCTGACAGATACTTGAAATTGATACCTATTATTTTTTTTGAAGTACACTTCAAAATACTGACACTTTAACAAACTGGCAAATATAAATACAGAAACAGAATTCATTAATTTCCAATTCCTCAAAGTGCTATTAATTTATTTAAAAATAATGGAAACAGAATTTATTAATTTGAGGAATTCGAAATTAATAAATTCTGTTTCCATTATTTTTTATAATATTTATTTCCCTATAATTAAATGCAGGGGTACACCACTTCTCGACGGGCCAAATTACAGAGTCAAAAGTGACAAAGTAGGCCTACATAACATGTTTGAGTTGCAGTCACCAAAAATGCAATAAGAAGTCCTAAAATCTATCCAGTTTCTACTGTCTTTTGTAGAGGTCTCAATCCTTCACGGCAGCGGTTCCCAAACTTTTTTCTTCTGCTTACCCCTTAGATCATATTTTACAGACATAGTACCCCAAAGTCCTAACTACTTTTTTACTTTACTATAACAATATTATAGAGGGTTTAATGCTCATTTATTGCAATATTTGAACAACATATCGACGCCTATGAATGGGAATTCAACTAAAGAAATAAAATATTAGGTAACACAATAATTTCTGCTGAACACCTATTTCTTTTATCGAGGACATCGAACGAAATATGTTTACAAATGAATATTATAATTTAAATTTCAAAATGTTACTAAAATATAGCCTACATAGAAGTGTCAGAATGGAATACATTTATAGATAGAATAGTCGCACAACAGAAACTGCTCACCACGAGCATAGAACAACCATTCCTTAGTCTATGCCATTAGACAATGAACATCCGCCATTATGGATTATTTTCTGCGTACCCCCAACTAGGAAATCAAGTAATCATTGACATTGTCATGATACGTTGTCTGAACAGGCTCTGCGAATTTTGAAGCATAGAATTTTAATTCGAACGGATAAGTAGTATTTTTGTTTATTATTATTAGTATTTATAATATCTTAATAATTTACATCATTAACTTGTCTAATATAAGTTAAAGTATTTAAATAAAAAGTCAAATTCTATTTTCGAGGTTAGGTGTACCGATATTGATCAATTTTCTTGTAATTAAATAGTCTCAAGTTGACAATTGTAATAAATTAAGTAATATTTCATTAAACATTTAACTAAAATCAATTGAAAACAATTTTTAGCTAGGAAAATGAGTCCAAACAAGGCATCTAAATCTAATTGTTCAACTAAAACTCAAGTAGCTACGCGATCTCAGCAATTATTAACGAAAAAATCTCCAACAGCTCTTAAAGCTACTGTAGATGTAGAAGAAAAGGTTGCTAAACTATTGAGTGATCACACCAAATTGAAAACAAAATTAGAAACATCACTAAAAAATTCTGAGGAAGAACGAATAGGGTTAGTGGATCACATAAAATCTCTGGAAGTTATTGTAAAATTGCAGCAGGAAGACCATAAAACTGAAATACTAAATCTCACGAGTCAATGTAGGTCTATGTCAGAGGAAATCGAAATATTAAAATCAAAAATAAACTTGGCTAATGTAAGATCTGAACCTCTGATCAATACAAAAAAAGTAGAACCTAAATCAAATGGGGAAAAAATAAATAGAAATGGTCAAACAAAAACGTATAGTCAGGTTTTGCAAACAGCAACCAAAACTAAAGTAAGGGCAAATAACGATAGGAAAGGTAGAGTACTGCTCTTGACATCCAGTCATGGACGAGACTGTAGTGACCTACTAAATAAAAGATTAAAAAATAAGTATGAAGTTCAGAGCTTTTTCAAACCAAGTGCCCCTATAAACGCTATCGTAGAGTCAGCACAGGAACAAACTAAAGATTTTGGTAAAAACGATTTTCTAATAGTACTGGGTGGCTCAAACAATATAAATGAACCTAATCTAAAACATCTTCCTGAAATAAATGAAAAAATTAAAGAGATTGTGCCACTCAGCCAAAAAACTAATGTAATAATAAGTACAATTCCGTATAGGTTTGATAGGCCAGAGCTAAATGAAGCCATTAAGTCAACAAATAAATCAATTCATAATACAATCAACAGCCTAAAAAATAAGAATTCTAAGCAGTTGGGAATTTGTTTTCTAAATGAAAGGCTGAAAAAACAAAACTTCACTAATCATGGTCTACATCTAAATCAATCTGGCAAAGTAATATTTTGTAATAGGCTGGCAGAGCTGATTGAAAGTCGTTTGCAATCTACTGTCAATAATTCTCCTAAACAATCATCTAACGAACCTTTTTTAGTAAAGTGGCTCAAAACCGGGAAGGGAAACTAGTTTCAGATGATAAATTCATATCTTCAATTGTATTAAAAGACGTTAATCGATCAAAAAATCAGGATAGCATTAGTGGAAGGAACTCTTGTAGCAATCTGATAGGCTCTCAAGATTCTAAGAGATTAAGTAAATCTACTTCAATATGCAAAAGCAACGATAAAGTAATAAGGGATGATAGGGAAGTACCGGTACTCACTGTGTTCCATCAGAATATTCAATACATTCGTAACAAAATAGATAGAATCGAAGTATTTTTTAAAGAAGAGGCTCCTGATATAGCTATTTTCACAGAGCATGGTTTAAAAGAAGATGAATTGTCACAACTTAATATTCCAAACTATTCATTGAAAACGTCGTATTGCAGGACATCTCATCGAAGTGGGGGAGTAGCTATCTTCACTAAAAATGCTAAGAATATGCAAATATTTAATTTAGAATATGCAGAGAAATTTGCTGTGGAAATGGATTTAGAAGTTACTGGTTTGAGAGTAAAAATCGACAATAATTTCGAAGTAGCGGTGTTAGGTATTTACAGGTCACCAAATGGGGAATGGAACAATTTTTGTGAACTATTCAATAGGCTTTTAGAGATTACTACTACTCGTTTTACAAACGTTATTGTAGCGGGAGATTTCAATACAGACTTTGCAACACAGAATAAAATGACAAAAGATTTAAAGGATATTATTTGCATGAATAACTTGGAAATAAAAGTTCATGAATATACCAGAGTCACAAGAACATCACAAACAATAATTGATAACATCCTTACTAATATAGATTACTCTAAAACAAGATTAGGCGGCTCGGAACTATCTGATCATGACTATCAAATCTTAGAGGTGGGGTTGCAAGGTCATAAATCAATTAAAAAGAGTAGAGTAATGAAAGAAATTCAACAATGTGAACAGGGGAATATCGATTGTTTGAAGCAGAATCTGCTACAAGAAAACTGGAGTAGGGTTTACAATAGCAATAGTTTAAATGACAAATATGATAGTTTCATTAATATTTTAAGGTTTCATATTACTATGAGTTGTCCAGTTAAAAAAGTCCCTGTAAAGAACAAATTAGACAAGATTGAAGAGTGGATAACTGATGATATCCTTGCAGAAAGAAATAGGGTTAAAGATGCATATGATGAATTCAAACTATCTAGAAATATGTTAAGTGAAGATAATTACAAAGCTCTAAAGAAAAACTATATGAAAAAAGTGAAAAGAGCGAAATGTAAGAAAACAGCTGAAATTTTGAATAATAGTGTGTACTTTAACACAGCAGTGTGGGATGTAATAAACAAAAATAGGCAAGTAGCTCATGTAGATGCTTATACTAGTGTCCCCAGAATAATTAACGAAAATAAAAAATATATTGATGATAGTGTAGACATTTGTAATTTCTTTAACAGATATTATCAACTGGTTGCTAAGGATCTTCAAAAATCTCTTAATACAGGTATTAGTGATGCAAACATGAGGAATACTGAGGGGATTCAGAACGAATTAAAATTCCACCCAGTATGCCAAGACGAGTTGTCAAATATCATTGATAGTTTAAATAATAAAAAAACTGTAGGAATGGATGGGGTATCCAGTAAAATTCTGAAAGAATGTAAAGATCAATTGTTAGACCCTTTGATTCATCTGATCAATCATTCATTAGAACAAGGTGTTTTTCCAGATAATTTAAAAGAGGGGAAGATCTTGCCAATCTTCAAAAGTGGCGATAGAGAAAAGGTAGAAAACTATAGGCCCATTAGTATTTTAAATGTAATAAGTAAAATTTTTGAAAGAGTAGTTCTAAATAGGTTACTTCTGCACCTTCAAGAAGCTAACTTTATCTGTGATGAACAGCATGGCTTCCAGAAAGGGAGATCAACAAAAACAGCCATAGTTTCTCTAGTTGAAAAACTAATAGATATATTAGATTCAGGTGATAAAGCTACTGCAATCTTCTTAGATCTGTCAAAGGCATTTGATTGTGTTAATCATAGAACTTTATTGGAAATACTGCAAAATGTAGGTGTAAATGGGGTTGAACTGAAATGGTTTGAATCATATCTTATTGGGAGAAAACAATGTGTAGAACTAACTACAGTAGTTGGTAATAGTATAGTAAAGAATAAATCTAATAAATTAGAGGTGCAAGCTGGAGTGCCTCAGGGGTCAATACTAGGTCCATTGCTTTTTTTGTTATATGTCAACCGTTTACCTAAAGAATTAATTAGTGGTAGAGCCCTCTTATTTGCTGATGACACATCACTCATTTTCAGCAATTCCATTCTAGATAATTTAGAAATAAGTGCCCATATAGGTGTGCAGTCCATTGTCCAATTTTTAAACCAGTTGAAATTAACTATAAATAGTAAAAAATGCCAATACCTTCAATTCAAAAACAAACATAATTTAAATGAAGATAGGGCTATAAACGTGTTTGTAAACGATAATCAATTAGACCAGGAAGAAGAAATTGCATTTCTAGGAGTTACGTTGGATAGACGATTGACCTGGACTCCATACATTGAGAAAATATGTAGTAAAATTTCATCTGGGGTATTTGTCCTGCGACAGCTCGCTAGATTGAATGACAAAAAGTTACTTTTTACAGCTTACCATGGGCTCTTACTGTCACATATTAGGTATGCTATCTTAGTATGGGGTAATTCATCAAAACAAAATCTTGATAGGGTGTTTAAGATCCAAAAGAAAGCGGTTAGGTGTATAGAAAGAGTAAATAGATTAGATTCATGTAGGCCGTTGTTCAATAGACTTGGTCTCCTAACTGTACCCTGCTTATATGTGTATGAAGCTACTCTATATGTAAAAACGAATGATATTAACCAAAATCTTGATGTACATGATTATAATACAAGAAGCCGAGGAGATTATCACTTGGTGAGTCACAATAGTAGCCTATTCAAACAAAAACCTAGTTATATTGGTAGGAAATTCTACAACAAGCTACCGCAGTTTTTGAAGAGTCTTGAAAATATAGAAATATTTAAAAATCAATTGAAGAAATATTTAGTTGATAAAGCTTTTTATAGTGTACAAGAGTTCCTTTCACATGAAAATTAAGCCTCACCTCAACTAATTGAAGTAATTATGGTATCTAGTGTATAATATTGTTGATCTGACTTGTCTTATACTCCTTAACTGGAGTCTCCAAGACGTAATCTACAAAAAAAAAAAAAAAAAAAAAAGGACACTGTGTACCCCTAAGGGGTACGCGTACCCCAGGTTGGGAACCGCTGCTTTACGGTGTTCTGCGTTTCTAAGCAAACGCTACAGGCTGGAGTGTGGAGGCTACAAATGACTTAAGTCCGTTTTTAAGTTAACTTAAACAGATATTAAGTTATAATGAGACTAAGTTTTTGTTATTTTTTGTCAATAGAAAAATTGATAGATTAAAGTTTATCTCCAATTTTCAAGCTTTCCAAAAGAGAATACTTTTTTGTAACAATTCTTCATTGTTAGACTTATTGACCATGAATAAAATTATTTATTTGCGTTGCTACCGCTGCTCCCAATAAAAATAGTTAAACTTCTTTAACAATTTCTCATCCTTGGCCTATTTATTGTACTTTCTTTTTTTAATGTATCTTAGATGTTATCTACTATTGATATAGTTAAAATTCATGTGTATTGAACGGCCATACGATAACAACAAACATCCTAGGCCTGATTTATTATAAAATAAATCAGATTTATCAGAACATAAATTTTATTTATCAGAATTAATAGAAATGGAATAAAATACATGTTATTTTTATTATTTCACACTGAAAACACCTGCCAAGGTAACCACCAGCAAAAAATATGTGAAAAACGTATGAGACAAAGAAAAAGAAAACAATAAATAAAATATTTTCCCAAATCTTCTCTATGACCACGTTTCTTAACAAAAACTTTATCAACTACTGTTCGATCGCAGAAGCAAATTTAATCTAAGATGTAGGAGTAAATCTAGCAGGAAAAATGGATTTCAAATTTAATACTGAGTTCTCCACAAAAACCCTTTCAATCAATACATTTTTTGTTTCTTTCCAGAACTCAAGGTGTATTTCACGTTCATCGTGCGCATTTATCAAGAATGATAGGCAGTTATGAAAAATTGATTGGATGAAAAACATTTTAAATAATAGGAGGAATTCACTCCAGTAAGTTACATTAAAGCTATAAAATTTGGCCAGCAAATAAGATACAAATAATGTAGCTATAGTCCAAATTCACAGTAGTAATGTGAAACTTTTTTGAACAATTTTCTTCCCTTGAGCATGTTTTTACAGATTTGCTCCACTTGAGAATGCGCAGCAAATATGTTCACCCCAGTATAGTCTAATCTGAATAATCGAACTCGAACTTTTCCCAGCGCTACCGTAACAAAAGTACAATAATGTAACAAACGTAACGTAACAAATTAAGCATCATGCTCTACAGACGTCACTTCATGCACAGGCGTCTTGTTATGTAGAGCTCGTCGTTTCTCACGTTAGCCACGGTATGAGTGTGTCGAAATTCGTCTCAGAGGGAGTTGGACGAATTCAGAGAGGGTGGTCACGTGACCTAAGAAGGGATGTTGGACTCATGAGCATTTTCATTATGATTACTATTATCATTATTGTTTGAAGGCTAAATAGCGCCGCGGTTAGATCAAGCTGTAGGCGATAAAGGACACACGACCTTGACAAATTGACTCCTAGTAGGAAGGACCCTTTTTGGACCCTTGCAAACAAGCTTGCCAACACACACTCAATAGAGGGTTGCTTGAGTCCCACATGCATAATAATCGCTCGGAACCGGGCATCCGTTCGTTGCCTAGTTAACACTGGACGCATCCACATACGCCGCCGCGTTAACAATCACCCTCTTGCCTTCCATTACAGCCCAACAGATATTTCTTACCGTAAATTATCGGATCACATGCGACTTTTCAGAGGCTGTTGTTGTTGATAACTTCTTCCTATAGGTCTTTTGGAATCGAGTGTTCCTAAACGATAGCATGGGATTAGGAGGGGATTATCGGGATTTCGTATTGGTTTTTACTGGTGTTGGTTTTCAATTTGAGTGCGGTACCTTTAGAATTCTAAAATTATTCTATTCTTTGAATTAATAATTAAATAATTTTTTGAATTTTTCAAGTAGAATGAACACATTTCAGACATTCTTCTCTTCAAAACTACAAAAATGGGAACATAATTTCAACATTCATACATTTTAAGTCGCCTAAGAAGAAGTTTCAATCACTGTTCACTCAAATTTCAAGTCACTTTGAGTTATTAAGATTAACCAACAGAAATCCGTATAATGATCAGGAGGAAGAAAGGAACTCGAAATTCCTCAGCTGACGTTATGTTAAGTTCTAAAACATCGTTTCCACGTGAAACAATACAAATTTTGAAATCGCTAACTGCAGCAAAAGAAATGATCGATTTTGTGGTGTTGTTGGCACTTTCTACCGACAAACAAGAGCGCCAATGCACCATGATTAAATCTTCTATTTAAGATGTTTGACATATTCAACTTCCCCTTTTTTATAGACGTTAAAATTCGTTTGTTGACTTATAGTTTGCAGGAAAAAATGTTTAAAATCTGTTCCTCAATTCTGATGGCCCTGTGTTCATTTTCACTAGTTGGAATACTCTTCCTAAAATCTGAAGACAGCTATTTTGAATTTATTACAAAGGATGTCATCGATGAAAATTAGGCTGAATGATAGGAATCGGGAGGATTCTGAATTCTGTATCGGTTTTCACAATTGTTAATTTTAAATTATTGGAGTGTCACCCAAGAAATAAATTGTTTTGGGGCTCAAGACCTTTTTCTGTGCTATATCTTGTTAAATTGTACTTCGAAGAAGCATTCCTCCAAGTATGTACAGTATTGAAAACAATGTAGATGACGAATCTTTTTTCATTTTTCCATTTTTCATTTTTCAACTTCACTCTTATCAAACTTGTTAACCTCTTAATAAAACTTATCATACTCTTCTTGCGACACTTCTGACGTTAGTTTTATTAGTTTACCTTTTTTTAAACCAGTGATTTATTTCTCTTTCTTCAATTATTCAAAGATTTATCTACGCATTATCACAAAACATACATGTATTTCAATGAGTGTATTCCATGCTTAAGCTTCTAATGAACATTAATTTTGATTCATCCTCTTATTAATTAGAGGCAATAAAAATAATAATGTAATTCGATAATTATTCAAATTAAAAAAAGGCACTGTTCTCTGCTGTAAAATCACTTCCCGGTGGTTCGGAACCCACCTAAAACTGTAGGTCCAATCACCATCATCCAACTCATTACCCACGCACAGGTCTCAGACCTATGTGGGCTTCATTTAAAAAAAAAATTGGAATTTGGTAATTTGAACTATATTATGATTGATCGTTCGAATAAAATTGTATACTTTACAGTATACGAATCATTAAGAGAGGAGTTACACACACTTTCAATCAGCATTCATGTGTATGGGAGAAATATATTTTTGTGTTATATCTGAATGTAGGTGGTGGTGATTGGGTCTTGATCGTGCAGTTCTACCTGCTTTCTGTAAATGAGTACTAAGAAAAAAAAGTTCGATTTTTCATTTTTCGCCTTCATTCTTATCAAATTTGTTAACCTCTTAAACTTATCATCCACTTCTTGCGACACTTCTGAAATTAGTTTTATAACTTTACTTTCTTTTTTTTAAATAATTCAAATTCTATTTTTTCAAATTCAAATTCATTTATTCGCACAGTTGATACAATGCATCATCATAAGATGTAAAAAGAGTGCATCAGATATTTAATATTTCTCTTTCTTCAATTGTTCAAAGATGCAACAATGTATTTATCACAAAACATACATGTAGAGAGCATCTCACAAATGCGAGATGTATCAGAGTAGAGCAAGTGTTCTCTAGGCTCTAGCGCAAGCAAGCGCTCCCACGTAGGTAGGAGAGCGATATCTCGTCTTATCTACCACTCTGTCTCGGGAACAGGTCTACATCCACCGTGGCATAGCTCCCGGCAAGCAATCTCGGTAGTAAATCGATTAGGGAGTGCAGTTTAGCAACATTGTTCACCGGTAAGACGTAATCGCTCCTGTAATATGTGCTCAGTAATTTGAAACACGGATAAGAGGAGTTGCTGGAAACCTAAGCATAGTTGCTACAGGGCACATAATGTTCATCCAATTTTATCAGAGGGTAGTCCCGGGTTGGCTACAGGTACTAAAGCTGGTAGTATCAGCGCCGTACCACAGGTGTGGCAAGGCAGAAAGCAGGTGTATGCTTGGGGGTCACAGTGCAGAAGGTGGAATACATTTCGGGTGAACTCGATAATACCAGGCAGTATGCTGTGAGGGACAGACGCCCCTGCTTGCTTCCTATTGGTCCATAATAGCCACGCCCATTCTCACCAACCAATCATAAGCGATCGGGGGTGGATTGCCACCCTAGAAACACAGCTTCAGCTGTCCCCAAGTCAGATCCCGACCACGTGTCCTGCAGATCAAATGCTCTGCGCAGTTGTACTTTGAACTTCGGCGAGAACGGACTTCTTCCGCAACGATTTTGTTCGTACTTCTACGAGAACATTCCTCATTCAATCAGCAATCAGCACCTGTGCTATCTGATCATCAGAGAGAGATCGTCTCCCAGTCAACGAACTGGACCCTCCGTTTCATCCGCAGAATGTATGGACGCTACTCAACAACCAGAAGTTGAAGACTAGAAACGTGAGTACTTATCAATAGTTAGAGATATCAATGGTTATGTAATGTTTGTTGGAAATGATAGCGAATCCTTATCAATCATTTGCCTGCTCTAAATCCAAGATGCTATAGAACAAGTTAAGACATGGATTAGTCAGGTTAGCATTAGCATTGTCGTTAACGTAGTTTTGTCCAAGCTCTCTTTCTTCAAGTGTCTGGTTAAGTGTCAAGAATGGACGAATCCTTGTCCAAACTTTGCCATTTCATGTAATTGCATCACTTAGATTGTCATTACTTTAGTTAATATCATACACAGTTGAGATCATTGTAGCCTACATACTTCTTTGCACTATAAAAATTGTATTTTGTGAGTTAACTACTGTATATACCTATGTGATGATGATAATTTTGTTTTTAACCATTCATATGCAAATTTGTAAATTTACATGAATAAAGAAATATAATCTAATCTAATATAAATTCAATTGTTAATGCATTCATAAGAGTGGGATTAAGAGTTTCGTTAAAATAGTAAGCGTATGACTTTCATTGGTGAGGAGATCGTTATGGGTAGTGGTGACCTCTTGGATAGTTTAATACTCCAATATCTTCGTTCCAAAGTGCTTACGTGAGTTCCAAAGTAACAAAACTATCAGTTTTGAAAATTAAACCCCTAAACTTCGATACCAGAATTAAAATATGAAATGAACATTCTCATATAACATAGTTATAACCTTTCGTATTATGGTCTACAGCCGTTATAACCACGTGTTTGAAAAGGAGGGGTGACAATCATTAATTTCCCACTAATTTCAAAATGAGATTTCCTAATAGGCTTCCCACAGTAAAGTAACTTACGTTCAGAAGAAAACAAATTTTCATTAGATTCATTGAATGCATATTATAAATTGTTTATTATCTTGTTTAGTAGCTTGAAACCGAGGTTATAAGATACCTGGGAAAGAGATCTGTGTGTATTAGAAATTAGAGGATTGATATTTTAAATGATGTAAGATTTAGAAAGTGCATATTTCAGAAAACGGTTTAGAGAAATACGATCAGATCAGTAACGAGAATATTACTTGTAAACTTACCAATTATTATAGGAATCCTAATCAACGTTTCAAACACAGATAAAATTTAATTAATCCCTTGATTTTTCAAGCTTTGACACAGTTTCTGTAGTCAATATGAATCGATTTTGGCAGCTCAGGTAGTTTCAGTAATCAATATGAATCGATTTTGGCAGCTCAGGTAGTTTCAGTAATCAATATGAATCGATTTTGGCAGCTCTGGCGCAGTTGGTTGGAGCGCTTGTCTGTGATAAAATAAGAGGCTGTGGCTTTGTTTCCTGCAGCCTTGGGTTCGAATCTCATTCCGCCACGGATGTTTCTTATCATTCACCCATTCACCTTATTACCTACGCACAAGTCCGGGCTCATGCGGGCATCATCTGAAATAAAACATAATTGCTGTAATAATAAACTGTGATTTAAATTCTGTGTAACATTGTTATAATGGATACGTCAATCATAGAATATTTACTGCTCTACAATTACAAAATTTAGTCTTATAATAAATGAGATTAGAAACAAAAACAGGACCTGATTGGAAAGAAATATAAGGACATGAGTTCTTGTTGATTTAGGAACCATCTTTGAACTTCAACCAATATAACAAAACTATCGAGACAGAGAATATAATGCATCATGACAAACTAATGACTCATGCATAAACTTCTAATAATGCAACAGAATAATCCAATTAGACAGTGAAACCTGGGGAAAAATAGGTACTAAGACGCAGCTAAAAATAAAAGATCAATAAAAATAACGACAAATAACAGGCTGTATATCTTATTTAGTTGGCTGAATGCTAATAGTTAATAATTAATTAATTAACGATATTAATTCATCACGATATGTAGAAGAATACCTATTTATTTCTTCAACATGAAGTGCTAGGCCTTCATATTTACTATATTTTATTATAGGCTATTATATTTTACTATTAGTTACTGATCTATTTTTTGGGTGTAAATTAAAGCTTTTATCATCCTTCTAACTTATAATTCTAATTCTAATTTATAATCATTATAACTTCAATGTAATTATACTTTCTAAACACAACTTAGATGTACATTCAATGTACTTTAATGTAATTTAAATGTAAATTCAATGTATATAAAAAGAATTGTGAATTAATTTTGTCTTGTCGCTTTGTTGAAGGATGAATTTTGTATGAGCTCTGGTTGAAACTCTCTGTTCTTTTCACTAATATTATTTTATTGTTATTATTATGTTTATTGCTATTTTGTTCTATTTTTCCTTTTTACATAACTTTCTTTAGTTATGTCAATAAGGCTCTCCATGGCATTGTCTGTGCGCCTTTTTGTATGTTTCTTGAATGAATAAATAAATATTTTTAAGAAGTTGAAAGAATTGCAAAAGTAAGAGAGTTGGGAAGTCCGATCTCACTAGGCGTCAAATCTACAAGAAAGAACAATTTTAAGCTACAGTCATGTCATTACACTACAAAAAAAGTTATTGTAAGATCAATCAATACCTCTGGAAATTTCAGCTTGATAGAATCTGTCCTACATCTTTCCACAACAAGTGTTTGATTTGCGATGTTGATTATATCTTGTAGGCTGATAACCACCACAGAAACTGAAATAAAAAGGCAGATGATTTGATTATTGTAGAACAATGAGTAGTTTGTAGAACCTATTGGAATGTTTTGAAATTTTGTTATGACCTAGAATAAAAACCGTCCGGGAAAAGTTACATTGATTTGATCAAGAATAATAATTGAATTAGTCATAGGCATAAACTTGCTGTGCAGAACTGAACTTTTCAAGTCACGGCGGACGCGTTTCGAACTATTTGGTTCTTCTTTGGCGATTTATTGCAGACTGACATCACATTCAATAATTGAATGTCAATAGCCTACTCCTAAGCGAAAGAACAATCTTTGTAAAAATAGAAATAAATGTGATGAATGCCTATTATATTCCAATTGGAATTAAACTATTGTTATCGAAGTCATCCTCTAAAAAGCATGAAGTGAAACTTTTCGCTACCCTCGTTTAGAGGAACCTTCAAAATCGTTTACTCTCAAATCTTTTGTCTCCCTTCTTCAGCATTATTTCACCCCTTCGGGTCAAACTCTCCCCTAACAAAGTGTGAACGCCAATATCATCCCCCACTTTTTCACTGCTCCGTAATCAGAGCTCTGTAATGCAATTTGGTATTCAAAAAACTGGGCTAAAGCAACCTTACTCAAATTGAATTAAATGTTTATTACAAACTCTTTGTTCAAGAAAGTTTTTTAAATAAGCAGTGATGCGGGACTAATGAAAAAATATATTTGAGAAAACATTAATGACATGGAAAAGTTTGTAATTTATTCTAAGTTCAATCCAAAGAGAATGAGAAGTATCTTACTGAATATTCCTGAAGTAAATAAGTAACAATCTGCACTATTGAAAGATCTGCACTATTGAAGGTTGGCCAGCAAAAAAACACTGATCTCTGTTGTAAATTCACTTCCCGGTGGTTCGGAACCCACCTAAAAGTGTACGTACAACTCATCAATCACCATCATCCAACTCATTACCCATGCACAAAGCTTCATCCTCCAAAAAATATTCTATATTTACACCCACGAAGTACTCTCTTAGTTACAGTCACAACCAAGCCACATAGAATAGAATTTTACAATCGCTTCTTAGCAGCATTGCTTGAAAATACTATCATAATTAATTAAAAAATTGGGAGGCTCAGACTTAAAAGACCAGATATTGTGGAGTAAATCATCCCTGAGGAATTCTGATTGTAAGCTATACAATACATAGTAGCAGCCTTCTTTTATAGTGATTGATTGGAAGGGATGTAGCTTTTAATCTTGAATTAAAAAAATGGAAATTTATCGATTCATTTTCAATTTACTATGCAATATTCATATTCAAAATTACAATACAATGTAAAAATACAACGTCTACAATGTAAAAATATTAAAATAATGGGTAATGATTTAGGCTAGATGTAACCTTTTATATGGAAGAGTGATAATCCTTCTTTATTATTTTTTTATTGCGGATGATGCCCACATGAGTCCGGATACTTGTGCGTGGGTAAAGAGGTGAATGGGGAATGATGAGAAACATCCAAGGCTGAATGAGATTCGAACCCAAGGCTACAGGAAACGAAGCCAGCCAGATCTTATCACAGACAAGCGTTCCCCTTATCTTAGTTTCCTTGTTGCGATTAAACTGTATTCTATTCTATTGTAATGGCTAGTGAATTATTTCTATTCTTTTTTTTCATTTGATTCAAAATCATTTTATGAAATGAGTGGAAACGACATGAAACTAACTAAACAATGAAGCATTTCCTAATAGTAGTTTATGCAACGATTTTATTTTGACCCTTATTAAGGCACGAGTTAGATGTAAGTTATAACACGAGCGAATGCGAGTGTTATAAATATCTCACGAGTGCTTTAATGGCCAAATAAAATCGTTGCATACACTATTTTTATCCACGACCACTAGTATACATTTAATTAAAACAATTTCATTTTACCTGTGTCTGTCAGAGATACCTAACCTCTCATCTCAAATACGAGAAGTTATAGTAGATTGTTAGGTTAAAGCAGCTGGTGTAGCAGTTTGATCAAATCAGCTGATAGTTTCACAATATTGAATTACGATATTGATTCCATCAAAAATGCTTCTGATTGGTCCAGAACCCGTGTTATAATGTAGAACCTGTACTATAATGAGCTCATTATGCAACGGATTTCAAAAAGCATTTCGAAAAGACAGCTGTTTTGGCATCAATTGTGAAACTGTAATGTATACATTATGACATGGTCGTAGATAAAACATCTTTGCATTGGTGATGGTAATATTGTAATAGATATTGTTTGATTTATTGCAACATATGTGGTCAGATATACGTGAATAAATGAGACTGGATTCACAACAACTTTTATCTATGATAATAATAAGCGTATTATCATTGGTGGGGAGACGCTTACGGGTTCAATTCCGCCTTTAGAGAGGACCTTTAATTTCAGGTGGGCTCCGAACCCACGGTGTAAGTGATAATAAAGCTAATAAAATCATAGTAACTTGATCACCCATTCAAGCGCAGGCATTATCACTCGCAACTGTGCATGAACACCACGCTTAAGCTGACAATATTTTTGGACGCACTTTTTTCGGAGCGCACTGCGCACCAGTGTTGTCAGACAAAAGCTGACGAATTGTGGGTGATTTGGGTCTAAATTACCGTATGTAAAAATTAAACGTACGGGTATTTCGAGCCTATTTCCTCCAACACTTTGGCTTGCGTCTGGTGCCATTGGTGCGCAGTGCGTTCAGTAAAAAGTGCGGAGCTAGGAAAACTCGGCTTTACCGCATCACCAACCACCAGTCACTTTTATTAAAAATTAATCAATATAAATAAAATTAGAGTTTTGTCTGTACATTTATCACAATTATATATTTTTTGGTTATTTTTACGTTTTATACATTAAAGAAGCCGAAACAAGTCTTATCTCATTTTCTGTCTGTCTGTCTGTCACGGCCCCGAAGGCATTTTACGCGGCCTTCCTGAAAAACGAGAGAATCGATCGGGATTAAAGTAATTTATCAGTATTGAAGACCTATTTGACAATGTCTTTAGCTATAAAAAACTAAATTAACTTTTTTTTAACAGAATAATAAACGTTTAAAAACCAAGTATTGTGCGATTTTGGATATATTTTACGCGGCCTTCTCCTGAAAAACGAAAGCATCGGTCGGGATTTATCAGTATAGAAAACATTTTTGACAATGTCTTTAGCTATAAAAAACTAAATTAACTTTTTTTAACAGAATAATAAACGTTTAAAAAACAAGTATTGTGCGATTTTGGATAAATTCCTACTATGTTTTATTACCACACAAGAACAAATCACGTAATTTATCATGATAAATCAATCAGCTGTTCTCAAATTTTCTCTGATAACTGTCACTGAATTGTTTACGTTCTAAGTTGTTTACTAAAAGCTGCTAACAACTTCATAATTGTTGCTATCAAAAAAGCCGAAACATATTTAGTCTTATTTCTAAACATAATCCGTACGAAGGATGGGTACAATAGCTAGTATTCAATAAAATAAAAAATAAATACTTCTTCTTCTTCATCTGACATTACAGCTCTGGGTGAGTTTAGCCTCCACACCAAACGGTCACCTGCCTTCTGCTTCCAATTGCTGATACCCATACTTCTCATATCAACCTCTACTTCATCCATCCAGCGATTCCTTGGCCTGCCACTTTGCCTTCTTCCCTCCATTCTTGATTTATAAATTTTTCTAGGCATACCATTCTTTCCAGGTGACCAATTCATCTAAGTATTTGTGACTTTATATGACGCACAATATCTTCTCGATAGAGAATGTTACCTATTTCCAGGTTTGTTCTTTGTCTCCATACACCTTCCTCATCAATGCCTCCATAATTATATTCTTCTAATTACTCTTCTCTCCAAGATTCTTAGTTTGGAGGCATCCGAGCTTGTAATAATCCATGTTTCTGCGCCATATATTACAACTGGTCTTATCAGGCAGGCTCTTATATATTGTTACGGGTTCTATGTCTAAAATAACGCTGGCAATACTTAAATTTATCACTCGCACTTTATTTACACAAATAATCACAACACTCACTGTTCAGTAATGTCTTACAGAAAAATAAGCAATTAAAAACAGATAACACGATATTCTTCAACTGATAATGAGTTTTCAATAATCTGTACAAAAATCAATCACTAAAAATTAAAAGGCCGATCTAATATTAATTAATAACTGTACAATAAACTGTCCAATAATATTCAAAAAGAAACGTCGAAAAAGAACACTTAACCTACGTAGCACTAGTCCGTAATACAATAAAAACTATTTAGTAGCTCACTGGTATGAATTAAACAGGAAAAAGAATTATCACAGAGAAAGAATTATCACTATATATAGACACAATATAGAACTGACACAACTTTGACGATTTCAAACAAGACTGAACTAATTTACAAATGCGTTCGCCTTGAATAGGTTTTGCAACGGTCAAGCAATTTCTACATTTTTCTATCATCTTCTGAATAAATAAATCAAGGAAACTGGAACTTTCTACAATATTCGATAAGACTCCATTAGTCTCTAATCAAACAACTAGAACATTCTACTAATTACCAAGTAAACACCATAAAAGTGTCAAAAGCAGAGTAATTAATTGCTTAGAAGTAAACATTTACATAGGAGATAACGCCAAGAACCACTGTGCCTTCTTTCTCTCTATTCACTCAAATTTTATATTTGCTACAATATTTTCAACTTGGTCACTCTGGAGAGCGTTCTGAAGGTTATCAGCTTGATATTGGCAAAATAAGCTCGGTTACCAGCCATAACCTTTCTTTGGATTTCTTCACTGACCCTATTGGTGCTACGCACCTCAACACCTAGATAAAAGAAACTTTCAACATTTTTGAAGGTCCATCTCTCAACAGTGAGATCATTCAAAGCATGTCTATGCAAGTTTTGGGCCATTATTTTGTTTTCTTCGCATTGACCCATCTTTTTGCCTTCTCTTTGCATCTCCAAGAACATTCCTTTTAGCTCCCTTTCATTCCTGGCTATGAGCACTATCATCCGCATAAGCACACATTTGCCTCGACTTGTATCGATGCTGCCTGTATTCATTACACCTTCTAACCAGTAATAAAACTAGTGAGCCCAGCGGGTTGGAGAACTCGCTTGCAAACAACTAATTTTGGAAAGGGAAACTAATTTGGGAAGCTTATCGTAGGGGAAGGTGGTAACGAAAAACGGCTGTTTTGAAAATGATTTAGATAAAATTCACAAGACATCTATCACTTGAAGTTAAAGTTTATCGTTGCTCTGATACACACATTTATTTTCCACAAAAAAGACCTACCGTACTCATATATCTACCTACTAGCCGGCAGACTCGCTTCGCTCGCCTTAACCGTCTAGCCAGGGGGCTCCGCCCCCTGGACCCCCGGGGGGTCCAACTAATTTCCATTGTGATTAGATAAATTTACAGAAATAGGTGATTTTGGGGAGAATTTTGATACCATTACTTAGTATGCATCTAGGGTCTTAATCAAACATATACTTTTCATAAACGTTGGCTTTTAGCTATTGAAATTATTTTGGTAGCTCGGGATAAGTTTGCTTTGTTTGAAACAAATTATTATTCAATAATAGACCTAACCTACTGAACTTGCCAGCCAAACAGCTTAAAGGAACAGCTGATAGAAGTCAACCGTTTTTAATCATATGGCAGACCCCTTAGCAGCGTTATTTACACTGTCTTTGAACAGCAAAAGACTTTGCACTTTGCATGTAGGCTACCATACAGTCGGAGCCTTGCAATATGTGGGAAACATATGACTGGGTATGATGAAATGTTATTATGCCAGGTTGATGACATCTGTTAAGTGCAAATTTCAAAATATTTGGCTGTTTATCACCAAACTTTTCAAAAATCGTCCATTTTGGGGCTAATTTTGAAACATTTTTCCAAGGTACATCTAAGGCCGATACTTAACATGAATACCAAATTTCATCTGATTTGACCTTATGGTTCTCTAGAAATTGTGATTACTAAAATTTTCAAAAATATTTAATTTTGGGCCCATTTTGGGGTAAATTTTGAAACCCTTTCTTAGCACGCGTCTAGTCCCCCTACTGAATACGTGTACCAAATTTTATCGTTTTTGGTCGAGTGGTTCCTGAGAAACTGTGATGAATGAGTCAGTCAGTGGTATTTCGATTATATATACCTACCTATACATCAGGGCAATGGAATTAGTGTATCAATCTATAGAGAAGATATATTTACCACATGAAAAACAGCTGTTTATATATCCATATATCAGAGCAATGAAATTAGTATATCAGCTTTTAGAGATCCTATAAAAAGCCTGATCGTATTAATTCACCTACAGCTGATGATAGCTCAAAATATATTTTGAAATCTATTGCGAATTCCATATGGTGAAAAAAACTATTCTCTTAAATATAGTAACATATAGATATATTAATGAAGGGGTGAGAGAACCTATCCTTTTGTTTCGCCTCAAAAAGATGAAGAAGTGGGTCAATTTCATTGGCAAACGAACTTGACCTGTCTAAAGATACCAAGAATCTGTGTTTCAAATTTGAAGTTGATTGATAAAGGCGTTCGAAAGTTATCGTGGAACATACAAACAAACACACAACGCCTCGAGCCTCAAGTCAAAAGGAAGAACTCGCTTCGCTCGTTCAAAAATAAATATACTATTCAATGGAAATGGCTCATACTGATGTTACATCATTCTTATTCATTATTCCATGGAACCTTTATTTTTAATAAACTAACGAATTTATTGTTGGTTGAGACAGGAGATGACGATGGATATCCACCAGAGGGAGCGCGAGAGAGAGTTTCTTTCGGGAGGCGGTCGCACGCCCAGCCCGCAACGCAGCAGCCACAGTCCAACTGCCCTTGTCACTCCAATGGTCACACCCAAGGCCTCCAAGAGAAGTTTCGATGTGGCTTTCCTTATGGCGCCCGACGATCTATCCAAGAAACGACAGCAACAACTTAGGCTTGTCACCACCGCTAGCCTCATGCAAAGGTAAAAACTAATTATACCTAATATTGAGTAATATCAAGTTATTTTAACAATGTAGCCTACGTAATTTCGGGAGAAGAATCCACAACATCCATATATTTATATTTTTTTCGGAGCCCACATAGGTCTGAAACCTGTGCGTGGGAAATGAATTGGATGATGGCGATTTATGTGTTGGACCTACAGTTTTAGGTGGGTTCCGAACCACCGGGAAGTGATTTAACAGCAGAGAATAGAGTCTTTTTGCTGGCCAATCCAATCGGTTACCCTCACAAAGAGCGCCCAGAAGTTTCGTAGCTTATCTCTGATTGAACAGATACCTGCTACGGCACCTCTGCTATCACTTCCTTTAATATGAACTCTAATTATGAATAAAATAAATTTTATTAACAGTCAGTAGCCCAGAGCTAGAAATAACTTATGCATTTCCAGTTGCAACTTACTATTTTTCAACGAAAATTACAATGTTCATTGCCACTGATTGTAGAACCATGTCACTTTCCAAACCATTTATGCTATCTTAGTATGGGGTAATTCATCAAAACAAAACCTTGATAAGGTGTTTAAGATCCAAAAAGAAAGCTGTAAAGTGTATTGAAAGAGTAAGATTAGATTCATGTAGGCTGTTGTTCAAGAGACGTGGTCTCCTATAACTGTATCCTGCTTATATGTGTATGAAGCTACTTTGTATGTAAAAACGAATGATATTAACCAAAATCTTGACGTACACGATTATAATACAAGAAGGCGAGTAGATTATCACTTGGTGAGTCACAATAGTAGCTTATTCAAACAAAAACCTAGTTATATTGGTAGGAAACTGCTACTGCAGTTCTTAACGAGTCTTGAAAATATTAATATTTTAAAATCAATTAAAAAACTATTAAGTTGATAAAGCGTTTTATAGTGCACAAGAGTTCCTTTCACATCAAAATTAAGCCTCACCTCAACTAATTGATTTGGTAATTATGGTAACTAGTGTATAAGATTGTATAATTGTTGATCTGACTTGTCTTATACTCCGGAATATACTAGTCTTACACTTGTCAGAAATCGCGGCCACTCCAAACTCAATTGAAAAGAAAAAATATTCTACTGGGGAACTTCTAGTTAAAAAAAAGTCATTTACATTCAAACACATATTTTGATCAATATTTGAAAAAAATAGAGCAAAATTAAGTTCAAAGATCAAATTGATTCATAGTTGGCTAAGACAGTTTATTGAAATTGAAACAGTTTATAATAATAATAATAATAATAATAATATAATAATATTTTATTTCGCCAAAATACAAAAATACAAATATAAGAAAATTCACAATATAAAGTGTATAGCACATTTTTGGCAAAGCCAGCAAAGTAAATACTTGAGCGCTAGCTGTGAGTTCATTCAATAATATTACTAGTAAACATAGACAACTCGTGAAATGAGAGAAATCAATAATGAATTTAAAGGTGAAGTAATAAAGATCTTAAAGTATCTCCATGAGGTGACAAAACTAAAAAACACACAATTATCATCCTTTCATTGTAAAACAATCGAAAAACACACACAAAAAAATATTCACCGAAATACAATTCAATAACATACTCTTTAAGAATATATAAAAACAAAAATAAATCTTATTTTCTCATTATTCGTTTGTTGGCTGAAGTTGGTGACTTCCTGACGATTATTTTACAATCGCGTACCTAAACATGTGACGGGAAACCCTTTTTCTTGAAATCTCTCGCCATTTCCAGTAAAACTTTGCAAAATGGTGGAAGATGTTGATCTATCGATAGATATAGATATAATCGTGCTTTATTCAATAACCGTTGTTACATGGACAAAAACAAAAGAAATGAAAACACTCACTACTACGGCTTGGTCCTAGACCGTCAGCCGATGTTGATTTATAATAGTAGTTTATGCAACGATTTTATTTTGACCCTTATTAAGGCACGAGTCAGATGTAAGTTTTAAATGTAACGACACAGTGCTTGGGCTGGTGTTTTGCCAGATATAAATGTCCGATATTGTGGAAAAATTGTAAATCTGGCAACACACCTTGATTTCCATGGCTTTGTTGCGCTTGTCTTGGTGCATGACGAGATACGCGCGATGGACAATGTTTAGCACTTAAAATAGAATTTAAAAAATGGTTCCTTCATTTTTTTTTAATAGTAATTTGACGACTGTACCTGCTGTAACCTAATGGCTATGTAACTGAAATTGCATTGACGTGTCATACACCGCTAGAGCTATGCTCATCATAATGCGGTTTCAAGTGACAAAATAATAATAATAATAATAATAATAATAATAATAAAAGTTATAACACGAGCGAATGCGAGTGTTATAAATATCTCACGAGTGCTTTAATGGCCAAATAAAATCGTTGCATACACTATTTTATCTACGACCACTAGTATACATTTAATTAAAACAATTTCATTTTACCTGTGTCTGTCAGAGATATCTAACCTCTCATCTCAAATACGAGAAGTTATAGTAGATTGTTAGGTTAAAGCAGCTGGTGTAGCAGTTTGATGAAATCAGCTGATAGTTTCACAATATTGAATTACGATATTGATTCCATCAAAAATGCTTCTGATTGGTCCAGAACCCGTGTTATAATGTAAAACCTGTACTATAATGAGCTCTTTATGCAACGGGTTTCAAAAAGCATTTCGAAAAGACAGCTGTTTTGGCATCAATTGTGAAACTGTAATATAATTATACATTATGACATGGTCGTAGATAAAAAACATTTTTGTCATCCTTGAGATGTAGATTTATTTCCGCAGTCTTGAGGTTCTTTTTATTTCGTAAAGCTGCCAAGTAATTTGATTCATTTCATTGATTTATAAAGTTGTAATTCATTTATTTTTGTAGGTATTCCCCGCCAGTCATGGGCACCGTTCAAATACGCCAAGGACAAGCCCAGCCCCAACTAGCCACGTCTCCCTACGGCCTCCTCATACCTGGCTCAAGAGACTACACAGTAAAAGACACGCCCAAATCTCCGTCACCAACTTTCGCCAAAAGCGCATTCACCAAGGTGACAACCGATACCTCACGTCTCGATCTGGTCAGCCATATTCCACCACGTCCAGCATCACCATCATCTGTATCATCGGGTGGTGGAGTTTCCCCCGACGTTAGCTACCAAGAAAGTTTGAGTCCAAGTGACAGATCTTCACCGTACGCATCACCGGGGAAAGCTGTTCCCACATTTTTCGCCACATCGGGGAAACCAGCAGCCTACGTTTACCAGAATAGTCGGGGAGATAAAATCGAAGAAAGAAGATCACCTATCAGTGAACAACATCAAAGTGGGAGCTATTTAGGTTCATATATTAGCAAAAGCCCTCCGTTGATTAATAATTTAGTGGAGAGGGTACCCAAAGTTCGTCCAAATTTACTCTACCCAGAAGGCTTTCCATCTTCTCCGTATGGAGGTTTAACTGTAGCCACATACCCTTTCCAAACAAACTTCTCCCCTCCCGTTCCTCCCCACCCCCTACTCACAGCAGCTGCAAATGTGACCGCAGCTGCCCTGCTTCCTCCATCATTAGCTGCTTTGACATTGCCTGCGCAGAACGTGTGCGCAAAGTGTAATATCAGTTTCCGTATGACCTCTGACCTTGTCTACCATATGAGGTCACATCACAAGGGTGAAAGTAACAATTCCGATGCAGCTCGAAGAAGGCGTGAACAAGAAAAGCTAAAGTGTCCCGTTTGCAATGAGAGCTTCCGGGAGCGACATCACCTGACGCGTCACATGACCGCGCATCAGGACAAGGAGGGTGACATGGATGGCGAAAGCATGGGTGATACACCTTCAAGGTCACGTGTCACGTCAAAGTGACCCGCCCGCCGCGGGCCACGCCGCAATAGCCAAGATCAGCGTTTCTATTTGTATGACAGTTACCCACAGTTTTAATCAAAGTGATATTCCAACAATCTGTTATATACTCACAAGACCGCTATCATTTTACAAACAGTTTTATAGGACTTCATTAGCAAAAATTCGAAATCGCAATTTTAACACATGCTATTTTATGATGTTGAAGATCCATCTTGTTTCCACTAATATGTAATATAAACTTAATAAAACAACTTTTGAATGGAAATTAACTCACGTTATGGTGTGACGGCCGTTTCGCTCTGTTGTCTAGAGCATCGTCAGACGACCCACAGTACACAGAGTGAGTGCATCGTCTGACGATGCTCTAGACAACAGAGCGAAACGGCCGTCACACCATAACGTGAGTTAATTTCCATTAAAAAGTTGTTTTATTAAGTTATTACATGCTATTTGTTGCAATCAAAATTAATTGAAAATTTAATGAATTCTAACGATAGATTCCGAACTAATTCGAAATAAATTGTATTTTTGAGTCAATGCATTTATTATTTTATGGTACATTGATTATATTTGTTTCATTTTCTAAAAAAATCATAAA
Organism: Conomelus anceps; assembly: GCA_948455865.1. Taxonomy (NCBI): domain Eukaryota; kingdom Metazoa; phylum Arthropoda; class Insecta; order Hemiptera; family Delphacidae; genus Conomelus; species Conomelus anceps. Next base: position 37,755,574 of record OX418226.1, read on the forward strand.
GTGATCTCCACAAAAATGTTGAGAAAACCAATTTTATTGAAGGTTCACTTAAAATTTTAATGATTGAATTGAACTAAATGCGGAATTTGAAACTACTGTAACAAAGTTAAACGATTGTATTGTTAATTCTTCTCATTACCAAATTTCTAAATACTATCAGTCGAAATTACAATGAGACCAGTAAATAGCTCTATATTTTTGTTTCGGTTAATATTGATTAATATTATATTATCGGTCTGATCATAATTTCCATGTGATTTTTTAATGTTTAAATTAATACATTTTTACGTAAAATAACTGAATATCCTTAATCAGGTGAATGTTTTTTTTTCGGAGGATGAAGTCCTCATAGGTCTGTGGTCTGAGCGTAAGTACTGAGTTGGATGATGACGATTGATGAATTGGAGCTATAGTTTTTGTATTTGTTCATAATTTCCACTCATGGATCCAACATTTTTATGTCTGAATTTCCATGAATCATTGAAATTTTCCTAACTTTTTCCAAAAACAAACTCTACATTGCGAAATCAATTACTAAATCTGAAAGAGTAGAAGTTGACAATATCTATTTGCACACCAAATTTCTAAATAGTTACCTAATCATCATATCTATATCTAATTCCAGAGACAGCTTGGATTAAGTTATTGAATACTTTAACATCACTATCGTAATATAACAGCAATCAATGTAAATAACTATGTAAATAGTTAGCTTCAAATAATATGAGACCGAATTCAGGAATCAAACCGAAATCAAATAAGTTATTAATGGAATTAGATGTGAAATAATCTACGATATTTACTGACTTCACATCTTCAAATATTCCTTGCGATATCAAGGAGAACAACCATTTCCATTAATATTCTGCTATCCTACTATACTAATAAAGTGACGTATCAACTTTAGAAATAACTTTTTGCTGAAAGGAAAACAATTTCAAGAACAATATGGAAGAAATATGCATTTGCTTATCCACGAATAGGTAGCCGCACTCTCTTATCACTCATTATAAATAATTAACAATGATGTTATGCTAATAATAAGATATTCCATAAAGTGTAATAGAACTGGAAGAATTATGATAGAATAAGAATTTTTGTGATATTTCATATTCTCTGATTACTTTTTAATGACGAGCAAAATATCGATGTGCAATATTAAATCTAAGTTTATAACTTGATATGTGTCTGATTGTAATAAATTATTGAGTATGATAGTCGTATATCATGAATAATATAAACAATATATGAAATGTATCAATATCTTCTCATAGTTATGTGAAATAGTTAATTTTCATTTTTCAGATTATGTCCAGTCCGATTGTAAATCAGATTCAAAGCTATTTTAAATTTAAATCGGATTCTCTGTTGCTTTCCGAAAAATTCTTGAATTCATAGTAATATGTTGTATTTCATATTTTCATACTTAGAGGCAGAAATGGTAGCATGATGATTATTATCTGATAAAATAGACGATAGAATTACTGTACAGTAGAAACAATTAGTCTGGGTGCACAGCCGTTTGGTAGTCAGCCATGGCGAGGGGAGTGTTTATCGCTCATTTCTAAAAACATGTGACCCGTGCGACGCTGCAGATGTCTTCAAGGTCAACTAGTCAACTTTTACAGGACGGCTAGTAGTGAAACCAGAGCCACGCGCCCAGACTAATTGTTTCTACTGTACTCCATGATATATCACCATTTCAACACGAAAAATAAGCACTGTATAAGATACTTAATATGAAAACAAACTGAGCATTTCCATTTATCAAGTAGGCCTAGTGGATAAGCAATCACTGTAGGCTAATCATTTCCAGCTATCATCTCTATAAACAAATTTTAATGGTGCATAATATTGAGTTGTAAATCGACTGTAAAATATGTTTGTACATAAGAATGCTTGTTGAAATATTATGAATGTGCAATTAAAGCTCATTATGTTTCAATGCTTCTCTTTCTTACACTGATTTGAATTTTTCCCCTCTCAATTTCATACTAAAAAGTAAATTCCTATGGCTTTTCGTGGTGGGGAGACCCTTACGGGTAGTTCCACCTCGCCGCTTTTTTAACGACTGCTTTTTTTTTATATGCAACCGGGACCGACGGCTTAACGTGTCCTCCGAAACACGGGAGTGGCTCGAGAAAAATATCTTGTACTCAACTGGGATCGAACCCAGAACCTTTGGCTTATCAGACCAGCGATAAGCCAACTCGGCTACGTCGACTCCAATTTCATACTAAATTTGTGCAAGAGGCCTAGATGATTACATGACGAAGGAAGTGAAGTGATATTTTATAATTAGTCATCATTACAATTCACCTAAATTGTGGAAACAAGGCTGCTGACTAGTCAAGGGGCATACCAGGACAGGGGAGTTATGACACCCTAAAATCGGAACTTTACAGGAGGAGGGATACTCCACGAAAAATCCCAATTCGTGAACCCTCCATTACTGCGACCGCCCTTCTTTCAAGAAAACTTTAGGAATACAATAGTCTCGTACTGAATGAAACTCCAATTAGCTGGGACCTAATTTCCATTTCCTGTTGAGATCTACAACTATATCTTTTTAGAAAGTATTGAGCTTAGTACTGGAAAAATTGTTCAACAGCAATTTAGTAGAGTATTGTCAGTATCAACGCCATATTGCATAATATCAGTGCTATGAAAAGACAGAATTAATCAATCCTAGTCTACCAAATCCAAAATAAGTAAATTCTATTTATTTGGCTAGCTGCATTATTATTTTCCTGACAAAGCGTTGCTAAGACTAAGAAATCGCATTATTTTCATTTGTTTATTCAATAAGCCAAAGAAGTACTTCTTGGTGACATCAAGGACCAATTAATTTTCTCGGAAGATGGAACCCACATAGGTGTGAGACCTGTGCGTGAGTAATGAGTTGGTTGATGATGATTGATGAGTTGGACCTACAGTTTTAGTTGGGTTCCGAACCACCGGGAAATGAATTTACAGCAGAGAACAGAGTTGTTTTTGCTGGTAAAAACCAAAGCCTTTTCAAGAGCAGCCCAAGCACCTTACTTATATTATAGTATAGTATATTATCTTATATTACCTGACTTAACCTTAACCTGACTATACCTTGCACGGCTCATGGATAATCACTTGTTCACTTCTCGATTATCAATCAATTAAGAACTGATTTATAAATGTAATTGGTATTTATTAATTCTAACAAACTTATTCCAATAATGACGATTTCCAATCATTAAGCTAAATCAAATAATAGCATCAAATAAAATGAGCATGGCACAATAGTGGTGGAGAATAATCGATAGTCAGCCCCCATCGATAGTTATCGATAGTCAACACATTTACTATCGATAGTTCACCTTTATACAACAAAATGCAAAAATACTGTATTTTATTTATAACTTTCTGTTAGCAAACCAATATTCACAGCTTGATAAATTTAAAAAGCTTTATAAAATTGTAAAAACCGGCAGAAAATATAATCCAGACTGCAGACTCCCATCCACAATCCACACACAAGCTTAGCACTTGGGCCTTTGGGCGAGTCGCATGTAATAATATATCAATAATTTCATTATAAAGATATGATTTATTTTATTTTATGGTATATAATAGATTTTTTATTTTGTAGTTTCTTTTTCATGCAAATAAAAACGATCAAGAGGTTTCATAATCATAACATAACCTAAGCACAATAGGTACTGAACGTTATAAAAAACACTATCGAAAACTATCGATTGCACACTGCAAACTATCGATTTTCACCGATAGCCGTAACTATCGATAGTACTATCGATTATTCTCCACCACTATGGCACAACCGTTATAGCTCTAGTTTATTATCTAGGCTACCATTCGTTATAATGCCAACTTTGGCGTACTTCAAAAAAATTATTATAGCTCCTTATCCTTATTTTAATGAGATTTATAATTCCAAACAATTTGTATAATTTCTTCATAATTCTATATCTCCATGAAATCACTTATTCGGCTAACTTATATGATTATAGCCCAGGCGAATTAACCCAAAAAAAGACCGTGATGCACAAAAATTATTTAAAACTGGAAATATTTCAATCCACTCTAAGCATTCTAAGAAAGTGTCCCCCTAGTTTACGGAAGTTCTGGGCTGAGCTCAGTTTTTGGGCGGTCGAAAACCGCCACGACTGACAATATTTCATTTTTTCGACTTAAAATTAAAAACTATTTTCCGCGTTTAAAACTTTGTCGCATTCGAAATTGAAAATGTTTAAATTCTACGTTGATTTAAGCATATAAATACAAAATTGGTTAAATTATTTAATAACAATCATTAAAAATCAAGTATTTTTACTTCTCTTTGTGAAAAATAAGTCATCTCCATGCTTCGATGCATTTCTCTTGTAAATGCTCACTCCGCACATGAAAGTTATGGCAGAGAAGTTTTAGATAATTCAATTTTCTTCCAGAAAAGTCCTCAATTTCGAAATTTTGCCAATTTATTCTAAGATATTAAAAAATCCCCGAACCACTCCCATTTAGTCGAGTAATCAAATTTCATAAGTTAGTAAGTGATATACCAGGAAAAGCATATAGTAGTTCTTTTCTCAAGAGATTCTCATGTATTTTTTGGCTATGATTCAGAATCTGAGCCTTGAAAGTCCAAAATGTGAAGTTGATATACATCAATCGACATGCAATTTTAAATTCTTTAACTTCGAATAGAACAAACGCGGTAAATAGTTTTCGAAATTTAGGCGAAAAACTGAAACGTGTCAGTTTTGGGGTGTTTTCGACCCCCCAAAAGCTAAGCACAGCCCAGAAACTCTCGCAAACTTGGGGACTATTAGGATGCCTAGAGTCGATTAATAAAAGTTTCATCTTTGTACCAATTTTTGTCCCCCAAAAGTCTTATTTGCTTGGGTTATACGTCTTGAAGCGCGCTAAGAACTCTTCATGGGCTGGGCGCAGGGTTTTTGGTCATAATTTTCTTTTCAAAGTTTCTTGTATTACATATTATTAGGGCTTTGAAATGTTATCTATTGTTGCGAGGAATTTTTTTATTCAATTACTTAGTGAAATATGGCGGGTTGCAAGTTGAAATTTTTCGATTTTTGGGAGCAATTGATCTCACCTATGAGTCATTTTAAACTTTTGATGAATTTTCCATAACTGAAAGACACATTGAGGATAAATATTACATATTTTTTATTTCAATCTAACAAATAGTATTTTCAAAATAAATTTTTGAAAAACTAAAATGTTTACAGATTTGAAAAATTGAGAAAACAACATATTACACATTGAGAATGTAACATATTATGATCGAAATAAAAAATGTCATTTTATTTCTTGAGGTGTCTTTTAATTACAAAAAATTTATCAAAAGTTTAAAATCACTCATAGGTGGCATTAATTGCCCCCAAAAATCGAATAATTTCAACTGTGAATCCCCATATTTCAGAAAATAATTGGTGGAAAAATTTCTCACTACAATAGATAACATTTCAAAGCCCAAATAACATTCGCCAAAGTGTATAACACATTTTTGGCACAGTCTGCAAAGTAAATACTTGAGCGCTGGCTGTGAGGAGTTCATTCAATAATATTCATAGAAAGCTCGTGAAATGAGAGAAATCAATGATGAATTTAACGGTAAACTAATAAAGATCTTAAAGTATCTCCATGAGGTGACAAAACTAAAAAACACACAATTATCATCCTTTCATTGTAAAACAATCGAAAAACACAGCAAAAAAATATCCACCGAAATACAATTCAATAACATACTCTTTAAAAATAAAAAAAAAACAAAATAAACAGATATAATTCTTCCATAACTTAAGAACATAAACAATCAAAATATTAAAACAAACCCATAATTACAAAAAGGACGAAATTCAATACAATAAACTTAGAACAATTATTAACAAAAACCCTGCACACAGCCTTAAACAAATAAAATGAGTTAGGACTTATCTTCGACTGACTGCAACTCCTGCTGTCACGGGTTCGATTTCTGCGTTCAGCCTGCCTTCAGTCACCTTATACACACAATTCTCAAACTCATATGAGCATCATCACCAAAAATAATCAAAAATAAAATGAAACTTATGCTATATCTTTGAAAATGTCCCACTGGGGAGTGATAGCTGAGTGCCGTAGCAGGTATCTGTTCAATCAGAGATAAGCTACGAAACTCCTGGTCATCTTTGTAACGGTGACCGATTGGATTGGCCAGCAAAAAAGACTCTGTTCTCTAATGTAAAATCACTTCCCGGTGGTTCGGAACCCTCCTAAAACTGTAGGTCCAGATCATCAATCACCATCATCCAATTCATTACCCACGCACAGGTCTCAGACCTATGTGGGCTTCATCCTCCAAAAAAAAATTGCATCAATTTACTTGCTTCATTTCTTACTGCTGTACAGTCTTTAAGCAAGCAACTACATTTCATTCATCAGTAGAAAGATAAGTTAACTGAGTCGGGACCGCTCGCACACTAAATCAACCAATATGCGAGTTAAATGTGACATGCCCTCGTTACAAATTGAATCGAGACAAAGCCGCATTTCCTTATCGTGAACTCCACGTTGTGCGACAATATTTTATTCGTAGATAAGGCAGCCGGGGAGGTTTACACACATGCGCATGCGGCTGGAATCGCATCAGAGGTTTTTTAAACTTGTTGGCCGCGAGGCCTCTTCAAAACAACCACATTTGCTTCACGCATTTGTTGTACTCTACCATCCCCTACTGTATTTCTAGGGGTTGATCGAAACAAGAGGCTTCCATCCACGGAGTTGAGCAGAAACAAAACAATAAAAGAGACAATCGGTAGAAGGGGTTGGTGTGGGAAGGGGTGGAAGGGGGCGGTCCCTGTATCTTATCGCAATCCTCTCGGACCATTTAATTTAAACATCGTTTTCGGCACCCACCCTCTTTAGCAAAACGCTCGCACCCGTACACACCGGCACCCGCCTCACCTTCACACGTCTGTCCTCCTTTGTAGTCAATTGCCTCTCGACCCCCCCCCCCCCAACAGCCAAAAATACTCCCCCCCCCCCCACTCCGAAACTCGAACTCCCAATTCTATTTATTATTATCAGTGGCAACGTATCACGAACGCGCATACACAAAGTTTGGAACGAGAAGCAGTTTTAAATACGATTAGAAACACATCGTCGTACTCGGCAGTATAATCTACATACATATTATAAAGCGGCTACCCTCCGTTCTTATCAATATTTATGACTTGCAACGATTTCCACAGCTGTAAAATCGAAGCAACGTGAATTTTGATGTTCGGCGATCGTTCTTCAAATTTTACTGGATCGGTTTCATGATTGATGTGAAAATTTCATGTCTTGCAAATTGTGTTGATCGTTATTAGTTTTATCACAATAGAGCTAGGAAATCGAACAAGGGCGGTAAGCCCGGTGAAAAGTATGGGGATCACTTATTTGTGATTTTGCAGATACTTTTTCAAAATTGCCTTGTCTCCCACTATTTGTTATGTTGCATGACCTATTTAAATTACCTATTTATTTCTTTATACAAAACTTCAATTAATGCAAAGATGCGACAGACTAAGTCCACAACTGCTCTCTCCGCAAGTTTGACTTTTCTGTATTTTATATTACGAATATAAATATAATATGTATTTTATATTTCCGAATCGGCGATGACACAATAACGCCTACAACCACCTGAAGATGACTCCATAGGAGGGTTGAAACCGGTAGTGAATATAATAATTATTGGATGCCAAAACACAGGTATTCAAACCTTTATTTCTTCTTTATTGTCCAAAACATTGAGGATAGTGTTCAAACTAAAAAAATTTACTCGAAAAGAAAATAAATTTGTTTACATAAAAGCAATTATGATGTTGAAGATCCATCTTGTTTCCACTAATATGTAATATAAACTTAATAAAACAACTTTTGAATGGAAATTAACTCACGTTATGGCGTGACGGCCGTTTCGCTCTGTTGTCTAGAGCATCGTCAGACGACCCACAGTACACTGTGTGTACTGAGTGTACTGTGGGTCGTCTGACGATGCTCTAGACAACAGAGCGAAACGGCCGTCACGCCATAACGTGAGTTAATTTCCATTCAAAAGTTGTTTTATTAAGTTTATATTAAAAGCAATTAATTTAAAAGTTCAGTCGAGTCGGAACACAGCAGTTAAAAAGAAACAAATATAAATTTTGATGAAAACTACAAGGCTTCTTAAGAAATTTCGCTTTTTTTTGCACCGGTAATATTTTTTGTGTGTTCCTTGGACACCTTCTGAGAACCCTATGGATTTAGGAGGACCCTTGTGTAATATTGTTTTTTGGAAATAGATAGATTGACAGACGTGAAATACCTTTCTTTGTAGTGGTGAAAGTGATATTGTAGAAGATATCCATAATGAATAATAAGACGAAATTGTCACAACCTTATTTATGTGGCTGAATATGGTTGTGACAATTTCGTCTTATTATTCGACACGTGAAATAAGTGATAAAATCCTCTTCCCACTTACCAAGAGCCCAATCAATGTCATCGGTGAGCATAATCCCTCCCCTAATCACAGTTACATCGCATCACACTCTAGAAGCTTTGTTCAGGTTCGAGTGAGAATATCCCCTGAAATCCCTGGCATTATCAGCTGTAACAGATAATGACAATTTAGTGCGTGAGAATAAGGGCATAGAGCACAAGTTAATGAACAGGGTAAGCGAGTCGTGTGATGAACATGGGATAATAGTCAGAATTCGAAATTTTGGAACGTGCTAACCGAGTCGGTTACATATGGGGAGAGGAAATAAGCCGATTTTGACCACCAGCTAAACAATAAACCTAATATGTCCTGTCCCACTTGTCATGTGTTTAGCATCCGAATGGTTATTACACGCTTCCTCATCTACAAACGGATTGCTGGTCTACTCGTAACAGCAATTATTCAAATATCTGTCCGCATATTTTCTGCTGTTAATCCCAAATTCAATTACAACAGTTTAATTACGAGTATCATTATGCTGGTTGTTGCAGATCCCCGAAGAAACTTCCTTCCGTTCATACAAATTCCGTATAAAATAAAATGTATGGCAGAAATGATAAAGTAGTGGGATTCTATAATAGACTTTCATTTTTTTCTTGATGGTATTGAAGTGACAATTCATCATCGAATACCATCATTCTGGAGTAGAATTTGACACAAGATTCAAGATTCAAGATTCATTTATTCATGTCAAAGCATTTACAAAAAATGCATAACATCGTCAGAAATCAAACATTAACATATATATTACATATATATATAAATGTATAAATACACACACATATAAGTACATAACAACAGTTTCAAACAAATCATACAAGTTCACATACCAGACAATAATTCATCATTATCATAAGGGCATATTTCAATTAACAAATCTTTGACTTTTACCTTAAAGCTTCTAACATTGAGATAATAATTAATGTGAGTTTAGGCTGAAGATCCTTTTTAGTATAAGGCTATCAATTACTAAATAATAAGCCTTCAACTAAAATAAGGTGCCTTAAAAAATAAGGAACAGGTTTTTTTTAAGTGAAATTTTCCAGTGCGACTCAACTTTAAATATTCTATTAGTATTGGAGTCAGAACAAATCAACAAAATACAATTATGGAGTAAACCTCGACACAGTTGGTTTATGTTTAGGCTAAAATTCCTTTTACTTGAAGGCTACCAACTTACAAATTCTTAGCCTTCAACTAGATAAAACAATATATTTTTACATGTGAAATTTTCCAACGAGATCAAATTGCCCTCGTGACAACCTACAAATGTTTTGATTCTGTAGTCAAAATGTGAAGAAAGCAGTTTTGTGCTCAGGGCCTGTTTTATCTTCATATTCATTGTAAGTTTAGACAGAATGAATTAATAAATAAAAGTATTATCTTCATATTCATTGTGAATTTAGACTGAATGAATAAATAAACGAAAGTATATTCTTCATATTATTCATTGTGAATTCAGACTGAATGAATAAATAAATAAATGTATTAACACTGACGCTAATATTAATACCCCTTAATATCAATAATAACACTATATTATAATATAATATGATAATATATTATAATAATATATAATATATAATAATAATATAGTAATAGTAATATAATAATAATTATTATTATTATATTAATTATATTAATGATAATACCCTAATATTAATACACCCTTGACAGTTTATTGTACCCTGCTGCAGAACATAAAAATGGACAGAACATTCAAGTTGATAAAAATGATTTTCATCGCCCTAATTAAACAATTAAAAATATTTATAAATGGAATTTTCAAATATTAAATTTGAAAATGAAAAAATATTTTGTCTCAGATGAAGCCTTTCACGAAGCATGTGCACGTGTAGTTCAAGATTCCTTGGCAGTGAGGTATTTATTGATTTTATTAATTATTCAGTTAGAAAGCTCAGGGTTAAAATATAGCACACTTTTAAAAAAGTCAAACTTTTATGTACTTATATTTCAATAAGTACACTTTGTTAATTTTCTACTTATTTTAAATGAGAAGAATAATTTTTTCTGTCCCAAATCGTTCAATTATATGTTTGATTAAGATAAACAGATAAATTTGTAGCAAATCAAGAATAGTGGTAGTAATACAATCAATTTGTTACAATTGTGATATGGGATCAACTGTACTGGAAAAAATGTCCTCCAGCTTGATGCAGCTACTTTAATCTTGGAATAATACATAAGGCATTTAATCTTGTAAAGATCTGGACCTTTTTAGCAATTTCAATGAGTGTGATCAAGAGATTAAGATGATTGGTCAGTTCTAGGGCAGCCAGAAAGAGATGAGCAATAAAACCAGCGGAGATGATGCGTATGTGGAGAGATATGTATTTGGCTTCTGGAAGAACCCAGACAGATTCTCCTTGAGCTTTTCTCGTTGTAGCGAGATTGCATCCTTGTCCATTCATCTCAACTCCCTCCCACCCCTCTCGTCCACGAGGATCGCTCCCCAAGAAAGCATCCGGCTGTGCTCACAGAAATGATCTCTCCACCCATCTGCAATGATGGCCATAAAAATTGAAATGGCTCCTTCCATATAATATACATAAACCGCAACCTCTCTTTCTCCCTCTCCCGCTCCCTCTCCATCACCAATTCTTTTTCCACCCAACATCGACCATTTCCTTTTTTCCACTCCTCTCTTCATCATCCTCTGACCCCAGTTCCCCTTCAGATATGAAGTGAACTGTAAGATGGAGCCTCTAACCTTCTTGGCTCACTTCTACCCTTATCGTAGACCTCCATATTGCTCCCCCCCCCCACCCCTCTCCAACTTACAGCTCCCCAACCCCCCCTATATATCCAATACAGCATAGGTCTAGCGTACAGAAGACAGAATCTTCTTGGCTAAATATAAAAACGCCCATAACTCATTCCCAAATCCAGATTCTGTATTTTTCGTTTCTTCTTTCCTTCTTCTCATACGTTGCGACTTACTTTCTCTCTCACTCTATCTCTCTCTTTCAACTGATCATTCTTTTCAATCCCTGTCACACATCTTCCCAGTATGAGAGAAAAAAGTTTCCTCATTTTCCTCCTCACCAACTAGGTTTCTAACCTCTCCATAGCAACAGAAACCTCAACAATAATAAGATCACACACTGAGTATGAATATGCACACATCCATTTGGCTTCATCATTATTTTCTAAAACAGGCCTAATTCATCTGTTCTCATCCTCCTACTTATCATGAATCTTCTCACTAGAAACAGACACAATTATTATTTTCTTGGATTTCTTGTTCCATAACGATCTGCGTTGTTAATATCAACTTTTTATTGTAAATTTAACGCCTTACAGTCAGTTTTTAATTGTTATATATAATAATTGTACAAGTACTAATAATTGGGCCAAGTGTGAGTACAATTATTATATATTCACAATTAAAAACTGACTTCAAGTCGTTAAATTTACAATAAAAAGTTAATATTATTATTGGGAAGCATATTGGGAAACAATTATTATTGGGAATATTGAGAAACAGGATTCTTTGAATTAAATATTTTTCGAGACGATTCTTGGAAATCAATTTATACCAATGACTGGATATGAAAGCTTTCAACTCTTACATCCTACATCCTTCATCAACTGAAAATCTCACTCGCCTATTTCGTATTGCATATGCACATTCTTTATTTTCTCCTAGTCTACTCTCTTTCTTTTTCCACCTTCTCCTCCTCACCATCTCCTTCCGGTAGGTTGAGTGTAAGATAGGGCTGTTTTTCCCTAACTCCGCCTAATTCACTTATTATGCCACCATTCTTATTAATATCAGTAATCAAACGTTGTAATCAAAGTGTAATCGTAACAGTGAGAACGTATCGTCTTGGATATATTTTTTATCTATCTTTCATGATTTTAAGTGATACCATTCATTGTTCGGTAGTCAGTAGTCATATAAATTGTACTTTTACTCAAATAAAGCTATCTGAATCTGAATCCTTATCTCCTCTCCTTCTTCTATATGATACTATAATCCTTTAAGTTAGGTTAGGTTATTATCTATAATCTAAATTATTCATCTATTCATTTTTATAATATTTTTTTTTTAATCCACAAATTATTTTTAATATGCTTTCATTTTTTGTTTTAATGTATAAATGTATAATGTGAAACTTTTTAATTTTAATTTATCTCATTTGAATTGATTTATCGTATTTAGATAATCCATATTAGCATATAAATCATACATATCAATGTAAACTAGTAGGACATGTTGAGGTGAAAGGTTAAGTGTAAGAATGGCCTCAATGGCCATGACTTCGCCTCTTTGTGTAATTCATCTCTCAGATCCAGGCTCTATTTTTGTTATGTTTTTCATTTTTTAAACAATCGCATCCATAATTTATGCCTTAAAATAGTTGATATAGTTGTTGTATTCGTAATCTTTTCTACTCAAACTATTCAACCATTATGTTTACTTTTCAAAAACAACTGTACTTAACTTCAACTAGGGGATCTGAGAGTTGCTAATATTAATAATACTTTTATTATTCATTTACATTGTAAATTTACACAAATAAAGACATCTGAATCTGAATCTTCCATCTCCTTATTCATTCCCTCTATGCATATAACCTCTCTGAAACAACATTTTGAGCTTTTCTAGACATGAATTCCACATGCTAGCGTGAAAAAATCTATTCAGTATTTAAGTAATCGCCAATGGGAATGGGGGTCCAAACCCGCGCGAGGACCCCTCCCCGAAATACGTCTCTAGCTCTTATCAAGTGTAGATGCTCTGACTAGCAGAGATATTTTAGTTTTTATTGTAATGATTGAGACTTTTCCTTGGGCATGTTGTTATGACTCGGACTTAATTAAAAGAATAGTATTTTTGGCTGTATCAAATCATTGAATAACATCTTCTTTGTTTTTGAATTAGAATTTTTTATTTGTTTCTGATATTGAATAATAAGACGAAATTGTCACAACCACATTTATTAAAACTTGTTTCGGTTGTTACACCATTATCAATCTCTATCAAACAGTTTGATAGAGATTGATAATGGTGTAACAACCGAAACTAGTTTCTCGAAGTTTTAATAAATGTGGTTGTGACAATTTCGTCTTATTATTCATTATGGATACCTTCCACAATATCACCTTCGCCACTACAAAGAATGTTTCTGATATAACACATGAGTATACAAATTTATAAAGCAATACAAAGCAAGAAAGCCTGCAAAGAAAAAATCATATAACACCCTTCCAGATTTCTGACATTGCGGTATGACAGTAACATTACATCTATCACATATTTCATCCATTATTTGATTAGATTTTACATTCAGATCAGAGTGAGCACATGAAGTGCACAGAGTGCATGTTTCACTTGATTCAGACATCAATGCACTGAGCACTGAGCCTGTGACCGCGAAAAACATCTTTTTTTTGTTTGAATTTGAATTTTGTATTTATTTCTGATACAACACATGAGTATACAAAACAAATGTATAAAGCAATACGAAGCATACAAAGAAAAAATCATATAACACCCTTCCAGATTTCTGACATTGCGGTACGACAGTAACATTACATCTATCACATATTTCATCCATTATTTGATTAGATTTTACATTCAGATCAGAGTGAGCACATGAAGTGCACAGAGTGCATGTTTCACTTGATTCAGACATCAATGCACTGAGCACTGAGCTTTGTCTATGTGACCGCATGTCAAAAGAAACCGAGAAACAGTAGCTGACAGAAGGGCGCTAAAAAGGCCGAAAGGGCGACGTCACCAACAATATTAGTACAACCCGATGTCTATAATGTATTCCACCCTTATCGGTGGCGGCTTCTCTATGTGTCAATTTAGTCACGCTTCTTCCACCCTCCGATTTAGCTTGACCGGAGGGTGCACCCTCTCCAACGAAGATGACACCCTCAACAACCCTTATCCGTCTCGCCAGTCACATCCGGAAACACAACTAGATGTCGAATCTGCAATTTACGTCTTGCTACGACCACAACCGGAAGTGCGATCTTTTTCAATCGGAAGTGCTCAACATACACGAACGACAATGATGGCTCAATCATGTGCATTGCACTAAACATACTCAAAGCGTGATTTAGCGTACAGCGGTTTGTAGGAGTTATTCCAATTTAGGTCTATTCAGAACTATGAATTATCATCACTATCACATTACAGACGTGATTAAGATACACAATATGAACGAATATTGGTGGGTTAGCTTTTAATTCACCTCATCTAGCCACGGATAAAACCTAGAAATGCTGATTGAATATGAAATATTAATATTATATAAATATAATATTAATAATTATATTAATATAATCAAAACCCAATTATTTTCGAATAAATTAGTTTTTTAAATTATGAAATGTCTACAACTTTGACTTTGACGTGTCACATGCTGCTGGAGCAATGCTCCCTAGTTGCGGTTTTGTGTGACGAACAAACAAAATAAAATTAAAAAAATAAAATACAAGATAATGTGGCATAAACTATGCTAGAGACTTCCAATACAGATTTTTTTTGAGGATGAAACCCACATAGGTCTGAGACCTGTGCGTGGGTAATGAGTTATACGATGGCGATTGATGAGTTGGACCTAACGTTTAAGGTGGGTTCCGAACCACCGGTTATTTGGTTTTACAGCAGAGGATAGTGTATTTTTTGCTGGCCAATCTAATCGGTCACTCTTACAAAGAGAGCCCAGGAGAACGCAGCTTATCTTTGTCTGATTGAACAGATACCAGCTACGGCTCATGGCTATCACTTTAATTTTAATTGACTGTTCAATGTCCACAGTGGCGTAGGTCTGTGGCATAGTTTTTTAAATATATTTATAGGGCACCCTCTTTGTCCTTGGAGTAAGAAATTGCTACTAAAGGCGGAAGAACTTCACAGTCAACGGCAAACCCGTTAAAGAACACACAAGATATCCCAAGAATCAGCAACGCACCATGCCAGGAGGAAAGCTGACAAAAGGACGAAGTGGCCTGTTGCTGCCAACCAACATAAATATTACATAAATATTTACATAAATATTTACATAAATATTTTACATAAATATTCGGGTTGACAACCAAAGAAGAAGACAGCATTAAAGAAATTTCGAAATTAACTATCTAATTAATATAATTCTTACTTTGCCAGTTCTCTTTTAATAACTCAGTTGTATTTGAAAAGATTATGTATTTGAAATATTTACATTCATTGACTTTCTAGGCATTTAAAAACTATAAGGGAATTATTTATCTACTTTCAGAAAGCTTGAAAAAGAAATCAATAGTACGACAATTATAAGAACTTCTAGTAACTTCCAGAATAAAAATAAATAAATTTATTCCTCTCACATGTCAAAACAATCAGTATATACAAAATTCAAAAATACAAATAACTTATAAGACTACTGAAATTTCAAATAAGTTATAAAAATAAAATTTCAACTGAATTAAACCCATAAATTCACAATAAATATTCCTCATGAATTAAACATGTAGGAATAATTAGGTACCCTCCATAGACACTAGTCCGTTTTGAGGGTTACCATCACAATAAAAAATATATAGCTGTGCTGTTTGCACTCCAGAACCGCTTCAATAAAACAAAAAATATACAAATGGTTTTTTATTTTCACCATGTTTTGCAATCAGCAACTCTTCCATATAGCAAGAGTCAGTAACATCTCTAGATGAGAACCAAACAATACATCCCTCGGTCAATTACACTAGAATAAAATAACTACACCTGTAAATAGACAATACATATCATATTACACAATAGACTCAAATTGAAATCGTTCATTTCACTTAGAATGTTAGAAATTCTATCTCAAGAAAAAGAACTCAATAGTACGACAATTACAAGTACTTCTAGACGCTTCGAAAATGTAAGAAATTCTATCACAAGGATTTTTACTGCACTATTTCAAATGTTTCTTATTAAATGTATGTCATAATAAATAAATAAGGCGACTGGGAAATCAAGAAATGTTAAAAAAAATACTAAAAATCGCTGAGAATCGATTGGGTAATTCAATGAAAAAAGAGAGAAAGGCCAGGAAATATTCAAGGGGTGACCGAGTCATTAAGCACGCATTTCTGTGTTTGATTTAATTTGCTCTGCAGGCAAGCATCACTAAATTCCCCTCACTTTTCACACATTTCCAGTTTTTGTGGTCTCATCGTCACTCCACTAATATGACGCGATACATCAATAATTCATGGTGGTTTAGTCTCACATATCACAATAAATGATCACATGAATGTGATTCTGCCAGAAGTACAGTCTGAACAATAAGCTCACTTGCAACACACACTGAATTTGATATGTGATTTCTGTGTGTGTTTTTATGCTAATAGAAATTTGAAGAAATGGAATTTGATTTGCTTCAGTAAGGAAATAATGTATAAGAAGTCGAGAAATCTGGTGTTGAGTATATGTTGAGTTGTGTAGTTAAAAAAATACTTTTTTGTGTAAGAATACCTAGTGTGTTCAATTTGTACTGATGTTAATTTTTAGTGTTGTATTTGTAAGTGTTCAATACGTTTGTATTTAAGTGTACTTATATACGATATTGATCACATGATTACTTAGCTTTCTTTTTAGTGGCGACGGTGATATTGTGGAAGATATCCATAACGAATAATAAGACGAAGTTGTCACAACCACATTTATTGAAATTAGTGAGATACTAGTTTCAATTGTTACGCCATTATCAATCTAACAAACACCGGAGTTTGTTTACATGATTACTTATTATTGTATGTGAGATCATTGCTCATTCAAGAGGAGAGATTGGTGTGAGACTCATTGTGTGAAATCTTATTGAGTAAACAATGTAGGCTAAACATTTTCAATAATACTAATATACTATTTTTGGACAGTTTTGGGCTAGAAGCCTGTTGTTCCCTTCCAATTTGTATGTGGATGAATAAATAAGTTCATTACATTAATGACTTTCTAAGGTGAGAAGACTTACAGGGTGGAAGATCCTTCAATATTTCTCCATGGAGAAATAGTCACACTTGTGGACACTTTATCGTTTCTACAAAATGGCAGGACCAGAAGGAATACATAAAAACCATAAAGAATCATAATTGTACACAGAGCCATAGTCAGGCCGAACAAACCGGTCCTTTCAAACTGGATGCTTTTTTAGATGGGCCCGGGCAAGGCCGCAAGGTTATTCCTATTCGACAGGCACTTATCTTTCTATAAGAAGGATCCCTATATTTTTAACACATTCACTGCTGACCAGAAATGTTTACATAGTGCTAAAATGTAACATAGTCACAGTAACAATTTTATTAATCTAATTTTGCCGCATTTGACAATTTTCTCCGATTTTTCGGCTCAAGTTAGCCGTAAATTTTACCTTCTATAATTTATTGTAATAAATTTCTTATAGTGAGGCTGCAATAAAAATGGGCTTCAGCTTTAGTAGAAAGACTACACATCAAACTGAATTTTGTTACCATGAAATATTGTAAAAATAAAATTATCGTTACAAGATAATAATTATTATTATATTGACCTCTATCTCTTCTTGTCTTTACTTATAAATTAAATATCAAAATATTAGAGCACTGTAGTTACAAATCCAGGGAAAAGAGGGGCCCGCTTCAGCCATTTTGACCGGGCCCGCCAAAGCTGGCTACGGCCCTAATTGTACAACGTTACAGTTGACCTTTGATGGAATGGTGATGATGACCTTTTCTGGGAATTCTGCATTCACAATACTCCAAGAATAGTACTTTTAAAATGAATAAAATAGCATCAAACGCTAATGGTGAAAGATTTCCCCCATAAAAGTAATGTTCGTTCAAAATTATCTTCGATGCTTGTACAGAGGAGCATCCAGTACTTTAAGAAGTTGAAACCAGAATAATTAAACTTTTAAAAAAAATAAAACTTGGATGGTGGTATTCCCGTTGTACTAATTATGTCATACACCATTTCACAGCACTTGTTTTATTGGCGTAGGTAATAACCATCCATTATAGGACTGTGTTAGTGCTACGTTTTTAAAGTGAGCTACTAAATTGATATTTTTGAGTTGGAAAGAATCAGTAATTGTATTCGAAGTGAAATTCCTAGTTCAACTTGGACTTAACCTTAAATTCGGATTTTTATTTAAAAATTTGTAAAGAAAGCAGTAGTGGGGCTATGCCTGTTGTATCTTTACTTGATTGTATTTTGTGCTATAAATAAATGAATTAAATGGATGAATGAATTATTGGATACTCCTCTGTGTAAGCACTCTTTCTATTTTCAATCTTCAAATAAAAACCATCTAGCTCTCCTCCATTCAACTTTTCCTTGGTTATTTATGGATTGCCTTTAATTATTTCCTTAAGATCTCCAATTTTTAAAAACCAGAATTTTTCGAAAATCAAACATAATATTAAATTTGAGAATGTTCTTCTCTCAATATGTGACTTTCTGAGGTGAAGAGATTTTCATTTTATTTTTACTTTTTTCGTAGAATGAAGCCCACATAGGTCTGAGACCTGTGCGTAATGGTAATGAATTGGATGATGGTGATTGATGAGTTGGACCTACAGTTTTAAGTGGGTTCTGAACCACCGTAAAAGAGGAACCGAACGTAAAGAGATTTTGAAATCCCCCCTCTCCAACACCACCGTGGGTTTTATCGAATTTTTGTCATGAAATAAACTCCTCTCAAATCGTCTGTTATTTTAAAACCAACCGCACCCAAATCAGACACCGCAATAATCATGCCGAAATACTCTTGATATCTTAGTAAGTTACAGTCTTACTCTAGTTACAATATTTTTCTCACTATGAAAACGTTTCAACATCTAATTTTTTCACAATAAGAAATTTTCCCACCAAAGTATAAAGACATTATAAATCATTATAAATCTTTGCGAATTCCAGAAAATATTTGTGATAAATCTTTAAATGATTGTGTCCGCAATCAAGTATGAAGATAACGTTTGAAAAACACCCTATGCATAGATGTGCAATGAACCAATATTATACCGATAAAAACTTTAAATTTACTTAGGTTTGGAGCCAGAAATCGTTATTGGTGGAACGCAATCCTGGCCTTATCACCAATAACGAGTCATTTGCATTATTCAACAAGCCAGCGATATGAAACTTTACTTTTGCCTTTTCAAAGTTTTGACTGAAATGAAAGTCGATCGTAACTCAGAAAGTTGTTTTCACCTCAGTTTTCACGAATAGGAAATGATAACAAATTATATAAGTTTAGAGATTGGATTCTAAAAGATTCAAGCATTTCTTGGTGAGAACTAACAGCATTGTAGACAGTATTCATAGAAAATTCACATAAGATTCATACTTCTTAGAACTAACAGCGTTATAGCAAAATATATATATATTTTTTTTCAAATATTCAATTATTGTACTGCTTGAATGTTTTGTATTTGCTATATTTGTAAAGGAACAATAAATATTTCATTTCATTTTATATTCATCTAGTAGCTCAAAGCATAGAGATAAACAGAGAGGTAAAAGAAATGTGAAATATTGCAAAATAAATGCAAAATATTGAAGAAAGAAAAATTAGAGCATGAAGAAAGTTACAATTAAATTGTATTTTTAGGTAATAGAAGCATAAAAAATATATCCAAAGATGATAAAAAAGTATATCTGAAAATCATAGATCATGGATAAATTGAATGAAAAAGTAAAGAGTTCTCATTTTTAATCAATAAATTGTTAATATATTTATCTGCTAAAAAAGAAAGAATAATAATATTACAAAGAATACACTAAAAATAAGCTTTTAACAGTAAAATAGCATATTTTAATAGAATAGAATATAAATTCCTGGATTTCTTGTTCCATGACGAACTTTGTTGTTAAAACCTTCAAAGAAGCCGGCCAAACCATCTCATTCAGAACAAAAAACAAAATAAAAAATGCACTTACACTCAAAACCACACTGAACACAAACAAATACGATCTCCCAGGGATCTACAAACTGAACTGCTCTGATTGTAACAAATTCTACATAGGACAAACAGGCCGCACATTCAAACAACGTTACAAGGAACATTTTCAAGCCCTGACATCAAAAGCTGAATCGAATTTCGCCGACCATATCATTCAAACTGGACACACTTTTACTGACATCACTACCAACCTACACATTCTCCATATAAAATCTAAAGGACACGAACTCAACACCTTGGAACAATTTGAAATATACAAACACACCACACACAATAAACAAAACATCCTCAACGAAAACTAAATTTTAAATCACACAAACTTGTTGATCACATTTTACAAAAACCACAATTCTTCTAACCAAAAAACTGACATCGGTGATCTAGGAACACGCCTCTGAAAACGGATCTCAAAGATTCGAAAGCGCTCGGCCTACAGAGTAAGTAAATTCTACTTATTCTTAATGAATTTTTGGCTGCAAGTCGTTAAATTCACATAACAAGTTAATAGAATATAACTTGACAGGCGAGGCAGCCACGTATCTACAATAAAGATCTAATCAAAGATGGAGAAGAATTTTCTCTTCAAAGAATACAATGAAGTTGAAAAAAGGTTGACTCCGACATTGAAGCTGTTGAAGTCCCTGGCAATACGATCGAAAGGAGAGAAGTAGTGTGCAAATGTTAATTGTAAAGTCCCACCGATTTCGGTTGTTGAAGGTAGGCACTCTAAAATTGATTCTGGGCAATAAATTAGGATTATTAACCTTGAAATTCAACAGGTTTTATAAGAATTTGAATGCTAAACACGGCGTCTGCACTATAAAGACTTGAGGCCGAACAAAGCTCGTCATCTCCTTGAAGAAAACCCCATAGGACATGAATATTCAAGTTTTCTTGAATACACTATTCTCGAAAACATCTTCTCAATGAGGCCTCTCTGATAAGGGTTACAAACAATAGCGCAATATTGAAACAAACTTTGAAAAAAAGTACAGCAAAAAGTGGCAAAATTTTTTTTTTTTTTGGAGGATGAAGCCCACATAGGTCTGAGACCTGTGCGTGGGTAATGAGTTGGATGATGGTGATTGATGAGTTGGACCTACAGTTTTAGGTGGGTTTCGAACCACCGGGAAGTGATTTTACAGCAGAGAACAGTGTCTTTTTTGCTGGCCAATCTAATCGGTCACCGTTACGAACAGGACCTACGAGAACGCAGCTTATCTCTCTGATTGAACAGATACCTGCTACGGCTAGCAGCTATCATGAATGGTCATGCTACTGATAGAACTACTGCGTTAGTACGTACTTGAAATTAACTGGCCGAACGAAGAGAGGTCTCTGTATCGAGTCGACCGTTTTGCAATAATTGTCTGTTTGTAACACATTTACGGCTGAACGCGTGAACCGATTTCTTTGAAATTTGGCATGGATGTTCCTTTCCTTTGAAATTTGGTATGAATGTTCCTAATGCGCGATGTTTGTGTAAGGATTTTCGAAATTTTGTTGCATTTAAATGATAGGCTTATTATAAAGAAAAAAAGGAAAGGCAACCAAGCCTTCTTCTGTAGAAACATTATGATTGTTTAAATGTGCTCCATCATATGCAATTGAAATCAGATCCATAGATAGCCCTTGGGCCGTAACATCTAACTATTCATCTCGTTGAGCCTTATTCATATGAATAAAGATATCATTCATATTTTGTTTGTTTCATTTCTAATATTTTAATTAAAGCTGGGTTTACACTATATAGCTGGAGAGCTATATAGCAGAGCTATATAAAAAATGAGCTTTATATAGCTCCGTCAGCTACATATAGCTCTGCTAGATGTAGCTCTGCTATAAGTAAATTTTATGCCATTCCGTGTAGCAGAGCTACATATAGCTTGGGAGGAACCGGAGTGTTCAGTTTCCAGCCAAATGAACTTTAAAATAATTATTTACAATGCGAAACTAAAAATTCTTCTCAGATCAGCTGTTTTTCCAAATTCTCCAACTTATGATTGAAACTAAATAACCTTATTCCTATGACTCAATAACATCAACTAAATTATTTACAATTTTCATATGAACATATGGACAGAAATATTATATTCTTCTTATTCTCGATTCAAATCAAGTTCACCTGATTGGTCAAAACGGGACTTTACAGGCTTGTTTCACACTTAACCAGCTTTGGGTAACCGATGTCGTTTACCCGGCATAAATGCATTGCATCATATGATTTCGAAAATCGTCTAGATGTGAAGCGATCAGCCTGAAGATGATCAGCCTGGTAAACGACACCGGTTATCCGACTGGCGGTTGTGTGTGGAACTATCCTATTCAAACAAGATTGAAATGAAGACATAGATGAATGCTCCTTTTTGTTTTATATTGGGCCGCTCCTTTCGAAACTTGTATGGGACCACCGCTGAACGATGCTCTTTCAGTTAAAAAAAATGCATCGAAATCGGTTCAAATGATTGATGTCCAAACATTAAAACAAACAAAAAAAAAAAACAGGTCGAATATAGAACCTTGTTCTTTTTGGAAGTCGGATCAACTTTATAATGTTGTCTTTACTCCAGTCGAATTCACTTATGAGTAGTAGATCACAGTAAAAATGCGACATCGAAGGTACCGCGGCGGCCTCTAGGGAGGGGGCAGCTACATCCAGCTCTGCTACAAACAAAAATGCACGTCTAGCAGAGCTAGATATAGCTCAGATTTCCTTTGATGTTTACCGAAACTTTTGTATAGCTCGTTTTCTGCTATATAGCTGTGAAAATAGGCTTAAATTTGCTATATAGCTGGGCTATATAGCAGATCTTCAGTGTCACTTTTTAAACTTATAGCAGAGCTATATAGCTGTGCTACATGTAGCTCTGTTATATAGCTCTGCTACATAGTGTAAATCTAGCTTTAGTATAATAACAAGTGATTAGTAAGTAAATTATAAACAAATTTAATTAATATTGTTTTATAAACTCATCTCGAGTCTAATTTTTTGTACAATCAGCTGTCTCGCAAATAGAAAACACAGCCTTGTTGATGTGATACAGAGTGACCTTCTGTGAAAAACAGACATGAGAAAATAGACTACGCGAATTGAATCAAGAGTTAGGTCTGATGACTGTGTTTAATTTTGCAATGATGATTATCAGTGAGTACATCGAGTGAGTTCCTCTGTGCAAGCACCCTTATTCTTGGGCGTGAAGTCTATTGTTCACAGACTCAAACTCAAAAAATTATTTATTCCTCATTTCATTTACAAAAACAAAATAAATAGTGATCAAATTCTATCAGTTCAACATTAACTTTATAAAATAGAAATTTATGTTATTTATTTTCTAATGGAACAGTTAATTACTTAACAGTTAGAATCAATTCATAATCAGCTATAAATAGTAACTTGAATATAGAGATACTCAAACAAAAATATGACACTCGACTTTTTTTTTATTTTAAAGCATAGAACGTGTCTTTGGTTACTTAGTAAATAATGAGTTGAAATAACATCCATCGGTGTAGGAGTCTTATCGCACCGAATTCCTAGTACACAATCCTTGAATACAATGAAATATACAATTCCTATGTATTCTCACCGGGTACACGAACAATGCGATAAAAACTGTTTCTGGATAGGGCGTGGCCCGGAATTAAAGTTGAAGTAAAATAGTGCGGCGAACACTGATGCCGATAGTGCAGAAAGCAAGGCACGTTTTTGCTTTATCTGCTGGGGAAGGCTTCCGAAGGATTCTCTAGGACGTTTTATATTCGTAATACGTGACAATAAACCTAACGACACCTTATGTGGTGCAGCTAAGACGTTGTTACAAAGTAACGACTAGGGGCTTAGAGCCTGTCTTATCTTTACTGGTGGCCTATCAAGTCTCAGAAAACGCCATGCTTATTAATTAATCCCAGACTTCCAGATTGCCGACATTACAGGACATGGTCTGTCTCCTGCTACGCCGCCTGTCTCAGAGCTCATTCTTTGTTTTGGCACTTCTCAAATGCAAACGGCTCTCATTCTTCCATGCTTTTGCAGTTTGAGCTAAATTCAACATGGTGGAAACTGAATTTCTCTCTAGCATTCCATTGCTGTGAGACTGAAATTCAATTAATTTTCATCAATGTGTTCAAAAGATAAACATAGGATTTATCAAAATATATGTTAGAATGAATCTGAATTATTATTATTATTTTATTTCGTCATGTGAAACTGTGTTATTTTCATAAGCGCAGCTCTTACAGTGTATGACATGTCAATATACTTTTAATCCTAATCCATATCAGTTGTTAGATCACAACAGGTAAATTGTCAATAACTAAAAGCATGAAAAAAATTCAAATATTTCTCTTAGTGCCACATCATTCCATCACCCATCGCACGTATCTCGTCACTGGCCCGAGACAAGCGCAACAAAGCCATGGAACCAAAGCCTGTTGCCGGATTCACAATAGGCTAATATCTTTTACAAAGTTCAACATTTATATCCAGCAAAACGCTCCAATCAAATATGAGCACTGCGTCTTCATACTAAGGGCTATAGCGCACTAGAGCGACCACGACCGCGACCGCGACCTGTAGGAGCGACCAGTTTTAGCACAGCCAAGCATTGACCATAGCGCACTTGGCTTCCGCGACCACGACCGAGGAAGCTGGTCGCGGCGTCCAGAAATTTTTCCTTTGGTCGCAGCGACCTAGAGATTTCTGCGACCACTGTTATCATGCATTTATATGGGACAAGCGCACGTACTGTCGACCAATGTGTGCGACCAGATGTTTAAGGTGGTTTATGCTCTCCACTCCTTTGATATACAGTACTATAATAAAATAATTGTCATTTCTCTAGTCACAGTTGCAGTTTATGTTGGTCGGGTTGTGTTTGGTATTGATGTATCTATTCCCCTTATATCGTCTGTAATCTTTTTTAGCAATTCGTCAATCCTGGCAACAGACATTCTTGTATAGTTAAAAAAATTCTCCTCGCATTGCTGTAGTTCGCCAAAAAATGTGGAGAACTGCCCACTAGTAGACCTAGTTTGTAGCATACGATGTACCCAGTATTATCTCTTCTTTCTGTTAACTTTAATGAATTCTCTGTACACATGTGCTACCACAGCTATCTCCTCAAGATCCATTTTGCAACTGGAATATCTTGCAGTCAAAAAGGACTATGCACCCAAGAAGGGAGGCTGTGCTATCGGTCACAAAAATAAGACTGGACGTGGTCGCGGTCGCACAACTTTCAAATGGACGCGGTCGCGGTCGCAGTCGCAGTCGCGGTCGTTGTCGCGCTAGTGCGCCATTGCCCTTATGTAAAACTGAACGAAGATAGTTACATACAACCAGTTACATTTCAATACCCGCTGCAATCCACGACTAATAACAATAACAATTTTTCTTTTTTCAAATTAAGTTTCGGTTTGAATGTGTGTAGGAGACAATTTTCTTTCACATCCACCACACTAATTAATCACATTCCCTTGATCTTTCTTGGAAATACTCACAGGAACAAAAATAAACGGCTTAAGGCTGAAATGGATTCATGGATCCATTGACAATTCACAAACAAAATTGAGGAAAAATATTCCAATAGTCTATTCCATGAAATTTATTTTTCACGGCATGTTTGCAAACCGCTTCCATCACCCTCCTTTTCTTCTCTCTCTCCCTTCATCTTCTTCTATTTTCTCTCTGTCCACTGCTTCATTTCTATATTCATTTTTGTAGGCCTATCATTGTTTTTTTTTTTTAATTTTAGCAATACATACCTGCGCACAGGATTTTCATTGTAGGTATAATAGATTCTTTAAAAGTTTTTAAATTATTTTGTTTGTATATTTATGTTAAAAAAGAATATGAATAAATTTTGATTTGATTTCAAGTTAAAATATAACATTGGGGTTAGCATTATGTTTTTTGGCCAGTAAAAGAGAATGTTCTACGCTGTAAATGACTTCCCGGTGGTTCGTAACCCACTTAAAACTGTAGGTCCAACTAATCAATTATCATCCTCAACCAGATTCTTACAAACGCACAGGTGTCAGACCTATGAGGGCTTCACAGAAAAAAATTGGGTTGAATGTCAGAAATTATTCCAACTTGAATATCTTTTCTTTTTCTTACTTTTCTGTCATTTTTTCGGCTCCAACTTCTCATACATTGTGTCATCTTTCTCTCTCTACTGTCGTACCTATCTTCGTTCAATCTTTTTCCATTTTTACATTCATTTCATTCGAGAAAAATGTTCGTGATAATACTAGGATGGAAATTGTTTGGAAATAATATTTAACTATGCAATACTTTGTAGAATATATCAGTAGATGAACTTTCTACTTTGAAACTCAAATACGTTGAGAACTACTGTATGGTTGGAGTCGGCGTAGCCGAGTTGGCTTATCGCTGGTCTGATAAGCCAAAGGTCCTGGGTTCGATCCCAGTTGAGTACAAGATATTTTTCTCGAGCCACTCCCGTGTTTCGGAGGACACGTTAAGCCGTCGGTCCCGGTTGCATATAAAAAAAAAAGCAGTCGTTAAAAAAAAGCGGCGAGGTGGAACTACCCGTAAGGGTCTCCCCACCACGAAAAGCCATACGAATTTACTTTTTTACTGTATGGTTGATATTGTTGAATAAATAAATATGTCTAATTGATAAATGGGGATAGATTGGGTAGAACTTTTGTCACCATTGGTTTTAATGTTTAAGTATAAAATATATAAGATTTATTTATCAAATCTTATTCAAGAAATATTTTTAGTAGAATGTTTATTTTAAAACGCGCTGTGACATTGATGAAGCAATAGATGGTGATAAGGTCAGAAGTATTTCAATGCCAGCTATGAATTAATTTTGTCATTGACATTGAGATGCTCATAACATTTTTATTTTTTAATAAAATAAATTGTCAAGTTACTTGAAATTGGTCAGTAGTGAACTCCCATCTTGCATGTCATCCCATCACAAAAGGTAAGACCTTAGTTAATTTTACAATTTCATGCATGAGCTAAAGAATAGGCCGACACCATAACTAATCAACATCTTTCATGTATCTTGCTATAACATTTTAAATATTCAGATATGCCCAGCGAGTTGCCAATCCCCTTATTTCTACTAAATTACTAGCTTGTATAGGAGTCAGTTCAATAAAAATTTATATTTTTCCTACAGTGACCCGGAAAAGTGCCTATTTTTACACTAACTGTAGCATACAAAATAGTCTATTCCTGCACCAGTGCGGGAAAGTAAATTCCAGTGTGATAAAGTACTTTTCCTGCAACTGCTCGTAAAGGAGTTCTTTACGTACTGAAAACTAATTGTAAAATACCTCTTTACTGCTCCGCAAGCGGTAAAGTACTTTAGTGACCGAAAAAGTGCCTATTTTTGCACTAACTGTAGCATACAAAATAGTCTATTCCTGCACCAGTGCGGGAAAGTAAATTCCAGTGCGACTATTATAGTTATTTATGTATTAAGAGCGTGAAGCGCGACTTTATCGCTCGAGCCAAAACATTTACTGCGCGACGCACAGCGGAGCGCAGTAATTTTGCGAGAGCGATAAAGAAGCTTCACGCGCGAAATACATACAATATTTTTCCTACAACTTCAGTTCTGGATTCCAACACAATAAAAGTTTGTAGTTTGTAACATCACAGACCATGCGCGGATTTGGTTAGTGTTCGACTTTTTTGAGGTTATGCGAATTTCACGGATTCCATGATCCACCAATGAGAAGACATCAAAATCAAAACAGAAGCGTAAAGAAAACAGCTGGCGAGCGTAAAGTACTTTACCGCTTGCGGAGCAGTAAAGAGGTATTTTACAACTAGTTTTCAGTACGTAAAGAACTACTTTACGAGCAGCTGTAGGAAAAGTACTTTTCAACACTCCAGATTTGCAACCTAACAACCCAAAATAGTGAGCATGTAACACGCAGGTTCCCTATTCTGCATTCAAAAATAAGTTGGCTACTCTGCTTCAGCAACGAAATAGTTGTTGTTGTTGAAATCGATTTGATTCGAAGATAGGTTATGTATGTCCTGTTTAAATTACTTTATACATTACTGTAAGAAAAATTTAATATGTAATTTGAGCGCAAAGTATTGTTTCTGCACTCGAGGAACTTTTTTCACTTGCCTTTGGCTCGTGAAAAAACTGTTTCTCTCGATGCAGAAAACCGCCACTTTGCGCACTAGTTACACAAATAACTATTGTTTTGAGATAAAATGTAGAGGTAAGATGTCAAATTATTATGTTAAAATATAGATACAATCTATTTTGAGCGAGTAAACAATCATTTCAATCAACCTGAGCTACACAGTCTATCACATATGTGGCGCTCACGGTTACACTTTGATAAAAGTTTCAAATAATAGCTAGTGATAGTCTAAACCAGCGCTTTTCTTAAAAAGAGGATAGCCTACGCATTATTATTTTGGTGATATCAAAGTCACGTATCTGCATACTCCTTTCTTGAAATGCACCAAACACGTGCTAAAATTTTCAATCCTACTTCATTTCTCCATTCCCCCTCTTCGTCCTCTCCTTCCTTCTCATCCTCTTCCAATTCCTTCTTTTCTTATTCCTCCAATTCCTGCTTCTCTTTTGCTCCACCTCTACTTCCTTAACTAATCCCTCCTTTCTTTCCCCGTCCTCCTTCCAGTACGCGGAACAAAGCACGATTACTTCGCCGCTATGCGTTTCTGCTACCTAATTGAGCGCATTCAAGCTCCACACTCACTTAGACGGCTTCTCGGCTAAGCACCATGCCACCACAACCGCGTTACGATTTCACATTTAAGAGTAGTAGCAAATATCTGGCGGCAAGTTTAAATATTTGATCATGAATGCTGTTGTTATGCAGGAGAGAGGATGCGCCTCTAAGATGCCGTCTTTTAAGATAAGGTCGTTTGTAATTGCTGTTCCCCGGGGAAGAATAGAAGGCACTCCACCATCACTAATAGCAAGGGAGGCTGCATACGGAAAGGTTGGAGTTTTCGGCTAGAATTATGGCTGATACTGCTGGCATGTGTATTCGCCTACTGACATCCACATGAAATGAGTACTAAGAAGATTGCGGGGAAATAATGCATTGAAGATCGTGATTCAATTTATAATAATGGATGTGCAAGATAACAGTGGCATTCCATCTTAGATAGCATAGAAACTTATTACATCAGTATTATTTATTCGAGAATTTACAATGCAATGTGAATGAATTGCTAGTCATTCTATTGTACCCTAATAATTCATTCTAACATTAGAGAAATTAGTAGAAACTTTTTTTATTGCAGATTTGCCCACATGAGTCAGGAGACTTGTGCGTGGGTAATGAGGTGGATGGGTGAATTATGAGAAACATCCATGGCTGAATCCAAGGCTGTAGGAAACGAGCCCCTTATCTTAATGGAGAGACACACAATTACAATACTCGCAATTCCAACTTAATTCCACAGAACTGCCCTTTTTGAAAGATCTCCTCAGTACATTGGCCCAAAAATGTATAATGTTTTACCTATGGAGTTAGAAAATATAAATAGTCATAAACAGTTTAGAGTTAAATTTAGGGATTGGCTGGTGAACAGGGCTTTCTAAATGAATTTTATGATTAGGCAACATGATCTATATATGTTTTAGTGTTTATGTTTTTAATGAATTTTTGACTCATCCTCTGTCTGGTATTTTGACCGGATGTTATCGGGATCTAATTATATCTATCTATCTGTCTTATCACAAACAAGCGCTCCAACCAACTGCGCTTCCAGAGCTGCCTCAAATCCTTAAAAACTAAAACAGAAAAACAAACATAGCAAGTGGTCTTAGTTTGGTCTTAGTCCCAGTACTGTGCGGTCAGGGGATCAAGAAAGGGGAATTTACGTCACTCAAAACATTGGAGGCTTGCTTATCTTGCCCCTACAAACTATATTCAGTTGCAATTAATACGCCCTAATAAATTAGTCAATTTTCCTTATTTCCCTTATTAAGTCAGAGCGGTATGCCTATCATGTACTTAAAATCTATATTATTAAAACTATAAAGCATTTGTATTTGTGTTTTCTGTGGAAATAAAGTTTCATTTCATCAGCACCTAAATGTATGAATTCTTTTTGTCCCATTGATCATAATTCGAATTCTTTCAATATTGAATCTTTCTTGAATGTGAAAAAGAATGTATCATTCTCTCTAAATAATCATGAATTTTATTCTGCAGAACAGTCTGAATTTAGAAAAAATATACTATACTTTGTATTATTTCGATTGTTATACTTCTTATTATTCAATTGTGAGAGGGGGGAAGTAGGCTCCAGACACTATATAGTACACCGTAAGAGGAGAAAGAGGGGTTCTCTCACAATAATTCAATAGTTTATTATAAATTTAATGTATAGTTCAATCAAAGTGTGGTTCGGGGGAACTTCCCCCGGGAAATTTTTGGAAAATAATCCCTTTAAAACCCCATTTTATGCGATTCTAAACACAAATTCATCCATTCTAGCATTACTCCAACCCAGTGGTTCCCAACCTGGGGGCGATTTTAGCTTCCGAGTGGGCGATAAATTTGCGGAGGGCGATTAGGGGGCGATGAGGGTTTATAAAAAAAATTAATAGTTATTCCAAGCTAATGGAAACTTATCCTCTACTGTGGAAAAGGTTGAGCCGCTTCTCATCTCCTTCCCATCAATTTATTTAGTTGAAATAGGATTGAGTTCTGTTCAGCTCCTCACAAAACAAAGAAATAGGTAGGACATTTGCCTTACCAGCGAATGAACCTGATAATATTAAGCCGGACATTGAAACTTTAGCTGAAATCCATCAAGTACAAGGCAGCCATTAAACTAGTGAGTTTTTAAATTCATTGAACTTAAGCTACAGAATAAAGACAATTAATTCCGCTTGTGTATCTGTTTAATTGAAAAAAAAACTCCTTCTTTGGCAATAACTGAATAAATTAATCAACAATTAATATTACAATGTTGAACATCGGTCTTGTTTCTACTTCACAATATTTAACATATAAGAATAACTTTCAAGTAGAAATTAAAAATCACGGATTGACATGATGAACCCTCAAATCAAACCTTGAATCAGTGTCCCAATTCAGTCTGATAATGCTTGTCAACCCAGGCGAAACGGCCGTAAAGTCAATCTTTGATTTTTAATTTCTACTTGAAAATTATTCTTATAAGTTGAATTAACATTTGTACTTGGAGTCAATAATTACAGGGATGAATAAAAACAATCGTTTTTTATTATTTGTATACTCATTTAAAAATTTGTCACAAAGTATTTGCTTCAAGTCACAAACTTACTTAATGTACTATATTAATTAATCTACTCATATTTAATTATCAATTAAACTATATAAAACATATATAAACTATATTACCTTTATTTAATTAATGACATCATACAAGTAAAATTTGGATAAAAAAAATAAGAATAACGATGAGTATAGAAAATGAATGGAAAAACGATGGAAGTTTGTCATTTCTTGTGAGGGGGCGATAGGCCAGAAAAGGTTGGGAACCACTGCTCTAACCCAAATTCTGTGTCAAATTTTCATCTAGTTTTTGTATCATCATTGTCAGTGGGAGATTCGAACTCTCGAGCTAAAAATGTAATCTTCAAGTAGCCAAACTGTAAAGCAGACTTACTTAAAACTAATTATTTTACTCTGCTATCCCTGATCCCCCACTTCAACTGATTGGGGTAAAGAGCAGTACCATACTTGGAAATGTCTTTCAAAAGAATAAGGAGGGGTGGTTTTCTGACAGTAACTCACACTTTATGAAGCATGATAATTCAAAAGGAGGGGCCGGGGAAATCGAAAAGAAATTTTTAGAAAATAATCTCCTTAAAACCACTATATTTTTAGCGATTCAAGACATTTTTGTTGACTCTTGTCAAATATTATTGTCAAGGCTTGTTAAAATTCCAAAAAATCTTTTGTTTCAGTGTCTCTGGTGGTGGTGGTCCACCCCCCCCCCCCCACCCATTTGCTACACCACTGATGCCAACCAGTTTTCCCAAAACCGACAAACGTAGTGAGCCAGCGAGTTATGAAGTTTAGCAAGCAGATTTCAATGGTACTGTTGATTAACTACAGGATGCGCTGAGAAAGACGCTTTCCGCCATTGTTTTTGTCCTGCCCTAACTTTCTCAGTTGCGAGCAGAACTTCTGCTACTGCTGAGGAAACCGACCGCTCACAACATTCACCAGCATAATGAAGCGGAGGACAAGAATAATTTATTAACTGAAATTTCAACTGTGAATTAAAGTCAAGAATATGAAGACTTTGAAAGTTGCAGCACATACAGTTTGAAGAGATCTGTCAAACGTATCAAGCTTCTAAGCCTACTCTAAACAAAATTATAGACGAATTTCTTATAAATGTAGGTCTGGAACGCTTCGTTACATAAATGAAGATGACTGAAGATAGCAGCTATTCCTATCCAATAAAAAAGGGATTCTATTTAGCTGGTGAATTAATAGGTTCTTATTAAAAGGAGCTGGAAAACCGAATAAAACGTGTTACGAGTCTGTAACAATCTAAAATAATTAAACAGAATTTATTAATTTCGAATTCCTTTAAATGCTATTAGTTTATACTGAAGACTTCCGCAATGGCGGATATTGACAACAGTATTGAATAGCTGATGGAAATCGATGAATGCTACTGAACAAAAATATCAGTCACAACCGGGAATCGAACCACGGACCTCCCAATTGCCGGTCGGGCGCCTTAACCACTAGAATATGGAGACCTTTTTAATAGCATTCATCGATTTCCATCAGCTATTCAATACTGTTGTCAATATCCGCCATTGCGGAAGTCTTCAGTATAAACTAATAGCATTTAAAGGAATTCGAAATTAATAAATTCTGTTTATGTATATTTGTCAGTTGTTCAATTGTCAGTCACTTCAAACTAACTTCTAAAATAATTATTGAGATACAGTACTTCACAAAATTCACAAAAATGGTTATTGAAGTTTTTCAAGTTTGAAGTGGAACAATTCACAGCTGACACTGTTCTCTGCTGTAAAATCACTTCCCGGTGGTTCGGAACCCACCTAAAACGGTAGGTCCAACTCATCAATCACCATCATCCAACTCATTACCCACGCACAGGTCTCAGAACTATGTGGGCTTTATCCTCCAAAAAAAATAATTTAATCACAATCAACCACTATTTTTTACACTTGACTTGTAAGGAATTGAATTTTGGGAAATAAAATGTGTTTTTTTCGGAGGATGTAGCCCACATACGTCTGAGCCTTGTGCGTGGGTAATGAGTTGGATGATGGTGATTTATGAGTTGGGCCTAAAGTTTTAGGTGGGTTCCGAACCAGCGGGAAGTGATTTTCAGCAGAGAACAGTATCGTTTTTGCTGGCCAATATAATTGGATGATGGTGATTGATGAGTTGAACCTACGGTTTGTTAGTGTTCAGTGATCAAGTTGCTCAATAATTGTGATAGATTTATTCACTGAGTGTAAGTTGTGTGTCTATGGTGATAGTAGATTAGCTTTTACACATCTTCGGAGGAAATCGTTCCAATCAAGTGATGGTTTGATCAAAGGAATAGTGTGATTAGATTGATTTGTTGGATTGAAGTTGGATCTACAGTTTTAGGTGGGTTCCGAACCACCGGGGAGTGATTTTACAGCAGAGAAGAGTCTTTTTTACTGGCCAATCCAATCGTTCACCCTTACAAATAGCGCCCAGGAGTTTTTAAGCTTATCTCTGATTGAAAAGATACCTGCTACAGCACTCGGCTATCACTTCACGTCAAAATGATGTCAAATCACTAAATAGCCAAAAGCACGCAAACTTTTTAAACTCATTTTATTGAACAAATTAAACCGATTTTTCGCAGTTGCAAATCTTGAATCAACATGAAAATGTAGGAACAAGAAGTTTACAGTTCAATAATTGATAGATTGACAACATTTCTACGTTTATGCTTTCCTTAACTCCTGATTTTGTTATCTCTGCGACTTCACTATCCTCACGGAATTATCATGAAGTTTTGAATGCCCCATTATTCTAAAATTATATTTGTTACAATACTAGTTGATGAACTGGATAAAGACAAAACATGCAGGCTAAGGTCAGATAGTTAGTATTACACCGACAGATTTCCTCTACACGCATCACCTTTATATTAAACGTTTGCGAGATGACAATGTGTAAAAAGGGTGTGAAAAATAGGGGATGGAAGATGAATATCACTTCCTCGTAATATCTAATTTAGTATCACTCCCACTTACCAACTCCGTACCCCCTCTACTCTGAAAACGTTACCGGACAATCGATAGATAGAATCCAATTCAGTAGAAAGGTGTTATTTTTTCTGAATGTCCGAGATGTGTGAAGGGTTTCCAATCCTCCCTTACGCTCTGTCAGGGAACAAACTGTTCACTCCATGAGATGAAGGCAAAGTAAATCTTTTTTTTTATTTCTTTTAGTAGGCTATCTCTCTCACTATACTCCTACACGAGTGAAAAAATACACTTTTTTCAGGGCATGAATTGTGTTGGCCGTATTGTTTTGGAGACCCAACCAGCAGGGGGAAGAAGACATATTATCAACCCCTTGCGCCCTCACCCTCGTCATGACACTATTCCATGACAAACAACCAACAGATATGAGAGAAAATTATTGGCCCATAAAAATTGCGACAACCGAGTGACAGCAGCTAGCCTTACTTCCAGTCACGTATTCGATTCGGCAAAGTGAATTTTATTCCGTTCAAGAGACTCTCCTATATCCAATGGGTCTTTCTGGACCTTATTGACACTCCTCCATCTTTTTATGTCTTGCAATTCTATGATTTTCTTCATAAAATCTTCGAATCCTACTCCGCATTCGTTTTTAATAGATATTAAAACAATCATTTATTGAATGTTCTTTTTATGTTGGATTCAATATTCTATGTTGGGTGTTGAGTTTTGAAAATGTGTACTTTTACTGTCGGAATTAAATTGATTAAGAAAAAAGAGCAAATCCTCCGGCTATTGAATAATTAAAAAGCTTCACATCGTTTTTTATGATATTTTTAATTTAATTTAATCTCGCCTTCAGCTTTTGCGTAATGCATTTCTCTCATGCAGCAACGAGCTACTTTGGGCACTAGTTACACAAATACCTATTCCCCTCAGGTACCTAACAATGCGTCTATTTATGCACTCATTACAGTACGCGAAGCAACTAATTCCTGCACTATTTTACTTTGCCGCACTCCAGGTGTGCAAACTACAGGAAAAATGTAATATGCAACTCGTGCTGAAAGTATCTATGCTGCACTCAAGAAACTATTCCGCACTCGCCTTTAGCTTGTGCGTAATTCATTTCTCTCATGCAGCAAAGAACTACTTTGCGCACTAATTGCACAAATAACTCGGGAAACTATTCCGCACTCGCCTTCAGCTTGTGCGTAATTCATTTCTCTCATGCAGCAAAGAACTACTTTGCGCACTAATTACACAAATAACTATTGCTGCACTCGGGAAACTATTCCGCACTCGCCTTTAGTTCGTTTATAATGCATTTCTCTCATGCAGCAAGGATCTACTTTGCGCACTGGTTACTCAAATAACTAATCTCAATTTCAGAAAAATAGGATTTTCACGTAAAAGCCATAGTTAAATGATTTTAAACTGTCTTTTTTTCATACAGTTTTTATCAAGGCATCAGAATTGGAATAAAGATTAGAATAATTAATCTCCATTAAACAGGAAGTATGTGTCACAGTCACAAAGCTTCTATTCTAGAATTAATAAAGGTCTAAATGCCTGCGTTTTGGTATCTAATAATATTATTGGATACCAAAACACAGGTATTTAAACCTTTATTAATAAAAATCAAAAATCAAAATCAAAATCATTTTATTGCAGAAACCTTTGAGGACATCAATGGTATTACAACAGTCATACAAGAGGATGTAATATGCATATGCATAACAGGAGGATGTTATATAAATATTACAAGAGTCGAAAAAACATATAGCCCATCACAGGATAATTACATAGTAAATTAACAAAGAATAGACTACATTGACTAGACTTGTATGGTCATAGAATTTACAATTTCGTAGAACTCTTGTAATTCATAACAAGGATTAAATAACAAGAAGTTTCTAATTGTCTTCAAAAATATGTGCAATGACATGTCTCTAATATTCTCAGGTAATGCATTAAAAAGTTTTACAGAGATATAATAGAATGTTTTTTGAGAATTAGCATAGTTGCAGAAATTTGAAACCAGATTGTTCCTTCCCCTGGTGTTATAACTATGGTACACACCTTGTTGAACATAGGAGCTATAATTCTCCTTGACATAAACTAAACATTGGTATATATACAGTGAGGGAAGTGTCATGATACGATTTGACCTGAAACTCTCCCTACAGTGACCTCTGTGTGGA
This sequence comes from Conomelus anceps, assembly GCA_948455865.1. Taxonomy (NCBI): domain Eukaryota; kingdom Metazoa; phylum Arthropoda; class Insecta; order Hemiptera; family Delphacidae; genus Conomelus; species Conomelus anceps. Next base: position 37,792,467 of record OX418226.1, read on the forward strand.
AGACCACAAATCAATCTTATAGCCTTCTTTTGCAACCTGAACAATTTTATGCTATATCTCTGAGAGCCCCAAATTAAAGTTCCATATGACAAATGGCTATGTATATGAGAAAAGTACACTGTCCGTAGAACTTCCAAGCTGACAATTGTTCTCAATTTCCTTAACATGAAAAGGCCCTTATTCAACTTACTTGCCACTTTATCAATATGACCATTCCAATTCAGTTTTGAATCCACATTGAATCCAAGAAACTTGACCATGTCTTGGCTGTTATTATCTAAACTATTACTATAGGTAACCTTGAGCTTTTGAATCTTATCTGAATTTAGACACAGGAGGTTTGCATTACACCAGTCCTCAACCATAAGGGTCATTTCATCAATTGGCCTAACGTTATCAGATGAACTTGGCTTTGTGCTAACACAAATAGCAAGATCATCAGCAAAAAGGTATCCCCTTGCTGAGGGTCCAATTACTTTTGGCATATCATTTATGTATATAATAAATAAAATTGGACCTAAGATAGAACCTTGTGGCACACCGTAGCGAACAGGCAAATAACCAGACTCAGTACCATTAAAAACTACTTTCTGCAACCTATTACTCAGATAAGAACGTATTAGGTTGCATGCAGATTCCTGAAAACCATAAAACTCTAGCTTGTCCAAAAGAACTTCATGAGACACTGTGTCAAATGCTTTTGACAGGTCAAATAGTCTTATCTCAGTGAAATTCTTGTTTTCTAATGACTCTATGAGATAATTAATTAGGGAAACAGTTGCTTTTACAGTTCCTAGTCCTGATCTATACCCATATTGGCAGTCACTAAAAAGGCTATTGGTTTCAAAGTACTGAACAATCTGATTATTTAACAACTTTTCAAATACCTTAGAAATAATAGGAACAAGAGAAATGGGTCTGAAGCTATTGCACTCTGATTTGCTGCCTTTCTTGTATATAGGAACCACCTTTACAAGTTTTAATGCATCAGGAAAAATGGAATTCAGTATACAACTGTTTACAATATGAGTCAAAACCTCACTTAGATAATCCATTCCCAATTTTAAGATAAAGGTGTTCATACCATAAACATCTTCACACTTGCTATCTTTCATGGACCCGATAACACTTTCAACTTCACTCTTATTGACCAATCTAAAACTAAATGAACAAGATGGTCTTGAGTTACAATACAAATAGTCTGTGGAGTTCTGGTTCCTCACTTTTTTAGCAACATTTTTTACAATCTCATCAATCTTATCAATAAAGAAATTATTAAATTGAAGTGGATCCAATTTACTATCGATGACCTTAACCTGACCTCTATTGTTACATTCATTATTTATGACAGTCCATATAGCTCTACTCTTATTGCTAGAAGATTGTATGATGCTGTCATTCTTTTTGCGTCTAGTTTCCTTGAGCAATGTCTTGAACTTTTTCTTATATTGTATGAGAATTGCTTTAACATTAGTTGAGCCTGTTCTTGAGTATGCATCATAGAGCAAGTCACATCTATCCTTCAAGTAATTCAACTCTGGATCACATACTCTTTTTTGCTTTGGCAAAGTGGTCATATTTCTAACTCTTTTCAGGGGAAAGGCCTCATTTATTACACTTGAAATAATTCTAAGAAAGCAATTTACCTTTGAGTCTAGGGAGTAATTCAAGTAAATCTTATACCAGTCTGTAGCACTGAGTAGCCACCTATATGTATCTATATTTGCATTATTCATGCTACGCACTAAACATTCAACTTTAGCTTGAGTTTGTTTTTTCTTAGCTTTTCCTTTATCTACACACTTCACTGATAAATGAAGAGCCCAGTGATCAGAAACAATAGTTTTCACTATATCACAAGAGAATAAATGCGTTTTTATATTGTTAAAGATGTTATCTATACAGCTATCATTATTATTGGTTCCCGGCCTAGTTGTATCTTTGAAGCAATAACTCATACCATAAGATAAAAAACACTCTTCCAAATCAGTGACGTTAGTACATTTTCTCTTGAAATCAACATTGAAATCTCCACAAAAAACCACTTCAGAATTACACTTACTCAAGTATTCCAGTATTAACTGGTATCCGGAGGCTAAAGAATATAATATTCTAGAATCAATATATGGTGGCCCAATAGATAAAAAATATGAAGCTATAATAGAATTCAACTCTTTAATAATAGAATTTGTACTCTTTTCACAATCTTCTATTCAACGAATGGAAACTTCCAGTGCTGTTAATTTTCGATGCGTCAGCACAAAATTATAACCCGAAAGAGAGCATGAAGAGAAAGACAAGAAGTAGGGGGATGAAAAGAGAAGAGAATAGTACAAAGTAGAAAGAGAACTGATGGAGAGAAAGCTTGAGCATTTCATAGGGAGAGTGTGGTTTCCTGTATTCGGTTTCTATCCCTCTGCTTCCGTCGGTCCCAATGATAAATGAAACTCAAGACCTAGCTGACATATTTATGCAAATATGTTGGTGTTATGCCTAATTTGAGCTCTCCGCTGGATGTTTTCATATTAATGAGCGCGCACATTTTATTCCCATCTGATTCATATGCTAATCGCCCCAAATTAGCAAAAGCAGAGGGTACAAACTCCTCAACGCTTTAGACATCAGTGACTTTCGCATGCATCAATGTATTCTGTACTTGTGACTCTTAAAACAATATAATATTCTAAACCGGTAATTTTCAGGAACGTGGTCGCCAGAAAGATGCAACTTTGTTAATTATTGCTGTTCATGAGAACTAGGGAATCTACTGAGTGTAGTTCAAATTTGTAGCTGAATTTAAATGAGCAATTGATTTTTTGAGTCAGTGAGTCTTAGATACAGCAGTCTCGAAAATTGCATGTTGCCCATTAAATCTAGGGGATCTACTAAGTAGAAATAAATAAAATTTGATCATTAAATCTCAACAAATGTAAATGTAGATGAAGGTAATACTTTCTCTCACTCAATAAATTACAGAAAAGTACAGAAAGTCCTAAAAAATTATAACATTTTAACTGGATCATAATTTCTGAAGAGTACAGAAGTTGAGAACAACTGGATAGGACTGGAAGCATACATAAAACATTAGGTAACCCCCACAATTGTGCTGTTTGTGTATCAACTATTAAGATTAATGGAATTTTTATCATACAGAAGAAAGACTTATGCATAAAATCAATGGAAGGTGTTCGTGCAAGCCTCTCTTTAGGGAAAAGAAATTGTTGACTGCTCCAGCTATTTACATTTATGAAATAGATCTTTCTTTTAAATGGGAGGATATATGAGGAAAATCAGTTATATCATCCTCATAATACTATAGGTTTAGGGGTTATGTAAACCCAATACATAGACAGTCTACTAGAAAGTGTACCATATTATATGGGGATGAAAATATTCAATGCTCTCCCTAACCAAAAAAAAAATTGATAGTATAAATGCATTTAAAAGAGGACTTCCAGAATTCCTAATTGAGTTATGTCCTTACAGACTAACTGACCTCCTAGAGCGATGAGTTTTGAGTGATATCTGTTTCTTATAAGTGTTAACCAGTATAAAACTTTGATGTGTCACACGCAGCTGGAACGTTGCTCCCCAGTTGCGGTTCTGTGTGACAAACAAACAAAATAAAATATATGGACGAATCTCAAATTTAGAGGGTTAATTTGTGTATGAGAACAATGAGAAGATAACATAATAATTAGTGCATTATTAGAAGTGACTATGATTTATAATAGATGTGAATGTAGCATAAAAAACAATTTTTAGTGATTCTTCACTTTACAATTTTTTCTAAATAACTTACGTTTAAAAAACCTGACTTATTACTAATATAAGATATATTATTAATATTCCACTTGTTGTTACTGTTATTATTATTATTATCATTAATATAAGAACATAATATGATAGTCAAAATCGCTAATTTATTACCCGATAGAGATGTGGCTGGAGCTCGAAAATAACAAATTATACTTATCCTAAACTCTCATCTATTTTGCAAATAACGAAAATTATTTCAACGAATAACTTACGAATACAATTATAACAACCGATAACTTGTTTGGAGCAAAGGATATTTTTTACCGAAAATCTACTTTCAAAAATATGTGAACTTTTCCCACTAATAATTGGTGCGCTATGCATAACTGGATCAAGAAAATAGGCCTACTCTAGCTTTAGATAGATAGATTTATTATTGGCAATTGCCACAAGGCTTACGCCTATTGTAACTACAGTAGTAAATTAAAACTCACATATCAATAAAGCTATTGAGCTTTAAAGACCCGTAAGGGTCTCCCCACCACTAAAAGCCAAATTTACTTAATAAAGCTTTAAAATTACAGTATAATGAATGAAAAGCATAAATAAAATTGATTAAAAAAATTGAATTGTTCTTTATTTCCTCTTTAAAAAAGAAGTATATAGATAATAACAATGAGTCAGAGAAAAAAATATTCTTCACATGGACTACAATGCCATGGATAAATAGGCAAAATAAATAGATAAAGATAAGCATAAATATATATAATAATAATAAATAGTAGGATTAATTAGCTTTAAATAGAAATGCAAAGAGAGAGTTACATTTACATTACACAAATTTGAAGAATCTCAAATAAATTTTCAAGAGGCTCATCTTTGTTCAACTGTACAAGCAGAGCACAAGTAGAATGAAGCGCTGTTCCTTGTTTAGTTATGGCGATACGCGAGCTAGAAATCTGGATGTCATATCCAAGCCGCTAAATTTCTCTTGGTCCTTTTTTTGTCGACCGAGTAAATGGCATGAGACCAGTTGCCTGGAAGTGGGACGCGACGTTTTTTCGGAAATAATGATGACACATCACTTGGTGGTGGCGAAGGGCACAAAACCACCAGATTGGTGTCATTCTTCGAGCCAAGCGAACTCAACAGACATAACGTTTTAGAAATTTCTGTTTTCGTGGCCGTTTCTGTTTCTACAAAACAGAATGAGCAATACGCGCGATATAATCTTGTCTAACGGGGCTCGTTGGAACGAAGCTAGTACATCACTCAGATAAGGTCCCACCCTCAGTCAGTGGGGGTTAAATGACTGTACGAACCAATTATAAAAATTGTTTTCTCTTTTGTCTCTAAATTCAACCTTCCCTTCTCTCTCACAGCAATGCCATCACTTTAAAAAATGGCCCCCGACTGCTCTGGTTCACTCCCCTCCCTCACACCGTATCGCCATCTACTCTTTTTTGTCTTATTTATTGACTGTCCTAGAAATGATTCCTCTTGTACTTCAATCTCGCAGCCCTTCGTCAAGCCATTAATATAATTGCCGAAAGGGCTCTTCGCAGAATCTGCCTGCTATGACACCAAGAATAAATTATAAATTACAAATCAGCTCACTTGTAGGGAACCATTAACGAGCGTCACATTTTCTGGAAAACATCAAGAATAAGCCATTCCCACCAAAGACATTATTTGATTGTTTTATTGCTCCTCAAATGCATTTGAATTGTTATTGTTTTATTGCGAACGAACTGAATTTCATATTCCACAATAATTATAATTATTATCAATACATGTATGCCGCTATATTACACCACAGTTAAATTTAAATATGATATTTATAAATCACGACTTGGAATGAGCCGTGTTCAAATTGAGGCTCATAATCTCTTCTTCAAAAAAAAAAGAACAAAAAAGTATGCCCATGGTATTGCTGCTTCACATCTTTTACTTTGATTTCACTCACGAGTCACATTGAAGAGCGAAAAGACTGAGAAAATAAACTACCTATTAAAAGAGTCTAATATTTCATCTCGTTTTTCATCTAATATCAATCTTTCATATTATTGAGTGGTGACATGTTCAAAGAATCCAACATAATTTAACATTATAATCATAAGTTTTGTTCAATTCTTAAATCAGTTGAAATTAACAATAAATAGTAAAAAATGTCAATACTCTCAATTCAAAAACAAACATAATTCAAATGAAGATAGGGCTATAAACGTGTTTGTAAACGATAAGCAACTAGACCAGGAAGAAACCGGGAAGAACCGTTCCCTGCTTATGTGTATGAAGCTACTTTGTATGTAGAAAAGAGTGATATCAACCAAAATCTTGACGTACACGATTATAACACAAGAAGCCGAGGAGATTATCACTTGGTGAGTCACAATTGTAGCTTATTCAGACAAAAACCACGTTATATTGGAAGGAAACTCTACAACAAGCTACCGCAGTTTTTAAAGAGTCTTGAAAATATATGAATATTTAAAAAACAATTGAAAAAATATTTAGTTGATAAAGGTTTTTATAGTTTACAAGAGTTCCTTTCAAAATCAAGCCTCACCTAAACTAATTAATATAATAATTATGGTAACTAGTGTATAACATTGTATAATTATTGTTAACCTGACTTGTCTTATACTAAACTCCTAAACAGGAGTTCCCAAGACTTAATCTAAAAAAAAATATATCAAATCAAAGTATCAGTTTTTGAACAGAAATGTTTAATGGCCAAATAAAGATTGTTGAGGAATTAAAGGTACGACTAAGATGAAATATTTGAATGATGCCATAGACCAACCATCAATTGATTTATCCTTATTCTATGATGATGCATTCTTGTAGAAATATTCATTACAGCTTACTTCCTATCCATTGAAATACTACATCACAGAATACTGAAGAATCAGAAATAATGAGCTTAAATTTTTCCAGCATCTTAATCACTACAGCACATTCTAAAATGAATCGAAGTGCTTCTATGACCCTTATTGAGGAGGAACAACGTTACAGGTATAACAGAGATAAGCTACGAAACTCCTGGGCGCTCTCTGTAAGGTGGCCAGCAAAAAATACTCTGTTCTTTGCCTTAAAATCACTTCCCCGGTGGTTCGGAACCCACCTAAAACTGTAGGTCCAACTAATCAGTTACCATCACCCAATTCATTACCCACGCACAGGTCTCAAACCTATGTGGGCTTCTTCCTCCGAAAAAAAACAAAACATTTTATTTCCAAAATTGAATTTTATACAAGTGAAGTGTGAAACAGATAATGGTTCTTGAAGAATTAATTACATTGTTCCATTTCAAACTTGAAAAACGTATTTCCATAACCATTTTTGCGTATTTTGTGAAGTACTGTATCGCAATAATTATTTTAGACTGTTACAGACTTATAACACGTTTTATTCCGTTTTCCAGCTCCTTTTGAAAGCAGGTGAATGTACCCCAATCCTGGGTAGTATAGATAGAGGATGGCTTTACAACGAGAAAACATTCTGTGATGTTTTCCATGACGAAATACTTAATGAACAATCTAATATTAAAGCTGACACTGTATTTCACTTTTATCTATTGTTTTAATCACTTATATTGGAGATGCTAGAGGGATGCATTTCATTCTGAAAAGAAGGCTGACGAAGCTTCTTTTCAGAAGTGAAATGCATTCCTCAAGCATCTCCAGTATAAATGTGAGTAAAACATTATTTAAAAGTGAAATACAGTGTCAGTTTTAATATTAGAGAAAACATTGTTTTGCAGCGGGTGATGGAAACGGACTGGCCAATTATACAGGTGGGACAGTGTTCGGGGAAAAAGAATATTTTTCGGAGTGTTAAAGATTGAAAGTTGCTGTTGATGTTGTTGGGGGAGTGATGGGGAGGGGGAAAGGGTTGTAAGGTCGAAGGTGTAAACACAGCCGATGCCCTAGGAAGGGTCGAAGCGCCCTTACCATTGTAGTCCCCTCAGGAAGCCCTATCATGTATTATTTATTGAGATCTTCCGGACAAGCGGGCACACTTTCGGTTGCTTTTGTGCTGTTATTATTTGCGCAGTGATAGATAGCAGGCGAGCTCAGATTGGCCGAACCCTCGAAACGGCTCAACGGGAAATACTTGCCGTTATTAATGACTCATTATATTTACATTTCATTTGCTTTTTGCCGGTTAAATACAATGGCTTAGGTCACCAGGAGCCGGTAGGTACATTTCCACGCTTTCCCTGTTCTACCCACCTACATATATAAATTCAACACACCAAAAATGTGTTTGACAATCCCCTAAAATATTCTCCTAACCCTCCTCCCTCCTCAGAAACATCATTCCTCTTTGTGCAACCCAACAACAAACCAGCGTTACCAGTTCCTGTTCCGTTGGGTATATTTTTCCTTCAACTCTGAACATCATTTTTAAAAATCCGCTCGTTAATCCCCCCAAAAATCGAACTAAAAAAACCACATCTCTTTTTTGAACCTCTCTCTCATTTAAGAGAAAAATGGCAAGCTAGCATCGGGCCGTAACTCCTGTTGTTCAACAGGAACTATAAATTGATTGCTGAATGTGAAAAACAGCTACTTTTTGCAGCCGTACAGGTCGAAAAATTTCAAAGTATAATTACTCTATATTGTTCCGCGAATGTTCTGATTTAAGAGACTTATCATTCAACATTGTGTATATCGATAACAGTTAGTAGGTCTCGTTTGTATAATCGATTTCTTGTTGATGAAATATTTCATTCGGGTTTTAAATTGTTTGAACGATTTTAAAACACTACTGAAAATAATTCAGTAATACATAAAGGTGTACAAAAATTTTAAATTATTTTTCTGGTATGATTTATTGAATGAGATATATTTCATTCAATAAAAAATGTAAAAGAAGAAAGTGCATGATCATGAAATTTTTTCCGATGTAGCAATCGTTTCAAGTATCGAGTCTTTATTCAGCACATCGTACAAATTGTACATAAAGCAAAGTCGAGGCATTGAAATACGCTAACACTAAAGGCCGGATGCACTAAAGCCAATTAAATAAAGAGTTTAATGTCAGTTAACTAACTGTCGTAAGTGTAACGGCCTTATTTCTGTTGCACAAAGATCCATTAGTTATTTTTCGTTAACCGAACGGGTACAATCTGACAACACTGTAATTTGATGAACAGCTGATTCTGAAGTTGAGAGTAAAGATGAATTAGAAACATTCCATTGTGAATCATTATTCAACTATCTCAATATCATTATATTCTTAATAGATTTTATTATTTTTAAAGCTTTACAACCTACGACCTAATTTGCAGTTCCGTGTTCTGGTATAATAAACATAACCTATAAAATGTAACTTAACGGGCATAAGTGAGATTTAATCATCGGTGATCGAGCGGTTAAATATCGTTTACGCCGGTTAACCTAATCGAAATGTTAACTTGTATTAATGTTAACTTGTACAATCCTAGGAGACATTCTCATACTACATTCTAAAATTACTAATCTTGTAGCCTAATGGCAGAATAAAGTCTAGAATCTAGAGCCTATATATTTCAAATCATTTTTTTCCTTGTTTTGACAGCAGAGAGATTGTGATATGCTGATAATGGCTTTGATGACACTGATTTTCATGAGTTGATTGCGTAACGACGCTGCATCTGAAATGATAATATAATCGGGTACAATGACCTTACTAATGTCCACAATCTTGGCCCATGGCTGATAATGGTGTCGCATCGGAAATGAGGGGCGAAAAATTTGTAACTCAATAAAGTGGAAATGCATGAGGGTCTCGAAAACGGGGTTCGTGGTTACGGAGGAGAGGAGGAAATGGAGGAAAACCACAAAGAAAAGAAGAGGTGTGTGTCTGCAGTGGATAGAGGTGGCGAGGAGAAGGAGGCGAAGGGAGGAGGAATGGAGAGGAAATGATAAAATGTTTTTAGAGCAACCGAAAAGCAGATTCTTAGGATCGATTTCGAGTCGAACGAGAAACGCCTGACCATGCCATAGATCAGCCACAGCGCCGGAGCCCATTTCCATAAATATGGCCGCCATATTGAGTTAGCCCGCAGCTAAGATTGCGGCCAATCTCCCGTCTCCATATTTTATATAAAGGGGAAAAGAATACAGCGAAGAAGGAGAAGAAAAATGAGAGAATCTATTTGTGCCTGGCTCATTCCTCTCAACCACCCCCCACCCACCATTGATAACTACCAGAACACACCCTGCTAGAGAAAAATCTTCCCGAAGCTTCATCTCTAGAATATCGCAAAACCTTTTTTCCGATGAGGGCGAGAAACTGCTTCAATAAAACCTTTTCCAAAGATATTTTCCCATTCTTTCTCATCATATCGGTCCTTCTCATTTATGTCCTCTCGAGAAATTTAATTAAATATCTTTCTATGGTTGTGCGGTTTTCCGATTGTGGTCGATGAAAGCAAAGACAATTTTCCTATTTGATGAAACCTCTAATGGTCGGCCAGCTGATTAGCTTTGCTGGGTGAATGAATGTTTTGTTTTTACAATTTTTTATTGCCGCAACTTTACAACAAAATAAATTAAAGGTTACAAATTAACATAAAGGAAATAAAAGAAACCCAACAACTAGAAATAAAAAACTAAAATTATGGTTCAGGCATCACCAGCAAAAAGTGGTCTTTGACCGCTGGTGGGAGTCGCAAAAAGTCCGATTCAAATTCATAATAATTATTTATTTATTATCTTATCTGGTCATCTAATTGATTGCTCTTTTTCTGTGTTCTTATCCTTTAGTGTCAAGAAATTAATTTATTTTAATTTGTTTACAGATTTTGTAAAAGCTCACCACGCGTTTCACGTACTAAATGTTTTTCCCTATTTTTTTCGCATACCGTACAGCATTATTATGCTTTTCTTTGCAAATTGTCAACGTTCCTTCATCATTTCTGATTGGACAGTTTTTAGAGCTCTGCTCTGCTTAATCTCTATATATAAAAATGAATGTCTGTCTGTATGTATGTATGTATGTGTGTTCCCTATAGACTCCAAAACTACTTGACAGATCGGCATGAACCTTTGGGAATAATGTTGTGTGAATATTGGGGATGGTTTCTGACCATAAATTTCAATAGCGGAGCTAATAATTATTACTAATTAAACCATTTTATAGACCTAACCTACTGAACTTGCCAGCCAAACAGCTTAAAGGAACAGCTGATATAAGTCAACAGTTTTTAATCATATGGCAGGCCTCTTAGTGGCGTTATTTACGCTGTCTTTGAACAGCAAAAGACTTTGCACTTTGCATGTAGGCTACCGTGCAGTTGGAGCCTTGCAATATGTAGGAAACATACGACTGGGTATGATGAAATGTAATTATGCCAGGTTTATGACATCTATTAACCAATGCAGCTAGAAATTTGAAATGCAGCCTCAGCGGGAGGTGGCGAATAATAAAATAAAAAACCTAGCTTCTACTCTTATAGTCATAGGAGGTTTAAATTTGAAATGTTTCTTCATTCAGAGGTGGTGATTAAGAAAACTACGAAGCCTCTACGATCAGCTGGAAGAGCCCTAGGACTAACTTCTTTCCTAATTTTAAATGTAACCTCAGCGGGAGGTGGCGAATAATAAAATCAAGGAGAATTTTTATGAGAATGCAGCAACGCGCCTTGGACCAGCTAGTTCATTATAAAAGCTTTTTTATTCATTATTATTCATTCATATCTGTTTGGATACTGATAGTGTACCTCAATTATTGGTACCTAATTATCTGTAATAATAATATTTGGAATCATTAGTGTACCTTTCAGTTGTAATGTTTGGAAGGTTTTGCTCTGTATCTGAAGTAGGATTTCTTATTTACATTATTTGTATTCTCACTGTTTGTCTCAAACTACCCTTTTTCCCTGAATTAATTTTTGTAAAATCATTTGTTTTATTATAGTATTGCAACTATTATCTGCGCGCAGGATTCGCCTTGCAGGTATTATAGATTCTTGATTTGTTTTTTTTTTCTTAAAAATGCATATAGGCTTACTGTGTATATATTTAGGAAGAATCTAAATAAAGGATTTTTTATTTGATTTTATAATCTCATTATCCTCTTTAAATGAAGAGAAGTAGGTTCCATTTCGACAACAACGCTAAATTTCGTTAAATTCGAAAGTCGTTAAATTTACAACAAAAAGTTAATATTATTAATTGGATTGATTAACAACATTGGATAGATAGAATAAAATAGTGTTACTATTACTTACCCATTATTCAGTCTTCGCCAAGATTTAATTCACTAAAGCATGAACTTATTAACTGAAGTCTCCATATCGTCGCATGTAGAATGAAGTTATTCTAGATTTAAAGTTGAATCCAGCTATCATTCAACTGAAAATCATGGACCTACAGAACAGGAAAATGACAAATTTCAAAACTATGGTTATGAATTTAACAATAATTACCATTACTGAGTGAAAACTTTCATCAAGTGCTATTTTTTTTTCCAAAAGACGTTTATGAAACTTAGTGTAAAATCTATGAATAAATAGTGTAGAATCTATGAATAAAAGGAATTTTCAAAAATCAAATGGATGAATTTAACCTACAATACCGCGATAAAAATTCACTACATTAAATAGGACGAGATACGTGCGATGAGTGATGGAATGATGTGACACTAAGATAAATATTTGACATTTTTTATGCTTTTAGTTGTTGACAATTTACCTGTTGTGATCTAACAACTGATATGGATTAGGATTAAAAATATATTGACATGTCATACACTGTAAGAGCTGTGCTCATGAAAATAACACAGTTTCACATGACGAAATAAAATAATAATAATAATAATAACAATAATAGATTTTATTTATTTATTTAACTATCATACAATCAATGTGAATATAACAGGCTATTCCCCAAAACTGTTTTTCACAAAATTTCAAATTAGAATCGAAATCTTAGGTTAAGTCTGTTTTACTAAAAATTTCACATTGAAAGACAATAATTCACGAGGTTTTTTCAGGAAAAAAATATGAATTTCGATTCTACTTTTAACAAAATACCATCAGAGTCCAAAAAAGGTTAATATAATTTTGAAATTTCTGAGCAATAAATCTACACTAGTTACCATAGTCATAGTTACACTATATCTGTAATGTTTTCCATGACAAAATACGTAATATTAAAACTGACACTGTATTTCACTTTTAAATCATGTTTTACTAACATATATTGGAGATGTTTGAGGAATGCATTTCACTTCTGAAAAGGCTGACGAAGCTTCTTTTCAGAAGTGAAATGCATTCCTCAAGCATCTCCAATATATGTGAGTAAAACATGATTTAAAAGTGAAATACAGTGTCAGTTTTAATATTAGATTGTTACACTATGTATGATTTTGCTAGCAAATTCGATAGATTCACTTGTAAATCCTTGTATATCATCAACTAATCTGCACTGTTGTACTACGAATATTTTTTATGGCTGATGTAGAATATATCTTGTCAAGAAAAATGTATGAGATTCGGTTCATGAGAATAAACAGATTCAGACTGCAATTTCAAGAACCAAGAGAAAAACGCTGTTCATTCTCCTGGAAAAATGAGAAAAAAAGCAAACTAATATCACAATGAGTTTTTTCTTAGCTTATTGCGTTACATGAGGCTGGAACTCCCGCTTTCGTCTGTCGTGGGATGACGAGACGATCAGCTGATTGCCGTTGAAGGTCTATGTGGTGAGTTTTTAAACGGAAGATGAATTTTAAACAGGCTATTACATTTTTCGAACATCGTTTTACATAGGAGATGGAAACGCCTGGAGGAATGTTGCATTCAGCTCTTCAAAAATGAAAAACGGTTATTGGGCCTGAAAAATTCTTCGATGTAGCAGAGATTCAAAAGTGTTCCGTTTCCTACCCAACAAGAGATTTTAATAACTGATGGAAAACCCGATTACTCTATTTGTCCATCTCCAGAAATAAACTAGCTTTCTACGACTGCGTTATTTTATTTCTAACCGTGAGAAGTTGTAAAACACCACAGAGATTATTACAGTTATATGACATGAGATTGATATTCATAGTATAAAAATTATCATTGACCTTCCAACCCAATTTTTAGGTAAGATATTTTTTTATTTATACTAACTTAATAGAAAAATGATAGAAATTGGTAAAATGAGGGGCTTATGCTCCGGCTATAGTAGCTGGAGTCATTTATTTCATTGTGGATATCTACAAAAATGTCACCATAATCAATGATATCATATAATAATATCACCATTATCAATACGCTACTAATAAGATAATTTCTCTCCTTCACTCTAGGTAATAAGAAAGTAAGAAAAATAGCTTATAAGATAGCTGACAGTTGAATTTTTGAAAATTGAATTCCAATAAATCTTTTTGAGCAATTAAAGGAAGAGTTGTCTATCAACCATATAAAGATATATTTTTCGAATAAAATTTCTTGAGCTCCTATAGTATATAACGGCTATATAATTCCAAGAATCCTCAATGAAGATTTTGAATCACATAAACTTTTCGATCACATTCTACAAAAACCACAATATTTTTCTAACGAAAAAACCGACAAGCTGATCAAGGATGCCTTTGAAGATGAGTCTGCATGACTCGAAATCGCTGGACCCGAAGTGAGTAAAAATATGATTGATTCTCAATTAAAATTGACTGCAAGTCATTGAATTTAATGAATAATAAGAGGAAGTTGTCACAACCACATTTTTTAAAAATAGTGAGATACTAGTTTCGGTTGTTACACCATTATCATTATGAGGAAGTGATAATCGAGTGCCGTAGCAGGTATCTGTTCAATCAGAGATAAGCTACGAAACTCCTGGGCGCTTTTTGTAAGGGTGACCGATTGGATTGGCCAGCAAAAAATACTCTGTTCTCTGCTGTAAAATCACTTCCCGGTGGTTCGGAACCTACCTAAAACTGTAGGTCCAATTCATCAATCACCATCCTCCAATTCATTATCTACGCACAGGTCTCAGACCTACGTGGCCTTCATCCTCCGAAAAAAGATGCCTTTGAAGATGAGTCTCCATATGGCTCGAAAACGTTTGGCCTGACGTGAGTAAAATTATCATTCATTCTCAATTTAAATTGACTGCAAGTCAATAATAATAGTCTTAGAATTCATTGTTCATGACTGCAAGTCGTTGAATCAACCATAAAAAGTTAATTTTAACAGCGAATTTAAAGAATTATTGAAAATAGAGAAAAACACAGAAAAAAAGATAAGTTACAAGGTATATACGATAAGCAATAAGAATAATCACATTTTCCTCCAGCATTCAGCCTTTCCCTACCACAATGACAATCTTAAATATGGAACACGCTCGCTTTAACCTCAAAAAATGTGTAGGTTGTTCTTGGGAGACTTGCCCGAGGTAGTTGAGACTGTAATGAGGTAGAAGATTGAGGTTGAGAATAGTGTTCAGAATCAATTCGGCTTTTAAGCCCCAGGCGACCATGGAGGCAACTACATCAACCCCCGGTTTGGGGTTGTTAACGCTCCCCAAGGACAAGAGTACTCTCTCAATCATTCTTACTCACTCCGTTGCTCTCTGCGTGTCCTCTTTTCTCGCTTGTTCATCACACATTCCCTCTTGATCGTCACTTTCAGCTGGTGTGGTTCGTCTCAAGTCACTAAAATGGTGTGACCAATTAGGTTGCAGCTATCAAGATCACAACAGTGGTTTATGAGATATTAAAAGGATGGATCAGTTTATCAAAATTTTCTCATCTGATTTTTGCTGGTTGGGAGATCTTTTACCAATGGGTAAAGCTCCACCATGCCGTTTAGTCTTGATTTTTTATATATATATTTATTTAATTTTATCTACCTCCATAGTGCTCTATAATAGAAATTACAATATAATACGTTTTTTTATATTCAGGTAACCCGTTTCATGAATTATGATAGCAGAAACAACGAAGACTGCTAGAGAAACCCTGTTAGTAACAAATGTTTTTGTATTTTTTTTCATTGCTGATGATGCCCACAAAGTCAAAAAATCGTTAATTAATGAAATGCTTTACACATTTTGAACAGAGTCACTAAACCTAAATCACAATGTAAAAATAAAATAGTTTAGTTACAGCACAATGAAAATTAGAATAAAAAATCGTCAAAAGGATAAAATCATAGGCAACTCAAAACACAACACGAGATTATACATAAAAATCAAATACTGAAAGTGACCATTCAAATGACATTTTAAGGCACATAGAGGAAAACTACTTCAAACATGTCTGGACTGTATGTACTCCTCTAATGTGTATGGGCTCAAATCAACTAGGTATTTTTTAAATTTTCTTTTAAACTCAAGCATTTGTGAATCCCTAACAGAACTAGGTGAACAATTCAAAAAGTCTGCTCCCATAAACGATGGTTTCCTAGTGAATAATTTTGTTCTATGTTGTAGACATGAGTCCGATACTTGTGTGTTGGATGCGGATTTCATATTAATTCATGTTTATTTAACATGTATAACGGCAATAATTAACGTTCTAGAAAGAAGGATGGGATATTGAATGAACTATGGGACGTACATTCAACTTAACTTTAGTATTTTATTTTGAGGTGAATAATAAACATGGAAAACATGATGGAGGTTATGTTCCCAGACACCGAATCAAGTCAATCCAATAAAATGTTGTTATGAAAGCTGAGTATGCAGATTATAGTTTCAGTGTATACATTTGAGATCAGGCTATTATTGGGACATTTCAATCAAATGTATATTTATACTTTGTTTTATTGTATTGTGTGTTATGTGAATAAAATAGAATTGAATTGAGAAAAAAAATAGATAAGATTAAGGTCAGTGGAAATTAAGTAATACGGTTGAATTAGGGTGTCCTACTTAACGATGAGTGTAAACAAAAAAATTATTTATCAATTAAAATAAATTCAAACAACAGCCCTGCTAAACCTTCAAGGTTCTAGCACTATTAAATGTATAAAATCATTCAAATAATAATGTAATTCAAATGTATAAATCAATCAATCAATCAAAGATCTGCCATTGACAGCATACAAAGATTTTATTTGCTGTTGAAATCACTCTACTCTCAATGACTGAATAATATATAAACTAATGGTTTTTCTCTTTTATTTCTCGTATTTCTTTTTTATTTTTTATCGCATTGGTAACGCTGACTAGCAACGCTGATTCTACATAATTTAAAAATAATTAACTTTTGAGAATCAATAAAAACTTCTTTAATGAATCTGAATGAATTTGATTTTATTCTCTGTATGCTGAATAAATTAATACTCGTAAGGTCTCCATGGTCTGGCAATCTTGGATAAGTTAATATCAATGTCATTATTCGCTGTTTCTAAACTTAAAATAGTTAATTCATCCTTATCAATTTCTACTAACCTCAATTTTATTTGATATTAATAAAACAGAATCTATTAATATCGAAATTAGGGAAGTGATAGCCGCGAGCCGTAGCTGGTATCTGTTCAATCAGATAGAATAAGCTGCGTTCTCGTAGGTCCTGTTTGTAACGGTGACTGATTAGATTGGCCAGTTCTCTGCTGTAAAATCACTTCCCGGTGGTTCGGAACCCACCTAAAACTGTAGGTCCAACTCATCAATTACCATAATCCAACTCATTACCCACGCACAGGTCTCAGACCTATGAGGGCTTCATCCTCAAAAAAATCCTTCAAGTGCTATTAATTTTGTGCATTACTCCTTTAAGTGCATTACTAAGATATTAATGTCCTAATAATAGTGTACTCTATGCTGAAATACATATTTTGGTCATGCAGTTTTTATGTGTTACAGCTAGCAGTGGACATAGTGTGAGTGTGAGAGTATCTCATTCATCATCCGAAACTTCTGTTCTAAAGATACGAGCACAATATCTTTCCACTCAATGGGAGACGTTTGTCTCTCCTGAACTTTTAGTCATCTATCATTGTTTTTTGTTTGAAGGCGATTCTCCTTCACGCTTTCTCATGGCGTGCTTTTGTACCGAACCAATAATTCTAGAACTATCTTTTCATTATTTCCTTGAAGTTTTGAAATTATTATAACTGTGTGCACTAGAGATTCATTGAGACTATCATTCTCTGACTGGATGACCTTGTGCTCTCGAAGCCCACATAGGTCTGAGACCTGTGCGTGGGTAATGAGTTGGATGATGGTGATTGATGAGTTGGACCTACAATTTTAGGTGGGTTCCGAACCACAGGGAATTTTAACAGCAGAGAACAATGTCTTCTTCGCTGGCCCAATATGCATGGTCACCGTTACAAAGAGGACCAAGGAGAACGCAGCTTATCTCTATCTGTCTCCATCTGATTGAACAAATACCTGCTACGGCTCACGGCTATCACTTCCCCTGTCATGTATTCATGTGAAATAAATAAACAGTATCTGCATCCCTATGAGAAAAACTTCTCAGATTGAAGTTGGATTCCCCTTTTTTTGTCAATATCGTACACTTTTGATAAGCTCTCATATTTCTGAGATTTCTATGATGCATGAGTATAAATAAATGTAATACTAGTATAATGAGTAATGTACTATGTAAATAATCATTAGGGACTACTGAGAATGAAATGAAAGATATTAAATTCTCTCAACATGATGTTGAAGATCCATCTTGTTTCCACTAGTATATAATAAAAACTTAAACACTTTTGAGTGGAAACTATGACTCACGTTATGGCGTGACGGCCGTTTAACTCTGATGTAAAGAGTTAGACAACATCGTCAGACAACCCACAGTACACTTCGGGTAGTACTGACGATGCTCTTAACAATAGAGTGAAACGGCCGTCACACCATAACGTGAGTCACAATTTCCACTCAAAAGTGTTTTTTAAAGTTTTTAGTATCAAAGCAGTTAAAAAAATTGTTAAACACTGAATACGAGAGAAAGTAAGGAAAAAGAAAACAAGGAAAAAGAAAGAATAATGATCTAGAGTAACATAGGTTGATTTCTTTTTCAGATGATGCCCGACTTTTGCGTGGGGGATTAGGTGAATGATAACACGGTTAAAACATCCAAGGATGGACAAGATTCGAACTTCGGACCTCAGGAGAAGCAGCCAGCCAGAGTGCTGCCAGAGATAATGCCCTACCTGATAGCGCCACCAGGACTGACAAGGTTGAAATAGATTCACAATCAACCTTCCATAATTACTGCAATGACCATATTACTACAATTACTAAAACGCAAAAACTATAGTAACAATAAATGATAGGAACATCTGGTTTGAAGCGAATGGCCTCAATTTGAATGTTGAAAAAACGAAACTTGTAAACTTCAGATTGAAAGAAAATCATGAGTTCCATAGCATCTTCAGCCAAGCTTTTGAAGGACAACTACATGAAGATGCCTGTTTTTGGGAGTCCGGATGAACAGCCTCAGATGGACAGACCAAGTGGATCAATAAGCTTTCCAGCTTTCTTTTTTCATTGAAAATACCGAGAAGAGTAGTGGGATCACACACTTTGATGAGTGTCTGCCATGGCTATTTTATGCCGGTAATTCAGTACAGTGTAATGTTTTGGGGCAGTGGTACGACCTATTTGAACTCTGTATTCAAGAAACAAAAGAAATCCCTTCGTATTATTGACAAGCTCAGGCTTGTGGGAATCTTGTAGGAGCGCATTCAGGAAGTACAGATTACTCACGGTGCCTGCTCTGTATTTTCTGGAACTGTCAATATTCATGAGGAAGAGTGCAGGGATTATTGAGGACCACAGTCGAGTACATCATCAATATGGTACAAGGCGAAGAGCGCAGCATCAGTACCCCCAGCACAAAACAAGTATGTTCGAGAGGGGACCACTCTACAGCGGGATGAAGATATAATAACGTGCTACCATACGAAATAAGAAATATACCTGATATTGAACGGTTCAAGTGTGCATTGATACAAACTTTAATAAGTGCTACCCCCTACAGCATGGAGGAGTGCATAGAGTATTTTTCCTGAAAGCGGTGTTTTAAAACACATACTAACTTTTATAATATTCAAATCATACAGTTTGAAAATTGTGACTTGTCAAATACTACTAAGCTAGGCTTGTATAAATATGTGGTTTATACTTGATGTAAATGAATTGAATTTAATTGACTCAATAACACATAACAATAATCATCAGGAATCGAGGATTTAAGAACTTCTCTTAATTAAAAATATATGTTCCCTGATGTGATCTTATTACCAGTCATGCTAACATACTATGAAACCATAAAAATTCTGTAATAATATAATTTCAAACAATCATTATTAGGAAAATATAATAATCTTTATAATCCTCAGCCCACCCGCAGTTTTTTGGTGCCACTTTCAGCCTGTCTGTCCAGCTGCCTAAGCACAGTCTTTGTCAAGTCAGAGGTTCTAAACTTGTGCGACCTTATAAAATTTACATCAGACCTGAGCCAGTACGATATTATTTTTAGTATTGTGCTATCTGCCCAATCGATAGTGAATCTCTTCATTCAAGCGTCCAGTTACTCTACTCACCAGTCTGTTCTTTTTAGTTTTTTTTTCTTTTCTAAAAAGAGGACAACAGAAATATGTATGTGGCCGTGTTACCGCACCAAAAAATTCAACAAGAGAATTTATGGAGGCCCATTTGTACATGGCATATGTTGGGACGAAAGACGTGAATAAACAGAGGAAAGTCTTCTAGAATATTCGCGATAGAACTGGGAACAAATGTTCGCACACTGCAGTAGGATATGTATGACAACAAAAACTCCCGCATAAATACATTCACAAACTCCACTATGGCGGAGACCAATTCCATTACAGTTTTATCCAGTTGTTTTTATATCGAGGAAAGAGACTCACATTCTCACTCAACCTTAACTTATTCATCTAGCAGCAGAATGTACAAATATTATACATTGTACGTATGTATGTACATTGGTAAATCATGTCGTATGTTGACTGAGGTAATAAGCAGACCAGAAGTGCAAAATCAAAATGTATTGATATAAGAAATGAATCAATGATTCCAGAAAAATGAAAAATTTAAATCTGGGAATTTAGTTCACTTTAAGAACTCTAAAATTTGTAGAATTTGTCAACTTATTATGAGCAGTTGATGTATGAATTTTCCCCACGCATGTCCCATGTCTGCACTCTACTACTAAGTACAAACACTGACAAATACTTTGTCAAATGAAGAATGACTAGTTCTTAGTACAGCCGCTGGAAAGCTGTGTACAAAATGTGTTTCTACGCACTGCCAAGAATAAGTTGACAGACTCCAACTACTGAATAAGATGTGAGTCTAATTTCATTTATTCTATCAATAAAGTATTGAATTTAGAAAATGAGATCAACTCACCAACAGCTTCATCAACACGGTGTCTAGCAGAGACAGCATTCAGTAGTCAGCTGATGACAAGTTATCGTATTTTCGTATCTGGTATCAAAGATGGATCACGAATTCGAAAATATCTGGAAAAGGAGTAAATACTTCAATATTGTTGGTGCTTGTCACATACCACTACATTATAAATCATAATTAATACCATACTGATAAGCTAACTGTAATAATTTTCTAAGAATGGCTTTAAAAAAGCAAATTATTATTTTGTTGAAACATAATAAACACCTTTTTGCTATTTTTAGAGTTTACTCACATTGTATCTTTATACATTTTATCCCGGCGGTTTTGAGGAAAAATGAGTTGGAAAAAGCTATATCCATAAATGAACATAATTCTTCAACGTTGAAACATACTATTTTTAACATTATTTTTCAAAATTTAAGCAAAACTTTCCAATTCCCTCGTGTCAAAAATTGTAAATAGAGGCACTAAATATGTGGTGAAAATTTGGTAGCTACAGGAAAATTTTTCACTGAGAAAATGTTCCTTACATTAAAATTGGCTTAAACAGCAACTCTGGTCCTCTTAAAAAACGCAAATTATTATTTTGTTGAAACACAATAAACAGCTTTTTGTTTTCATAATTTTCAATTGGGAAAAGTTTCTTTAAATTTTTAACGTAAATTTCCTTCATATCAGTTTTGAATAATGTCATCTACCAGCCAGCTAGCCAAAAAGTTGGATATGATTACCATGAGATAGTTTAACACATTACTTCTCAATACTATTAATGATAACATACTCCTTTTCCTAATAATTATTGATACCGTTTTATAATGAATTTCGCTTTTAATAAATGTTTATTTTTCATTTATTTATATACAAAGTAATATAGATTTTCAGAAAATGTTTATTTTTTATTTATAAAGGCAAAGTAACAAAAATTATTGTCAAAGTTTGTTAATCTTATTATATTTTAACAACATTCAACTCAACTATTTGTGAGAAAAGGACTTTCCCACAATAATTCCATCCACCATTCAACAATTGAAACAAAAGAACGAAGTCTTTTCAGACGTTGAAGCCTACATAGGCCTCACCCTGTGCGGGGAAAATGAGTTGAATGAAGGTGATTGATGAGATGAACCACAGTTTTAAGTGGGTCCCGAACCAAGCCTATTATTATTGTAGTTGAAA
Organism: Conomelus anceps; assembly: GCA_948455865.1. Lineage (NCBI taxonomy): Eukaryota > Metazoa > Arthropoda > Insecta > Hemiptera > Delphacidae > Conomelus > Conomelus anceps. Next base: position 37,814,732 of record OX418226.1, read on the forward strand.
ACACATTATGTTACTGTTTGTAATCTATAACTCAACTTGAAGAATAGGTTTTTTTTAAATAAAATTTCCCAAATAAAAATGAAAAGAAATGATCTACACTCTTTCCAATTGATTTTGTAATTTGTCTTCCTTGATAGGTTGGTATTTTTTTTAGATTCTGTATTGGGAGACTCCAGTATAAGAAAAGTCAGATCAACAATTATACTATCTTATACATAATTAATTAATACATGATTAATTATAATTAATCCAATCAAAAGGCTTTTCAAGTTTTTTTTTGTAGATTACGTCTTGGAGACTCCAGTTAAGGAGTATAAGACAAGTCAGGAGTCAGATCAACAATATTATACACTAGATACCATAATTACTTCAATTAGTTGTGGTGAGGCTTAATTTTGAGGTGAAAGGAACTCTTGTACACTATAAAAAGCTTTATCAACTAAATATTTTTTCAATTAGAAAGAAAGTCTTTTTTCAAAAGATTCTTTAAAAACTGCGGTAGCTTGTTGTAGAGTTTCCTACCAATATAACTAGGTCTTTGTTTGAATAAGCTACTATTATGACTCACCAAATGATAATTTCCGCGGCTTCTTGTATTATGATGGTGTACGTCAATATTTTGGTTAATATCACTCTTTTTACAAATAAAGTAGCTTCATACACATTTAAGCAGAATACAGTTAGGACAACAAGTCTCTTGAACAACGGCCTACATGAATCTAATCTATTTACTCTTTCTAAACACCTAACCGTTTTCTTTTGGATCTTAAACATCCTATCAAGGTGCTCCATTGTACTGTTGGTATTGTATGTTATTTAGTATTGATTTTATAATCATCAATTCTAAAATTTTGTTAAGAGGAATTATTTAAATATCTGATTTTATATACTCAACCATTATTTGATTAGCCACAGTCAAGCATGTTTTCCTTCTTCCCTCACATTCTAGTTGAAAAACTTTAGACAGCTCCTGCGACAAGTCCTCTAGCGAAAATGTAGAAGCTGTTGGAGAAGAATAGAAGAAAATAGAATACTGCCACACTACGCACAAGTTCAGCAGCATTCGCAGCAGCTCTAGATTGGATGGGCCCTAGCAATACAATAAAGGACTGGGTGGGGTGAGTCGAGCATATTTCTAAAGTGTGACTTATTTGACAGCAAAGTTTGTTATGTTATTCCATGTTTGGCCCTTTGCACACCATAACCACCAATCCCTCTCTCTTACCCCTCTCAAAAGGTTCTCCTCTATTTGGACTTGCACTTAGCTATCTTACAACTCCTCTTCCTCCTCCTCCTCCTCCTCCTCCACCAACTCATCCCCCCCGTCACAACACTCTCCTCCTCCTCAGCACACACATCCACAGACAAGCCAATTCCATTTGGCAGATTAAATTTTTGTGATGAATAGCTAGATGAGATGTTGCATATGCCGAGAAGGTTTTCGCAGCTTAACCCCAACGCTATATATGGATTGGTCGAAGTATTCTCTCTCCGACTTATTTGAAGATTGCTACTGCAGACTGCAGATTTATCCCACAAGGACAGAGTTGGCTAGACACTGCTGGCAGTTCCACTATATATATATGTGTATATTTTACGTATATATCAATATTTTATCACTATTATACATTATAGAATAACAAGTAGCTATTGAAGAGCTGTACCACAAACTCAAGGCTTGTGCCTTAGAAGTATATTACAAATAGTAATATACTAACTAACTAAACAATAATATACTAGATATTTTGATGCCTTGTGTATCTTTTTATTTTTTTATTTATATTTATCCATATTCGAATGGTACACACCAATAATACAAAATTCACAAAAAAGTATATCATGCAAAATAACAATCTAAATAATTAAAGGCTAAAACAACTATATTAAAAACAAGGCGAAGCAACTATAAATAGATAAGAACAAACAAAGTTAACAGGAGTGGATCAAATAATACAAAAAAAAAACTAGCAAGAAAGTAACAGGCAAAAACATAACAACAGAGTAACAAAATATCCAAATCAGAAAGACAAGTGAACAGGAGGACCCAGGCAAGGAAGAGAAACAAAGTAAAAAAAAAGTATTTCCAGAAAAGGTAGTAGGACAGTCACAAACCTAACCGCACAACAGCTCTCCTAAAGACCACTACAGACCAGGACGGTCTGTACCGTCCAGACACCCCCCAAAAATCTATACCTGCTGCAGCAGCCTCTCTTCCAGAAAGAAGCACTTTGTCTTCCAATAAATTAAGCTCAGAAAGTATTTTAGATCCAACTACCATTGCTGGTGATCACTCTATATTTTCATATCTATTCAAGAGCTATATCACAAACTGAAAGCTTATGCCATAAAATAATTACGCCTACTTTAAATAGTATCCAAACAAAACAAACTTCTCTATATTTGGCTTATGCATGTTCCACTTAAATGCGGGAAATATTGTACAGCCAACTACCACTGCTAGTAGCATCACCGTCCTTCCATGACGGCATTTGTTGAATCTACGAGCTGTGCCAGGAACTGCAGGCTTATGCCATAGAAGTACAGTATACTACAAAATAATAACAAGTTGCGAGTTGTTACCCAGCACGGCCGGAGATTTTATTTTATTTGTTGGTTATCATTCATCAAATTTTAATTATTCGATTCGTTTTTCCGTGCGCGCGTGTGTGTGTGTGTGTGTGTGTGTGTGTTGCGTGTACTAGTGGTATAATATGACGATATAATTAGTTGTGTTGTAGTCTATGTGCGTAGATGAAATAAATTAAACATCGAAGCAAATCAGGAAGCTACATTTATATTCTTCGTGACTTTCTGACAAGAAACGAGAAACGCAAAATAGAAGTTTCGAATAAGATTTTAAAACTCAAGCAATGACAAAATCTCCTTGGAGTAATTGACTGTGGAAATTGAATAGCATCACACTATACAAGTATGCTAAAACAGGGTTGACGACGCGCTCTGTTACAGCAGCCATTAGGGCCATTTTGCATTTCCAATTTCATAACACCTGGGGGCTGCTACGCACACAATAACCCGCACCCCCTAAACCACCCTTCAACTTGAAGTGGCTACTTTCATTCAAGCAGTGCGAAAAATGCAATTCCAAATGCAAAAATGCAGAGAGGGAAAAATTTCTTACTAATAGCCTTGTCATTTATCCACGTGTTGATTCTCGTTTCGTGTTACGAATTTGCATTTCAACTTTCAACCAGTAATAATATCTTCTGTGCGTTGTACAGAATGGAAATACGTTGTTGGAACTTAATTTTCGTAGGCGGTTTTTGATAAACGCACAGATAATTACAACGGTAGCTTGCGGCCTGTCAACTAAACTTCATGTCTGTTATTTATGCAGATTGAAACAAGTCCTCCGGAAAGTGGATAGCATTTTACATTGTTTTTGTTTATTCAGATTTGAAACGAACAGTTGAATTCCAGTTGTTTTACTCAACTTTTAGCCTATTTCTTGATAATTATATAAAATTCTCTATTACAGATTAACTTTCTCTTGATTTTTTTCCATTCCTTTTAAAGTAGTCAATTTCTATCGAGGTTCGCGCCTGTTCCTATTGGAGTCTGCTTTTGTCATCGTCTTCAAATACTAATATTACTTTTATATATTACTAAATTTCAATATTATTGGTACCTACTCATTTTACATCCTCAACTTTTTTTTCAAATATGTAGACAAACTGATTGTGAACTCATCTTCACTCACAGACCTTTATAGGTCCATGTGGAGATTAATTCCTGAACTAAGGCCTGTCAGTTCACATTCCTATTTATATCACTTTCTTTACTTTTTTTGGAGCTATCTTAATGTATCAATTGTTTTAAGTTCCATATATTATTGAAATAATCTGAGTGTCATATTTTTGTTTGACTATCTCTATATTTAAGTTACTATTGAACTGTTTATGAATTTATTCTAACTGTTAAGTAATTGACTGTTTCATCTGAAAATAAATGAATAAATTTATATTTTTTTAGTTGATGTTGAACTGATAGAAATCATTATTTATTTTGTTATTGTGAACGAAATGAATAAAAAAATTTTGAGTTGAGTTGAGTTGGATATTAGAGTTGCTAATCTTGATAACACTATAATCAGTTATACTCATAGTAGATTTGCACAAATAAAGTCATCTGAATCTGTCATTGTTTTTGTGGACGGTCGCATGCGAAACTCGAGCAGTTATTCATGAGGAATGATAAGCTGAGGTTTGGCGAAGTATATTGAAATTCAGATAGATTTGAACGGCATGTTTTATTGATGGACCCACCCAATGTGCAGCGATAAGCGTTTGAGAGCTTCTAAATTCCTTCGCCAGTTGGAGCCAGGCGTGTTCAAATAATGTTGAAAGGTGTGAATAAATCATAACAGCCTGAGATAACAGTTACCTTGATAAAACAACCATCGGCAATGCTCCAAGCCAAGCTGGAACTTCACCATATCACGTTGTTCTATTGAGAGAAGCTGAAGGAAGGCTGCTCCTAACTGCTGGAGCATTTCCAGTTGGAAAAATGATTTTCTCCATTGAATTTTTCAATTGTATTTATTTACTAAATGACTGCTTGATTCGATTGAATTGGGATATCTAGAACAAGACATGATCTGTTTACAAATTTAATTTAATATAAAATTTTCATATTTTTCTCTTTTTTTTTCTTCTTCTCCTCCTCCTCCTCCTCCTCCCAGACCATCATTTCTTTAGTAAGAAAAATTAAAATCATTTCCCGGTGGTTCGAAACCCACCTCAAACTGTTGGTCCAACTCATCAATCACCATCATCCAATTCATTACCCACGCACAGGTCTCAGACCTATGTGGGCTTCATCCTCCGAAAAAAAATTGGAGCAGGCAGACTTGGAAATATTTATTTTCGTTTTTTGAATCACCTTCCTGATAGAAATTGATCTACCGTACTCGAAATTTCCTTTCAAAGGGGTGATAGGAGTACTCCCACGGAATGTTTTTCTGAAATACTCTCTCTTCAACCACTTTTCAGTGATCCCAGATATCTTCTTTGACTCTTAGGTTAAAAAATTGTTTCACAAATCTCCAATTCTGAAATGTATTTTGTTTCAGGAACTCTAGAAGGGGGGGGGGGATGTATGGCTTTGATCCCCGCCATAGTTAAGCTAATGCAAAGACACATCAAGCTTTTGTGTTAAGTGTTTTATTTAAAAGGACCTCGACCTCCGTTAATGCATTGTTACGGGTTCTATGTATAAAATAACGTTGGCAACATTTAAATTTATCACTCGCACTTTATTTACACAAATAATCACAACACTCACTGATCAGTAATGTCTTACAGAAAAATAAGCAATTAAAAATAGATAAATCGATATTGTTCAACTAATAAAGAGATTTCAATAAACTGTACAAAAATCAATCACTAATCATTAAATAATAAATGTACATTAAACTGTCCAATAATATTCAAAAGGAAACGTCGAAAAAGAACAATTAACTTACGTAGCACTAGTCCGTGAAATAAAAACTATTTAGCAGCTCACTGGTATTAATTAAACAGGAAAAAGAATTATCTCTATAGTCACTGAGAAATAATTATCACTATACATAGACACAATATAGAACTGACACAACTTGTTTATCACGATGAATTTCAAAGACAACTGAACTCATTTACAAGAGACTTCCTCTATTTATATACTTTATCATAATTGAGATATCTCTAGATTTCTCTATCATCTTCTAAATAAGTAAATAAAGAAACTAGCACTTTCTACAATATTCGATAAGACTCCATTAATTTCTAATCAAACAACTAGAACATTCTACAAATTACCAAGTGAACACTATAAAAGTGTCAAAAGCAGAGTAATTAATTGCTTAGAAGTAAACATTTACATAGCAGATAACGCCAAGAACCACTGCGCCTTCTTTCTCTCTATTCACTCCAATTTCATATTCGCTACAGTATTGTCATGTTTATTTTCAATTTGACAGTGTGATGCACTAATTTATCTCTACAAATCTAGCCTTAACCCGTTTAATAAATAATGCAACAACGGGAGTAGTGGGCGATTGATAAATGTTGAAATTGTATTGCTTTTATGTTTAAAAATCGCTATCTTTCGCCTTTTGTAATATTCAAGTGTACTACTACTATAGAGCTGCAGTTACAACGGTTGTACAGAGCCACAGTTGTAGTTGCAATCACAGAGTCGCCCTATATGGAAGACAATATCCACTAAACAAAATAACACTTAGGACAAGAAACTGTCTAGTAACTCTCTTTCTTTGATAGTAACTTTCTCAATTAAAACTATTAACAAAATTTTTTAAATTTAACAAAAATCCTTCCAAAAATTGCAGCCCCCCCATAAATCCGCCAATGCCTCCAACTAGAAGTTCCTTCAGCAACGACACCATTTTGAGAATGCTGATAAAATAGTTCTTCCATAATTTCGGCCCAGCTACAGCTGATTTCAGAAGTCTCCTATCAATTCATTTGTGAAAACAGTACTAACGACAAACTTCGACATCTACTGTGACTATAATCGTCATTATTTTCGTATTATCAGTTCTCCCACACCCCGTTGCAGCAAACCGATTCCCGATTTGGCAAACATGTAATATTTTTGTCAAAATATTTTATAGCGGCAAAACGTAGATAAGAACCCAGTGGAGCGCGAGCCGCCCGCGTTCTCACAGTGCTAGCTTATAAATCAGCCGCTCAATGATGCATGCCCGAACATGGATTGTGACACGAGCACAAGAGAGACCCTCTCTTTTCATCACGTTTTCTCTGCTTTACATTCGCGAGAAGAGTGGGAAAAGGTGGATTGAATACTCTACACCTTGTTCTATCGCCATTTGCACACGCAAAATCACGCGAAAGATGAAGGTACCCACAAGAACCGAGTTTCCCACTAACTTGCCAACGAGCACCATACCTCATTTTCAATGTATCCTACAAAAACCCGCCATTTTGCCATCGTGACTTGATTTCCAATTTATCGGCCGACTTATCTGCTCAACGATCCTCAATGAAAAGGCGTAGTTACTCTCACACCCTCTCTCTCCCCACGAGGGAAAACCCCGGCCGGAAAAACACCACCCCCTCCGCCAATGAAAAACTGATTTCCCTCCCGAAAATGTGCGCCAACAATGCAGGTTTTCCACAGAATGCGCACAATTTGTTCCTCGGCTCTGTCATCCAGAGTGGTTAATTGATCATACTGTTCAACGTCCACGTTAAAATGCAGCGGGATAGCGACCGGCCCTCTCCTATTTCCCATCAACTCTAATTGCAAGTTACTAATCATCTATCACTAATGGAGGCACACTTTGAATATATGTCGTCTACTACAGTCGTGAGTATGTAACTTGCTATGAGAGACTTAGGTTAACATTCGTAAAGAAAATCTTCAAAGTCTATAAATTAATACTGATAGTAAACGATCTTCACGTTAAGAAATAATTTAAATATCTAGCTTCAATGAAAATTCAGATTATTAAAAATTGCTTACTCATAATTCGTAATAAGATGGACTATGATAAAGACTGATTAATATTTTTTTAGTGTTTGAAATAGAGCCTTCATTATACAGAGTAAGGTTTAAAAGCCGGTTACCAGTGATTCTACATTGAATTTCTGACAAAAAATGTTTAGTGACGTTTTTGAAATGGGGCCTTTGTTTTCGAGATATCTCGAATTTAATGACTTTTTCGAGATACGCTTACTTCCCGCCATTAAATGCTCAATAACTCAAAAACTAGTGATCGGATTGAAATTATGATGACATTGTTGGAAATAGCACAGCATTTCGCTGAAGATACACGTATTTTGAATATGCAAGCCTATCATTTAGGGTGTTTTTTTAGTGGTCAAAGTACAAAAAAGTGGATTTTCCGAAATCTCACTGAAATTTCAATGAATGAAAGAAGGTAATATTGATGATGAAAAAGCAGTCAATCACAAAATGGGGAGGATTTCCAACCATGGGCGCCACCACATAGGGGCAAGCGGGGCCGAGGCCCTCCCCTGGCCCCTAAGAAAAAAAATATGTTGGGGGAAACATAACATAACATTCATCACGTATTACAAAGTATCACAGAAAAAATATTCCACGTATCACAGAAAAAATATTACACGTATCACAGAAAAAATATTCCAGTGAAAAGTATTTAGAATGATTGAAAACTGTTTTACATGTGGGTACTTAATTCTGTACGACTTGTATTATATAGTATCGTACTTTGTACAATATTATTTTGCAGGAAGTTCAAGAGTTGGCAAGGGGCTAGAAATAAAACAGCCAACGAAAGGCTAGTCTGATGTCTGCACACAGAAAATTTTTGATTGAAAAAAAAGAAGAATTTGTGACAAATTCCATCAATTTGTCTGTCACCGAAAGTAGAAGAGTTCAGTTTTTTGTTCAAGAAAAGCTTGATGTAAATAGAAAAATATGAATGAATAAAGCTAATTGTTACAGACTGATGAATTTGGGATTTTTGTTGCCCACATGTTTTTTTTTATTTCAGGAAATTAGGTGTAAAAGTAATAAAACAAGCTTTTAAACTCACCTTTTTTTACTCGTCGTTTCTCAAAATTTTCTGGGGGAAACTTTTCATACCCCCCAAACTTTCCATGCCCCCGGAAGGACTGGCACCCCCCTAAAAAAATTCCTGGTGGCGCCCTTGTTTCCAACCCCACTTGTACAGCGCCACACCACATTTTCTACTAGGCCTAATTCATTGATTGATTTCAATTATTGTAGGGAAGTGATAGCCGAGTGCCATAGCAGGTATCTGTTCAATCAGAGATAAGCTACGAAACTCCTGGGCGCCCTTCGTAACGGTGACCGATTGGATTGGACGGCAAAAAAGACACTGTTCTCTTCTGTAAAATCACTTCCCGGTGGTTTGGAACCCATCTAAAACTGTAGGTCCAACTCATCAATCACCAATCATCCAATACATTACCCACGCACAAGTCTCAGACCTATGTGGGCTTCATCATAAAAAAAAATATTATTACAGACAAAAGGCAACGGAAAACTGGAATCATACGTGAAAAAAGATAATACTGATAATGTAGAAGCACGCTTGGAAAAACCAAAGGGAAAACAGTACCAGCAAAGCTAGTTTGAATGAAACTAAACACGATTGGGGTTTGAAATTATTGGAAAACACATAGAAAGGAGAAAAATAAGAAACGAGCATTTGATTAAAAGAAGAACGAATAGGAATGAAAAGCTGAGCAGATAAGTGAAATAATAAAATGGAGGCCCACTCTAGAACAGAGGGTTGAAATTATTAGTTAGTCTTTGAAAACATGGATAAACGTTACCATGTCGTCGACTACTGGCTCTATGTGGTAGAATCTCATTCCAGACCCTTGAAACTTCTTCGACTTTCTCCAGAATGGATCTGCGAGATGCTCAAAGTATGTCCACGTTACCTCCTCATCCCCTTGTCGCCATCCCTGAGGACGCTGACATTAACTGTTCAGAAGCTTCGAGTGTCTTTATGGCCGCTCTGAAATAAACTGGCGCCATAGCAGCAGACGTTTCAAAATGGCGGACGTCTCGGTTCCTTTTTTTCTGCTGAGCAATTCAAAAGGCGCACAAACTTTAAATTGGAATCCATGCAGTAACCAGTCAACGGCCCTCTTCAAACTTGTCCCAGATTGTGCATGTTATTCACATGCTTGCTTTATAATGGCTGGTTTATTGGCTTGTTTCCCCTCTTTCCCCTCAAAATCCCCGCCCCCAACTAATATCAACTCAGCTATGATTGCTCTCAGCGCTTACAACTTTCCAAGTTACAAACTTCTTGCCTCTCATTCTTTTTAAAACAAACCAACAGCTTATACTGTTTCTATTCTCAACTATGTATTTCCCTCCACTTTATGCCCGACTTACACAACATTTAATAGCTTATCATAATTCTCCATCCACGTTATTTATCAAAGTGACTTTTTAACAAGTGATTAGCTAAGAGATGCTTAAAATCTTTTCAATCAGATAAAATGAAACAAAACAAGGCTGCACTTGAAAGGGTGACGACTTTTACTTGACCAGCAGAGAAGAGTCTATTTTTAGCTGTATAATCACTCCCCGATGGTTCGGAACCCACCTAAAACTGTAGGTACAACTCATCATTATCATCATCCAACTCATCACCCTGGCACAGGTAAGTTATATGTAGTGGGGTATCATAATTGTAAAAAAGACCTTTTATATCAGTTTCTTGATAGGTTTAATTTAAATATCGATAAAATAATATTTTCCTGGAGTACAGGAACAATAATAGGCCTACAGAGTAAGTAAAATACTACTTATTCTTAATAAAAATTTTACTGCAAGTCGTTGAATTCACTTAAAAAGTTTAAATAATATGTATTTGTATGTTTATAAATAAATAAACAGGTCGTTGACCTATGTGGGCTTGAAAAAAACTTCATCCTTTGACTTGCATCATGTCCATAACAGGACTTGCATAATGTCCTCAACAGTCTCTATTTTAGTGAGGATTTCTCGAAAAGCGTCAAAACTTGTTTCAAACACACAGAAGGATAAAAAAATTATTACTATGCGCACTGATCAAGAGTTACGAGAACTTCACAATAAACGAGAGTGTTTTAATAGTTACACAGATTTTCTTCAAAGGTTGGACATCTCCGCTGGTTAGGGCATCTGGAACGGCTTACATTGTTATTTTGTCACAATTAATGAATAAATAAGTTCAAAAAACGTTCACGGGATGCATGATGAATCCAGGAGAAAGCAGATTAAGACAAAACCGGGATTGGGATTGAGTTGGATTGATAGCGTTAGAGTGGACATTTGAGACGAATGGGTAAGGAGATGAGAGGATGGAGAAAGAAAGCACAAATTTGCGATGAGTTATGGCTGGAGGGGTATACTAAGGTAGTTAAGACGATTGGGATGTAACGCAAAGGAGTGAGGAAGAAGGCTTAGGTCAAAAAGAAAGAATAACCCATGGAAGCAGTGACTAGAATCAATATCTTGAATATTTATTGAAAAATCGAATATCAGACTTTATGAATTGACTATAAAATTTGTGTCTAACAATAATTATATATGTACAACCAGCAGAATGTGTTTAGGTGGCACAGAATAGGCAAGACCAGCACCTTCTTATAATAAAAGACTACGGTACAAAATAAAATGTTACTTTTGTCATTTCAACTCTGAATTCTCTGCCAGTCCTACTTATAATTTAATCAAATTTAAATTTTCAAAAAATTAAATTCAAGAAGCACTCATCATTCAAATAGACATCGTTGGATGAGGCAACCCACATTATGAACAAGGAAAGTGTGTCTTCAAGTACAAGTGAGTCCTACATATTCTAATTGATAAAGGGACCCCCACCATAAAAAAGTGCTAAGAGTGATTAATTAGTGTGCACGAAAAGATAGGAAATTTCAAATCACAGGCTGTGCCAAGTTGTGCATAATATCGTCTTGCATTTCCATCAAGCCGAGCCCACACCACATGCTCTATCATCTTTCTGTTTTTTTAATTTCTTTTAAAATATGAATGAACTATATGCTTGAACAATTTAATCAAATTCTTAACTTTTTGAACCTTTTAAAATTATTCTTATTTGTGAAGTGTAGATCGTTTAATTATTAATTTCTCTGTCAGACATTTATCTCTTCAATACATGTACTTGTTGGATTTTTACAAGGTTTCCGTATTTTTATTAACCCTTTCTGCTTGGTGAGCTCTGAAGGTTTGCGCCAATGCACGGTGTTTTGTTTAGTTGTAAAATTCCGCCTAACAAGTGCAATCTTGTATTCACAGGCTTGTCTATTTTATTAGCAAGAGCAGGAATATTTGTATAGTGGTTTCGTAGCCTGTACGTCAGTACCGCTTTCTTTATTCCTGACAGGCCTTCATCGCATCATCAGGGGGAAATTGTAACAGACTTTCTACACCTGACATATTATTGAGATTGGGAGTTGACTTTATTCTTTAATCTCGGTTGTTCGGTGTGGTCATTGCATGACATATTGCTGCACCTAGAGATAGATATCTCCATCTACATGGTCTGATAGTATTAGCCTATTTTGTTGTGGAAGTGTTGTGAGATCCGCAGGCCTTAGAGTAAGCCTTTATTTTAATAGAATATTATTATTTCGTTTACAGAACATCTTGTATTTCCATTGGGTTCACAAAATTCAAATTCAACTCAAATTTACTTCTATAATAAAGATACAATATAAATTTCTGCCAAAATTATAAGAAGATAATATCATTCTTTTCATGTTCATTTATATTTACCATGTTATATATTTACTAACGCTAATAATATTCCTATCACTTCGTATAATATTCATTAAATTGTTATAAAAAATATAAAATACTTTAAGCAATCAAATAATGAACTAAAAAGTATTCCAAGACAGTAGAAGCAGTGTATTGCAAAGTGATATGTACATTTCTTACTAAAACGTTACCGACATTGTTTAAAACAACTACAGTATTACCAGCTTAAACAAGTTAATAAAAAATGCTATAATTTTTGTAGGAAACAAACATACGAAAAATGTATACACAATTTGATCTAGTTCGCACACATTTCTATCATAAAGTTACGAATAGAATGCGGAATATAATTATATTCAGTGCAAGTTACATCGGCAATTAATTAAATTTATTATTTTTTGAATCATCAGATAAATTTTAATTGAATAAAGTTGATACGTTTAAACAAGATCATTCAATTATTATGAACTTCTCAATATCAATTACCTTTGTAGTCAATTATCTTAGAGGGTGTACTGGATAACAGAAGTATCACTCAGTGGTAGATAAGTTGAGAGAATATTTTTGATCAGTAATCTGTTTTACATGCTTCATATAGGGTCATCACATCACTTCCACAGTAATGCGTAACTACTGGACGTCCAATTAGAGCAGCCGAACCCAAGACTTGCGATCAGGTAAATTGATAGAAAGCAAGGCCTTGAAGGGAAGTAATTAATTTTCTAGTTTCCCAGAATTTTCGCAGAAAAGCACGTTACATTTGAATTTCAAAATTTAGGCTACATTGAATTTCGAACCGTTCACAGCAATGATTAGAAGCAACAAGCTCAAATGAAGATAAAAATGCAGAACGGACAATACCGTAAACGAGGGTACCATGCGCAATATAACAGAAGACGTAGAAGAAGACAGAAAGCATGGCAGCAGCACTTAACATAGAAAGAAATAGAAAATGCTGTCATTAATGCACTGGTTCGATTTGCCGATGAAGCGTTTTCCGCCAATCTTGCCCGCGCTCATTTGATTAAATCACCGAATTATTTTTGGCGAGTTGGAGATTTTTGCCGAGGGACCGGTAATGACTGGGAGACGAAGAGAGGGGAGTGCTAGGCGATGATGGAAACCTAGGACGAAGAAATTTCAGAGCAAGGAAGGACGAAAATAGGGTGAATTATGAACCTGGAGAGGGGAGGGGATTGCCTGCTGCTTTTGGATAAGATCGAGGTTACATTCAGTCAGTTAACGGACTCGAAATGATTCTCGCTAGTAATTGTTATCAGTCCGGATTTTTCACAACCCCTCTCATGTAATTATTATAATATCGGAGTCTCCGTTGAAAAAAAAAGCTTCGAATGAAGTGCACTACTTTCCCTCACCCTCCGAAGAAAAACCCTTCACTCCAGAGAAGAATCCCTAATCAGGAAATTTATTATAATGAAGCAATAGGCAGCCAGCCCTTAAAAAATAGCGAATATTCTATCGTTTTATCGCTTAAATTGGCAACATTGAAAATGTTGAGTTGCAATTTTCAAAATTCTAATCCGGGTATGATTTGATTATCGTTTTCGTTGAACAGATGTGGTGCAGCCACCTAGTTCTAATACAATTAGTCCTTATTTTATCATGATGGACATAGGCTACTATGATATAAGAGACTATATGGAACCAATCAGAAAAATACAACATTTAGAGAACAATTCAAGATTAAAACAATATACGGTGAAGGATTAAATATTAAGCTGTATTCAATGTTATTTACTCAATAAACAATGTTATTTACTCAATAAAACTAGAATGTTGCATTTCGCTCCTTATAGGCAGCTTCATCAGCCAATCACCAAGGATTGTGTTTTGTTGTGGTTAGGTTGAGCAGCCATTAGGTATTTGAAAATTTCATTGGATTTGAAATGTGTCTGATCATTGAGTATGTTGGTTTTTTTTCGGAGGATGAAGCCCACATAGGTCTGAGACATGTGAGTGGGTAATGAATTGGATGACGGTGATTGATGAGTTGGACCTACGGTTTTAGGTGGGTTCCAAACCACCGGGAAGTGATTTTACAGCAGAGAACAGTCTTTTTTGCTGGCCAATCCAATCGGCCACTTTTACAAAGTGCGCCCAGGAGTTTCCTAGTTTATATTTTGGTTCTGTCTTGTTTATGGTGTCTGAATATTTCATATTGTTCAAGTAAATTTAGTTTGTTACGTTTTGAAAGATTTGGAGAATTTCTAAGGCAGTTAGAATGTTCTTGTGTGAATGTCCATTGTTAGAACAGTTAGTGAACTGTACATGTGCTCATGTGGGCTTTATCAACAAGAGAAAAATAATCAATAAAATAAATGATTATTTATTCCTTTATAATAAATTGAAACTTTTAATTGGATCGTCCAGTTAGCTGTTCATCAATACTGATCACCAATTCTTGTCGTGTGTCGATACGAGATGAACTCTATAAAATGTATCTTCTTGCATACTATCAGTAAATCCGCCATTTTGCTCGCTTAATGGGAAAAACTGAAAATCTGTGATTTTACATATGAGATTGGCTTGCCAATTCCTGTTCAAAAGCACATTCACCTCGTTAGCAGCTTGCCAGATATCTGTCCATGCTATTTCAAATGAGACAGTGAAATATGCGTAAAAGCCGAATAGAACCAAAACACAGAGCTCGTTCATCATTTATGAAATATAGCCTTGGGAGAACCTAGGTTATGACATGAATGAGGGGACTGCCACCTTTCAATGGGAGTTTTGTAACTCATTCGAGGTTTTTCACGCTCTAGAGCTCACGCGTTTTTATATCCAATCAGAAGGCAGGATTTCAGTTAGCCAGATCGTAAAATTACCAACAAACTACTGCAAAAACTCTCATAATCTGAACTGGATTGAATAAAGCGAGGGAGTAAATGGCTGCTCACGGAGCGCCTTGTCAGCCACGAATGTTCAGCCACGAATGCTCGGTATCGCGCTTGGAATGATGACCGGCCACAACAATATGACGTTATAAATACTCTACATATAAATAAATAACATTTACATAGACTAACATCAATGTATAATCATTTACCTCATTACCCACGCAAAAGTTTCAAGTTTGAAGTGGATTAACTTGGTTTTTTGTTAGCCTAATAAATCAATTTTTTTTTTTTGAGGATGAAGCCCAAATAGGTCTGAGACCTGTGCGTGGGTAATGAGTTGGATGATGGTGATTGATGAGTTGGATCTACAGTTTTAGGTGGGTTCCGAACCACCGGAAAGTGATTTTACAACAGAGAACATTTATATTTTAATATTTTTTTATAAGTTGAATATTATAGAGAATTAAATTCTTGGAATAAAATGAAACATCTAAAAGTTAAAACACAACCGTAAATAATTATTCAGGTTGGCGTTATTGGTTAGAACACACTTATTACTTTCAACCTTCTATTATTGGGTGTTTTGATCCAATAAAACCCTGTTATATGAACTTTAGCCTACATTTTAGGCTATTTTCCGTTTAAATTCTCTACATCTACAAGTTTCGTTAGAAAAATATTGGTTTATTGACAAATAACCAAGTTGATCCTCTTCAAACATTTTTGAGTATTTTGTAAAATCTCTTGATAATTATGATATTCGTCCATAACAATTTAAGAATAAAATTAATTTTGTTCGTCGCAACGAGGGTGATTAAGTTTCTTCAAAGACCACTAGTAGGTCTAACATGAAACCTGTTCAGTTTAACACCTAAATAATGAAGGCCCTAGAGATATTTGAATCAGTAAACTGATAAGAATAGCTGTCAACTTCAGTCATCTTTATTTCTGTAACGAAGCTGTTCCGAATCTTTTGCAAACATAGGAACATAAATTGAATAGGAGCATTGGTCCTGAAACACTAGATAATTTTAGTAACTTCTGATACGGTATAAGAATAATGGTGGCGTTTTTCTAAAAGTGACAGTGAGCACCACCTACCAGAGAATCTTTGTACTAACCAACAAGTGATGCTCCAAAACAGCACACAGTACGTTGTACGTACAGATAACTGAACAGTGTGATAAATTACCGTAAAAGGATTATATTTTCTACTGTTGTGATGGGACAAGTAGAGGACAATGCCATCCATCAGATCTACTACTTTGTTTATTCAATTTATTCTAGAATAATAATTAGAATAGTTTTAAAATGAAATATTACATTAAATCAGTACATATTCCTCTCACAACCGATTATTCTTGCTTTTTCCAGAATATTGAACTTATTATAATAAGGGGGATGCCGGTTAATATATGTTATCAGTCAATCCAAGCAATATAAATAGTACCAGTCATGGAATAATGAATAAATTGAAGTAGAGAAATTATTCGATTAGGTTAGGTGACTTACAATGCAATTCACCTCATAAACACTTAATTATTATGCCTTTCCCAAAGCTATACCCAAGTAAATGATCATTGCTCTGCTTCAATTTTGAATAAAATTATTTATTACAGTAATTTATGACAGGTAATACAAATTTTGGTCGGATTGAATGATCAAAGATGTCACATACAGTAGTGTACTTGGCAAGTACCTATCTGGGGATGTATTAAACCCATACTTTTTTTGAGGGATGAAGCCCACATAGGTCTGAAACCTGTGCGTGGCTAATGAGTTGGACCTACAGTTTTAGGTAGGTTCCAATTCACCAGTAAGTGGTTTTACAGCAGAGAATATTTTTGATACGTAACCTAAATCCTTTAGATAAAAGCCATATTTAGTTATAATTAAAATCATTTTTTTGGTTTAGTTCATGGGAGCCTTACCAGTAAACGGTAAATGTTACCGGTGGCGTCTTATTGATCTATTCAAATTCATATACATTGAAAAATTTGAATAGACCATTTAGACGCCACCGGTAAAATATACCGGTAAATGAGAAGGCTCCCAAGAAATAAAAAGCACAAAATAACGTTACCAGTCAATGTTACTAAGAGTTAGAAGAGTCACTAAGAGTCTATGTGAGAGTTGTCCATTTTTTTTTTGTTACTTAGCAAGTATCTGGATTCTACTAAACTATCACTCAATTCTCTAGATGAAAATCATATTTTATTATAGTTGAAATTTTTTGTCACAGACCTTCCTGTCTTTTATTGACTTAACAAAGCTTATACGTTTAATTCAATAGCCTACTATTACTAACTTCACTTACCTTCAAATACTTAGAATTATGAAAACAATTTCAAAAACTATTGAACACCAAATTCTTATGATTAATGACTACAGAATCCTACCACTCTATGACCCATAAATCCGAGATTGGACAGTAAGAGTTTAGTAAAAAAAGCATCCACCATGTGGTATAGTTGGAAAAACATCAGTTACTACATATATTTTCTTTCATAGAAACACAACTACGTTGTCTTTTCATTGGACAGAACCTTGCACTGTACAAAAAAGGCTTGAGAAAGTGTAAGTTGATAAATTTTCCATCAATTAAGAGTTAATTCAGTTGGTTTCCAGCTTACAACAATAATTTCATCAACAAGTAAAGCCAGCATTTATTTACTAGCCCAGTTTGCATCAGCGAATAAAATGTAGTCAATGTGTTAGTAGCCTACAGAAAATGTTTTTTTTTTCAGAAATGAAGAACACAAAAATACATGAGTTCTACCACTATTTCTACTACCATCACCTACTACAGATAGGCTACCACACACCAAGTAAATAATCCAATAAAACAAACTACAATGATATTCAAGAATATTCTCACCCATCAAATTCAAATCCAGATTACACACTGTAATGCTCTATATGCTTAACTATTTTTTTAGAGTGTAAAGAAAAAAATATAAACAAAAGATGAATTTAAAAGCTTGAAAATGTAGCATTGAAATGGAATTTGAGAGTGTCTATACTGTTTCACTCATCAGTAGCATTTTGCTCACTGATTGATTACTTATTACTTGACGAATCTAATCTATAAGAAAAAAGTAGTGCAGAATAACAGCTATGTTAATTGGATGAAATTTCATTGTAACAGCCTGCACTACGTATATCTATGCTATGAATGTACGACAGAAATCCTCATGACATAATATTAGTTTATATAGTATGATGATGACACTGAAGATCCTAGATGGAAAACAACTACTATACTACTTAGTACTATAGTATATATTCTAATATTCTCCATTATGTGCATTACACTGAAGATCCTACAAGATGGATGACAACTACTATTGTACCAGAGCCTATAATGTCTACCTTAATGAAGATTTTCTTTCCGATTTTCAGTCTGCTATCTTTTACTCCAGATGCTGTCAGCTGTTACACAGCAACAAAATCTCCAAATAACTCAAGAACAGCAACAAAAGCTTCAATTCCGATGTCACTCTTCAATCTTCAAAGCTTCCATAAAAAATAAATGCAATAGATGTAGAATAAATCCTTTTCCAAGAACAAATGAATAAACAAACACATTTTGAGAAAACATCCAATCCAAAATTAGAATTCAAGCCTGAACCAAAATTGTAGTTTTTTTTTCATTTCTGGTTAGTTAGGTTTCTTTTATTGTCTCTACGTTAATTTGTAACCTTTAATTTATTGCGTTGAAAAGGTTGTAGCAATTGAAAAAATCATATAAATAAGAGAAAATTATATTTTTGATAATTTGAACATTTTATAATTGGAAAAACGTAGAAAGTGTTCATTAAAATATTTGCTGAAACAATATTGACTCAATCAAAAACAACTCTGTAAATTAAATATCAAAGTATTACATCTCTTCATATCAACTCATCACTTGGAATATAATCTGAACCAATATGGAGAAGCAATATTTAAAACTTAGAATAATCACTACCACTATAATATGCGCGATAAAATCTATGTTCAATAAAGATATGAATGCATAAAACATGAATTAATGACGAAATATACTTTTGTTGAGAATGTGAAGACTTACTATAAGTGGGCGTTAGAAATTTCGCATTGTTATAATGCTTCTTCCATTATAATTTATATGCTGCTATCACCGAGAACAAAGCATTACACCAATGCGAAATGATCATTACATGCAAATAGTGTTCACTTTCACTACAAAAGTATTTCATCATTAATTCACGTTTAAATATACCAGTGAAAAATAATTATGGAACTTCATCAGAAAAAATGCATGTCTGACATAGTATTAGCTGTAATAAATTAAACAGCAGGCCTATATTAGGTGGTCCATGCACGGAGATTTCGCCAAGCGTCGTAGTCGTCATCAAGCGTGAAAAATAGCTGTTTTGGCTCAGATATCACAGTCATTTATTCATGACGCTTGGCAAACGCTTCATGTGCGGACTGCCTTGCACTATAACATAACATAGTGTTACATTTATAACATGCAACGCCTATGCACCTCGTTTGTAAAAACACTAGAGACATTAAAAATGCAAAAAATATGGAAAACTTAGTGAATTCACAACCTTTTATTAATTTTTCTTCGGGAAATTAACAGAATCAATGTAAACGAGAGAATGATGTCTTCCTTGTAAAACAGCCAGACATTTTGTTAAACTTTTCAATTACTTCTTAATAAAATCTTCAGGATAAACATCTAGTTTCAAAAATGGATTTATGTGAAAGACTAAACTAATTAAAAGTACTGTAATTCTATTCCTCTCTTGTTTTTCACATGCATTATAACATGAATTGATAAACAGAATGATAATGTTACTACTCCAAGAAAACAATGTATAGTAATGAGCTTACCTAGATTTTTATAGTTGGTCAGAAATTGGAAAGAACATAACACTCAGCAGAGTTTTTGCTATGAGTAAAACAGCTTTTTTGAAGTTATTCAATCTACGCCTAACGTCCGAGCTTATGATCTCAGTGAATGGTTTAGAGTTTTCTGAGGGCGTTCTAGAAATCACATTAAAGTCCGTCTCATTAATAAAGGAGTACACAAAGCATGAAGGAGCGTCGGACACCGTGTACACCTTATGGTAGGTATTGGTGGGTATAGCTTCGTTATCACCAGGCATCATTGTTTTATTGGAAACGTTTCTTTCCAAAACAATAACTCCTTCAAGTACAGTCAAACTAACATTTCTCAGCTCACCATTCATGTAGCTCTCCATACTCAGACCTAGAAAAAAAACAGGTCGAATTGAGAGCCTCCTTCTGTTTTGGAAGTCGGCTAAAAAGTGATAGATCTTGTCATTACGAATGAGGTACTTGTTGCAAAGAAACAACGATATCTTTTTTTGTAGATTACGTCTTGGAGACTCCAGTTAAGGAGTATAAGATAAGTCAGATTAACAATTATACAACCTTATACACTAGTTACCATAATTAGTAATATTAATTGAGGTAATATTAATTAGTAATATCAATATTAGTTGAGGTGAGGCTTAATTTTGTTATGAAAGGAACTCTTGTACACTATAAAAAGCTCTATCAACTAAATATTTTTTCAGTTGTTTTTTAAATATTTCTATATTTTTAAGACTTTTTAAAAAACTGGGGTAGCTTGTTGTAGAGTTTCCTACCAATATAACTAGGTTTTTGTTTGTATAAGCTACTATTGTGACTCACCAAGTGATAATCTCCTCGGCTTCTTGTAATATAATCAAGATTTTGGTAAATATCACTCTTTTTTACATATAAAGTAGCTTCATACACATATAAGCAGGGTGCAGTTAAGAGACCAGTGGTTCGGAACCGACCTAAAACTGTAGGTCCAGCTCATCAATCACCATGATCCAACTCATTACCCACACACAGGTCTCAGACCTTTGTGGGCTTCATACTCCAAAAGAAACATCCATTTGATTTCTGAAAAATCCACTTATTCATATTTTCTGAATTTGGAGACTTTACACAAGTTTCATAAACGTCTTTTGGAAAAAAATTAGCACTTAATGAAAGTTTCCACTCAGTGATGATCATTGTTAAATTCCCACCCATAGTTTTGAAATTTCTCATTTTCCTGTTCTGTAGGTCCATATTATTCAGTTAAATGGTAGCTGTGAGGTTCATCCTCCAAAAAAAGGAGAAAAAACAGTTTAGAGGATTTTTTAAAATTAGCCTGTACCTGGGAAATCTGCAGCAGAGTTAAATCTTGCAAGTATTCAAGAAAAACAAACAGTTGAAAGGATTTTTAAAAATTAACAAGTACCTGGGAAATCTGCAACAAACAGAGCATCACTCTTATTTGACCATTTCCATATTTCTTCTCTCATATCCATAATTATCCTCCTCCAGTGCGTCAAATCGCTCAGCAGCGGCATAAGAAAGCCAACTCTTTCAAAAGGAGACCAATCGACATCCAACAGATCAACACGAGGATCAAACATTCTTTGCTGAAATCTTCCATTCAACGAATACCACACATCGACATAGACTGACATGTTCCTCATATCCGGATGATCACTCTGTATATTTCTTTTTAAACAGTGAGCATATTGTAAAAGCATATCAGCATGAGTGGTCCATCTGTCCGTTTTCACCCAAGCCTGTAACATTCAAGAAAGTATGGATTAGCAAGTTGAAACGCTTTTAAACGATATTTTTCGGAGGATGAAGCCCACATAGGTCTGAGACCTTTGTGTGGGTAATGAGTTGGATGATGGTGATTGATGAGTAGGACCTACAGTTTTAGGTGGGTTCCGAACCACCGGGAAGTGATTTTACAGCAGAGAAGAGTGTCTTTTTTTTGCTGGCCAATCTAATCGGTCACCGTTACGAACAGGACCTACGAGAACGCAGCTTATCTCTCTGATTGAACAGATACCTGCTACGGCTCGCGGCTATCACTTCCCAATTCAAATGGTGATAGGGCTATAAATGTGTTTGTAAACGATAATCAACAGAACAGATAATTTTTGCTGGCCAATTCAATGGGTCACCCTTACAAAGAGCGCCCAGGAGTTTCGTAGCTTATCTCTGATTGAACAGATACCTATTACGGCACTCGGCTATCACTTCCCCTATTGGAAAGCATGCTAGAATTTATTTACTTATTACTAGAAATGCTAAATGCTAGAATTATAGTAATTTACTAGAATATCTTTTGACTGAAACAGAAACAAGATTTTTAAAATGAAATTTGCTTTGTGACCTAACCTACAAATATTTAGATTGTGTGAATAAGGCTTAAAAGTTAAATATGAATATAATTATTATTATAATAATAGATATATCAATATTATGATCTTTTCTACTGTACAAAATAAAAAAAAAATATATTAAAAGGAATATTATAGGATGTCTTCAAAACTTTATAACATAGTTTTCTAAACTTAATAAAATAATTATCAATGTTTTGAAATTTAATTCTTTTTGGAATTGAAATAATAAATTATATACATTGTAGTGACAAGTTGACAATGCTTAATAATTGCAAAATGCTCAATAGTTCGGTGAATATCAAAAACAATAAATCATTTCATTGCCAAACTGAATAAAATAAATCTAAATCTATTAAAACTGAGCTCGTTATGAAACATAAAGAATTATAGTGACAAGATCAAACGACAAAACGACTTAGTGGCTAGTATGAATACTGAAAATAATTAAGTATTCAACTATGATTGATGTAGTTGAAATGAAACGATTTCAGGAGTAAAATAATGGGTGGAAGTCATTCTTCTCTATAAATTAATGCAACACATAACAATTTTCCTGTTATTTTATTAAAAAATTTAAAAAGTAATATTTAATTGTTAAGACTAAATTAATACAATTTTATGTAAAGATACCACAGCCTTCTAGCCCGAAACTGCTTTCTTGACAAAATTTCAACTGAAGAATTCCAACTGTAGGTGAGGTCAAAGTTTCAGAGGAATATTTCAGTTGAAAAAATATAACTTGATTGTTTTTAAGTTGAAGAGTATGTCACTATTAAAAAGGATATTAAAGCCTGGTTTACACGGGTCGAGTAGAGTGGGCGAGTCAGTATGCGAGTTGACACTCGCCCTCCTACTCGCTTGATGTAGACAGATCGGCGAGTCGAGTAGCGGGCGAGTCGGAAAAACCGGTCAGTTGCAGGGCGAGTCGAGTGGTTTAGTTGGGAAGCGAGTTACTCGGCCCAGTAGCTACCCCCTCCACCACAATTTGCCCCAGCGAAACGTCTGTTCAGTTTTGAGGTTAGGTGAAGAGTTTGTCTGGTGGTTCACTGTTTTAACTGGAAACTAGAAATGAAGTGGACTGAAGAGGAGACAGTGATGTTTGTAGGTTTATACCAAGACAATGAATGCTTATGGAATATGCGAATTCCACAATATAAAAATAAATTAAATAAATAAAATAAAAAAGAAGGGTTTGGATTAGCTGAAGCCAAACAAAAAATCAAAAACCTAAGATCAACTTACAACCAAGAACAGTTGAAAACTGTGATTCGGAACCCACTAAAACTGTAGGTCCAACTCATCAATCACCATCATCCAACTCATTACCCACGCACAGGTCTCAGACCTATGTGGGCTTCATCCTAAAAAAAATAAAACTAAAACTATTGCCTGTGGCCAAAAAGTTGAGGGTAACTTCTAACTTGATTTGGGAGGGGATAGCATCTCTCATAACAGAATCTTGTTTTGATATTCTAGGAGTTACCATATCTAAAAGTGACTCAAACATTTCAGGAGTCATCCTCAACACAGATATGTACTCTTTCACATCTTCTACGGCAAGTTCGCGTAGCAAAAGAGAGGACGCCCCAAGAGTGTCTCTTCTTTTTAACCAATCTTTAATCCATACTCTAGGTTCTTTGTTAATTTCCTCTTCCAAAACGTCATCTATTTCTTCTAATATAACCTCATAGGCTCTTTTAAAACACTTTTTAACTTGGGCCTTAAACTCTTGGCGAGCCATTATATAAACTCACAACGTTAAAACTAAAGCTGTCTGTCAACAGTCACGCTCTGAAATGTGATGCGTGTGGACATCTGGTCGAGTACTGAGGCGAGTTCAAACAAAACAACAACTGGGCCCAGTGACTGGGCCGAGTAGCTCGCCCGAAGTACTCGACCCGTGTAAACCAGGCTTAAGGGTTGATTAATGTAGGAGTAGTTTCCACATCACTTTGACACAATAGATTGACTTCACAGCCTATTTTTGAAATTTTAGCATCTCTGCATTCATCTCATTGTTCTAATACAATATAGGTATTATTTTGAGAAATGCCTACCTCAGGATTTAAGAAGTATTCTTGCCCTGATGTCCGGTCCACAACCTTTACAACGATTCTATGTCTTATCCATGTATGAACCATCATATCCCACGAGTAGCCATACAGACCGTTTGTCCAATTATTGTATCCCTAGAAATGGGAAAACATTTCAATTTTTTAGAAAATTCTCAACAATAAATTGAATAACGCGAAATATATTATCGAAATACATATATACAATCTAAATATATGAATTAGTATGGATTTGATGCTGTAATGTGACGAATATTTCAAGAAGTAGACAAAGTTCATTTACAAAATTGAGAACTACTCCATATAATAAATTTCAATAGATATTTGAGCAGTTACACAATTAATCATCAAACTCAAAAGACTATTTTGATTGATAATGAGGTAACATTCGATAATTTAAATAAGTGAGTCCCTATAAATAAAATGTGCATGTAACCATGCTTAATTATTTGCGCAGTAAAAATCTACTACAACCAACATAAAAATGTTTTGAGCTAAATAAATAGAGTATGAAGCACTTATTTAAATGATGAAACACTAAAATTTATGAAGCAATTTTCTTGTAATGTTTGTTTTTGTGTTATGAGGACATTAATGGGATCATCCCGGTGTATAATATGGTTATAATTTCTCAATGAATAAATAAAACAAAAATAATAAGAAATTGAAAGAATAGAAGTTCAATAGTTGAAAGCTACAAAATAATATTCAACCATAACATAAAAAGCATAACATAATATTCAACCATAACATATAAAATTGAAAGAATAGAAGTTCAATAGTTGAAAACTACAAAATAATATTCAACCATAACAAAAACAAAATTACTAGCAGATTTGTAAAGAAGTCAAAGTCTCTCAACTCAGTGTTAGGAAAATGAGACAATAAAAATAGAAATATGGAAAAATAAGGAAGGCGATAGTTAAAAAGTACTGTGTTTTCAACTATGGCATTGGAATGAGACATGTTCATAAAAGCTAATGTGCAACAGCTAATAGTCGATTTGAAGAGAATCTGAGGTCTCCTGAAAAAGCACAAGTGTAAGAATATTAATGCATCTCAGAGCTTGTTTTGTACATAAATCTTGAGAAATCGGCTTTTTGGTTACCTCCTAGCTATATAATAATCCGAACACGTCGATCAAGCAGCAAATAATATTCACAAAAAACTAAAAACGTTAAAACAATTAATGTGAATAGCAGATATCTTTATTGAACTCACCTTTGTTACGAAATGTGAATAAGGCATAAAACACTGTAAACTCATGTACAAGATAAACGCCAAGCTTTTTAGTTTCTCTTTCACACCAATTTTTATACTTTTACCAGAAATATCGGTTGTTTTTATATCCTTGTCATGCACTGAAAAATTAATATTTCACATTAAACTCTTGCAATTATTTGTATTATTTAAAGAAAACAGAGTATTGTTATGGATTTGTGCACGCTAATGGATTAACGTTTGATAATGACGATGTGCTGTTGAAGACACAGCGAGCTTCCAACCAGTGCGATTTTTTATAGTTAGTTTTATGTTTGGTTTTTTGTGTTATTACAAGTAGGCTATTCTAATCTTCTCCTGTTCACTTATCTAATTTTATTAATTCTCCTAAAAATGTTTAGTAATGACTCAATGAATGGAAAAGTATAGTTTGGTTTCATTTGAATGATTTAATTGTCAACTGTACAGTTGTTAAGAACAGCTAAAGTTTTTTTTGTAGATTACGTTTTGGAGACTCCAGTATAATAACAATAATATCGTTTGACCTGGCTGGCTCAGGTCTGGTGTCAGAGTTATCAGGGAATAAGTTCAGGGCCTCTGACGTGACTTAACGACTGTTTTTTTAGGCAGCCGGGACCGACAGCTTAACGTGTCCTCCGAAACTATTTTTATTTTCATTTTTGGAGACTCCAGTTAAGGAGTATAAGACAAGTCAGATTAACAATTATACAATCTTTTACACTAGTTACCATAATTATTATATCAATTAGTTGAGGTGAGGCTTAATTTTGATGTGAAAGGAATTCTTGTACACTATAAAAAGCTTTATCAACTAAATATTTTTTCAACTGTTTTTTTTTTTTAATTTCTACATTTTGAAGACTTTAAAACTGCGGTAGCTTGTAGTAGTGTCCTACCAATATAACTACGTTTATGTTTGAATAAGCTACTATTGTGACTCACCAAATGATAATCTCCTCGGCTTCTTGTATTATAATCATGTACGTCAAGATTTTGGTTAATAATTCACCGGTCAGTTAAACGTGGAACAAGAGAGACTCAATAGAAAAGCAATTTCCTTTTTATATAAAAGTGTAAGTGATAACTATTTGAATGATATTTGTGAAAGTAAACTAGCGTCAGAAGCGTGGAAAATATTGGAGGATATTCACACTAAAGTCAGTTTTTTACAAGGATTGAGACATTTAAGAACACTATTTTCGATTGAGAAAGAAGAGAAGGAAGAGCTACATGAATATATTGCTAAAATTCAAAATCAGTACCAGAGAGCACGACAAGCTGGATGGACATACACAGATAAACAGATCGCTGGATTAATATTGTTAGGATTACCTATTGAGCGTTATGGAAATATAATTGAACAATTGGGAAGAGAAGAAAACTTGACGGTTACACTTGTAAAAGCACGATTG
This sequence comes from Conomelus anceps, assembly GCA_948455865.1. NCBI lineage: Eukaryota > Metazoa > Arthropoda > Insecta > Hemiptera > Delphacidae > Conomelus > Conomelus anceps. The sequence goes on from OX418226.1 coordinate 37,841,821, forward strand.
TTAGAAGAAGGGAATGAAATTCGCGATGCAGATGAAGGCGTAGCGCTGACTTCCACACGACATTATGCAGGGCAGAAGACGCGTTTTCCAACCAGAAAGCAGAATAATAGAAATAGGCGAGCTGAGAACGCTGATAAGAACGTAAGAACAAACTCGGATGAGGTCGACAGTAAGAGATGTTTTTTCTGCAAAGGTGTGGGACATATTGCTAAACATTGTCATAAGGTTAAATGTTTTAAATGCGGTAAGTTTGGTCATTGGGCTAATGATTGTGTTGAGAATGCAAATAATGAAATTGTATTTAGAGAGCATAACAAATCCAAACATAAAGCTTATATAAGTACTGTTGGGCTATTATCAAAAAAATGCAGAACATAATATTGAATGGGTAGTAGATTCGGCTGCAACAAATCATATCTGTTCACAAAAGGAATTTTTTGTAGAAATGGATAAATGTAATGGTACAGTAACTATGGGAAAAGGGAACACGACTGTTAAAGGATGTGGAAAAGTAGAGATCGAAATGACTGAAGAATGTGGCGGTTACACCCTTACATTATCTGATGTATTGTATGTACCTGATTTTAATTTTAATTTGTTGTCTGTTAATCAGTTAACGTCTAAAGGTGTATGTATGCAATTCAAGAAAAATTATGCTATGGGTTTTGATAATGGAGAGAATGTTTTCAAAGCTACATTAGAAAATGGATTATATGTACTTCATGTTGTAAAAAGAAACAAGATTGTAGAAAATGTAATTGATAGAGATTGTTACTTAGGAGTGAAGGATACGATAGCACTTACAAGTATGGCAGTGACTACTCAAAGTTTAAAGGTTTTGAGTGAGCAGACTGTCGGCAGAGTACAAAATTTAAATTTAGATGAGCAAATTGGAATGACAAAGATGATTGATTTGGATAAGGTGGAGGATGATTATGATGTTGAAAATGATGATGTGAATGATGAAATGCGATTGAGAATGAGAAATGTGATTGAGATTGATAATAAAATTCAGAATGATGGGATCTGTCATGATGAGAATGTTAATGAGATGGAGAATGTTGATGAGATAGAGAATGTTGATGAGATGGAGAATGTTGATGGCATGGAGAATATTGATGAGAATAATATGCAGAATATTAGAGGAGAAGTCATCAGAAAATCGATCAGATTGGCGAATAAAAGATGGCATGGAAAATGCAAAAGAATGTTATACTCCTTTACCAGTGCAGGGCAAAGTTGTTAAATATTGTAAGAAATGTGCAGATTTCAATCCAGAATGTACAAAATGTAATGCAGATTTGAAGAAATGTGATAAAACTAAGTACAGAAGTGCATTAGGAAGCTTGCTGTATTTAGCCAATTGTACAAGGCCCGATATTATGTATGCCATCTGTAAATTGAATCAATTTAATCAGGATCCTTCAGAAATGAATTGGCTAGAAGTAAAACACTTATTGAAATATATTAACACAACCAAAAATATGAGACTTAATTATAAACAAGTCAAAAGGATTCGAATGTTTTGTTGATTCTGATTTTGGAAATAATGGTGATAGAAAATCATTTTCTGGTTTTATTATAATGCTTGCGGGAGCTCCAGTGATATGGAAAACCAAGAAACAATCTAAACGTGTGTGTTTATCCACTATGGAGGCTGAGTTCAGAGCACAATGTGAAATATGTAAAGAAATTTTATGGCTTTCACATCTTATTGAAGAAGTAGGCTTATCAGACATTCTACCTAAAACGGACAGTTTTTGCTGACAATCAAGGAGCTATCAGTAATAGTAAAAGCAAAATAATTACTGAAACAAACAAATACATGGAGATATATTGTTTCTTTGTAAGAAGTTTAGTTGAGGATGGATTGATTAACTTTGAATATATCAAATCAGAAGAAAATGTTGCAGATATTTTGACAAAATTGTTGACTAAAGCTAAAGTTGAACATATCAGATTGTATTTGGGTATTAGAAATGAAAAATGAGAGTATTTTGTTTAATGCAGAATTTTAATTTGTTTGTATTTTTTCTGATCTGTTCCAAAGTTTGTGATGTAATGATTTGATGTTTTGATAATTTAATTTGTTTGTATTTTTCTGATCTGTTCCAAAGTTTGTGATGTAATGTTTTGATAATTTAATTTTGTTTCTTTTGTTTTGTTATATTAATCAATGTTTTGATTTTGATGGATTTATGTCTCAGGGGGAAGTGTTGTTATGTGTGAGACATAAATTATCAAAATAGCACAGCTGGTAATTTGTACAGATGTTTTGGTGAAATAGTTTTTTAGTCGGTGTTGAGATGTTGGACTGAAAAGATGGATGATCAAAAATCTAGATGTGATTGAATTTATTTGAATGTGATTGATAATGTTATAATGTTAAATAAATATAATGTGAGTTCAAATGATGTTCATATTTCTCAATTAAATTAAAACAACAAATATCACTCTTTTTTACATATAAAGTAGCTTCATACACATATAAGCAGTCTACAATTGGGAGACCAGGTCTCTTGAACAACGGTCTACATGAATCTAATCTATTTACTCTTTCCATAGACCTAATAGTTTTTGAAAGTATTTTGAATTTAGAAGTGAAGGCTTTAAAGAGAGGCATAATTTCTGCACGTTGAACCATATCTTGAACCATATTCCTGTATATGCGCTTACTAAAGGTGCATTAATTGTATTTTTCCTTACGAATAAATCACGAGTGAATTTCCTATCTAAAATTCTCAAATTACTCACCTCTATTGTGCTGATCCAAATTAGTGTTAGTAGTTGTAGCACATGCTTTTGTGTTATCTTCAGCCTCATCTTCCACTTGCTTTACACCACATATATTCACAAACTTCAACACTTGTTTCGGCCAATCCATGCGACAAAATAGCGGCATTGTTACCAAACACATGTAGGGAAACATTCCTGTAATAGTCATAAAAGAAATGTAAATATTTCAAAAGTAAAATAAGAAAGAGATAGGAGTGTAAAGTGTAGGAGAGCAGACACAGAAACTGAAGTTGGATTGAATTTTCCAAAGCTGACATCTCAATGTCTCAATGCAAAATTGCATTTGAAACAACCATAAACAATTAGTGAAACAGCGACCTAACCTAAGATTTGGATTCTACTTTGAAATTTTGTGAAAAGCAGTTTTGGGCAACAGCCTGTTATTCACATTTATTGTATGCTAGTTAAATGAATAAATAAATAAATAAAAATAGTAGTTGAGAAAAAAGTTTCAAAATATTATTATTATTAATTATAATTAATAATTATTGTTTTATTGTTGTTGTTGTAGTTATTAATTATTAAATAATTGTTGTTGTTGTTGTTTTTAAATGTTGTTATTATTAATTATTATTATTATTATTATTATTATATTACCAATTCAGATGTTTGACAGACTAATAATAATAATAAGCGTATGGCTTTTAATGGTAGTGAGACCCTTACGGGTAGTTCCACCTCGCCGTTTTTGCCATGTTACGGGGAACATGGTGGACCTACTATTTTAGGTGGGTTCCGAACCACCGGGTAAGTGATAATAAAGCTTGCAACATCAAGTCATTGAAATACATAGGTGCTTCAAAACTCATTTGACAGACTGCAGTGTAATCAATCCAAATTATTAATTACTAAAAAACATGGAAGATTGTTGAATAATATGTTAAAGAATAAAAACTATGATAAAATATTATTACGAAATTCTTTACATTATGCCCACTGAAATATAATGATTGACTGCTGGTTTCTGTCTACCTGCTCCATGGATTAAATAGGTTAATGAATGTGATGACTAGAAGCTAAAGGCTCCAGGCCATAACAGAAAACCTTTTCCATGCTCTAAATTATTATATGGTACTTGATAGTACAAAACTTCCCGGTGGTTCGGAACCCACCTAAAACTGTAGGTCCAACTTATCAATCACCATCATCCAACTCATTACCCACGCACAGGTCTCTATGTGGGCTTCAACCTCAAAAAAAACGACTTGTTTTTATTCGTTTCAAAATATTTCAACAAAATTTAATACTAACGAATCTTTTGAAACTGCTGTTCAATGTTTCATTCATGTCGATTAATATATTAATATTTTTCAAAGAAAAAGTAATAAAAAATTCATTATTTCAAGTAAAAATCTCTAGTGAGACTCGGACCTAGCCTAGATATGATTAACTAAGACTTAAACTAGGACTTATGATTACTGAAACGCCTGTTGTTTCCTCGTGATTGAATATATTAATTTAGACTAGATCTCTAGATTGAATAATATTCCCAACTATACACCTAGAAAAATACCACTTAGGGCAGTTTGTTGGGGCGTCGCAACTTCAGCTTGATGTCGTTTAAGTGGTCGTGCGTTCGAATCCCGCTCCACCGTCAGGCATTTATCTGTAATCATTCACCTCATTACCCACGCACAAGTCTCGGACTCGTGTGGGCATCATCAGCAAAAAAAAAATGAAGTAGTTCTTCTACAGCATTAGAAAAAAATGTAAATAATTTGTGGAACCTTACATTTTATAATATCAACTGTTTAATGCTTTTTTTCGGAATATGAAGCACACATAAGTCTGAGACCTGTGCGTGAGTAATGAATTGGATGATTGTGATTGATGAGTCGAACCTACAGTTTTAGGTGGGTTCCGAACCACCGGGAAGTGATTTTACAGCAGAGAACAGAGTATTTTTTGCTGGCAAATCCAATTGGTCACCCGCACAGAGAGCACCCAGGAATTTTGTAGCTTATCTCTGATTGAACAGTGTAACGATACGAAATTTCTAAATTACGAATAAGCCACTAGACAGATTTAAATCAATAATATATACTTGGGATCGCAATGTTTACGTTGTTGCTATGAGGAACATAACCTCCTGATGTGCCGGCTTTTTCCTGTCTACTCAGCCAGATACTCGTAGTAGCGAGGAATTTGTGAAATATAAAAATATATTGCCTTAAATATTGTGAATAAGAAAAAACGCAATAAAATATTACCAAATAGCTAGTCATACTTATATTAATAGAATCTTGCATAAAATGAAATGTTACTCACCATGATCATCCACTCAAAAGCAGTATTATCCAGCCAGCAGAATTTATTATTATGTTTGTCATATTTTATTTATATTATTTATGTGATTGGTGTTAGTCAAATTAAATTATTTATATTTTATTAGGGGCATTAATTAGTCACGTAGGCCCATACCTCATTAGCATATTATGTTAATTAGTTCAAAAAAAGAGCCAATCAGAGGAAGCCACAATATAAAATCGCACAGAATCTGAGGTGCTTCCATTAATGAGAAGAAAAAAAACTCTCTCCTGGGCTTACGACCGAAGTAGTTCCATCACCGAATTTTTGTCTCTATCATTTCAAAATTTAAATTAAATTCAAAGTCGAGACACTTGTGAGGAACGGGACGGACAACAGATCGCTGAGCCAGACTACAGATCCCAAAGGATTCTGAGCAGATTTTCCACCACGACACCAGGATTGAGGGGCCAAGGTTTCGATCCTTAGAGGGCATCACCACTCCGCCACTCCACGCCAGCAGAGGGACAAAAAATTCGCGTGAGTGCTATAAATTTACTAAAAGTGGATCCACTGGTGCGCGAAAGATCTAAAATAACCACTACGATCAATACAAATAGAGTATTTGGAGTGTAGAATCTGAGCTCATAGGGTTAAGCGATTAAATATAGTATATGAGGCATGTTACATTTGGGCCAAGCCATGAACCCACGACCCGCTCTGATATATATTTAAATAAAAATGAATAATCAATGTAAACAAATATTGTATTATTTAAAGGCACCCAACGCAAATCCCTTCAAATAAAATAGGTAAATAAAAAAGAAAAGCAGATGTTACATAATGGCACTCAACGTAAGGGCTTTCTAAAAAAAATAAAACAACCACATGTTACATAATGGCGACCAACGCAGCGGCTTGAGGAATGTGACATTCCTTTTATGTACTATATTGTATGAAACTCATACAACAGGAGAGAGTGTACTCTATTAAATACGCCAACGATTTAAAGAGATATATGCACTTAATGCTCTGAATCACATTCTGGTGATTATTTAAATAATCATTTTGTGACCTAGTTTAAAAATTAGAGCTTTAGAGGTACTATAATTATTGAATTTTTTAAAAAAGAGCATTAAGGTCTGGGGGCTTGTTAAGATAAGTAATTTGTCAATTATTTTAAGCAACATCCCTAAGAAGCGATCTCATAGGCAAGGCAATTAGAGTATTAATCGTTTATTCGTTTATTTGGCGATGGCCTAAGAATCAATTCATATTATTATTAAAGATTCTCAAAAATAGTATTATTAGAAATTATTAAGTATATCATTATTAGTGATTATTGTATATTAATTGATTGGGCTATTTATATGTGTAATTTTGCATGTTACATTAACAAGTCCTGGGCGAGTTGTAACTTTAGAGCACTAAATCACTTCGCACATCACTTATTCCATTTAGCAAGGTCTTCACTTCACTTCCTCGACTGTTCACACCCGCGCCGCGACGTTTTCTTCACCGCGCACGCACATCCTACCGCTACACGCCTGTCCTTCACGCCGCGGAACTATAAGCGAGACTCATACTAGCCCAGCTGACCTACTACTGGGAGACCATCATGGAAAACGCCTCCCTCAACTCATCTGTGTCTTATATGGATTTCGGAAATGATGATACGATCCAAAACGCAACCGCACTCAATCCAGAGGTCATAGACGCACCAGATGAGACTACACCCAGGGAGCGAGAATCAAGCAGTACCACCAGCGTCAACTTCAACCCTGAAAGCCTTTACCAACTCTCATCTACAAGAAGAGAAGAAGAAGTCGACCTGATCGAGGTACCGCCATATACATCACCGCCAACAGCCTCCAACGCTGCTCCACTAACATCACCTGACGAGTTAAGTCCACTTACGTCCAGACTGATGAACGACAGTCCAACTGACGGATCTACCCTCATGATGTGGATGAGCGAGGATTTCAAGAAAATATTATTGGAAGGTATAAAAACAATGGATAAAAACACTCAATACCGTCTGGAAAAGACGGAGAAGAGGAATATTGAATTCCAGGAAAGGACGGAGAAGATGAATAGTGAATCCCAGGAAAAGATGAGTAAAAGATTCGAAGTTAGCATGGAGAAAGTCGTTAGCCACTTTAAAGAAGAAATGAAGGAAGATGCAAGGATTACCAAGGAGGAACTTAAGCATGAGATAGCCACAGTGAGGAAACAACTAGATGATAATGCTGCGAACATAAATATGAGAATGGATGGTGTAGACAAGCGGATAGACAGCTTGCGGACAGATTTGAGGAAGGAGTTAGGCGAGGAATGGAGAAAACATGCGTCTGAACTGGAGAAAAACATTCAAAGAAAAACAGATGAAAAGGACAAAGAATTGAACAAAAAATTTGAAACATTAGAAAAACAAACCAACGCTAATGTACAACAAGCAATAGAAAAACAGAGAGTAGAATGTACCACCACCCACAATAAATTAGAACAGCAAATAAAAAGTTCCACCCAACCACTTGAAAAATCAATAGAAACAATAACTGTACAAATAGAGAAGAATACCACCACCCAGAACACTACACAGAGTCAAGTCAATGATCTAATAGTGGTACAATCTCAAATACAAAATAAAGTTACAGAAGTAGAACAAGAAGTCAGCCAACACCAGATAACCATTACAAACCTAGATACAGACCTACAATCTACGAAAAATGACTTAAGTAATAAAATAAAGCAAACACAAATAAAAATATCACAAATCGAAACGGATGCAAATAGAATGAGGAGCGGAAATGATACAATCATTTTGCCTGAAGTACAGAATGTATCTCACTTGATGAACAGCTTGGGGAAATTCGACAATACTAGCAACTACATGGCACCAAAACCGTTTGCCGACCAGCTGAGAGTAATTCAGGAGTTAGTACACGCAAGTTGGCCTGTATGGAGATTTCGACTATCTACACTGTTGATGGGAGAACCGTTACTCTTTTTGCATGGTAGAATGCACGAATTCAATTCATTGGAAGAATTCCTGAAAGCCTTCCTCGACCAATATTGGAGTCTGGATCAGCAGCAGAGCCTACTTTCGAGAATAATATCAAGTACATACAACGAAAAGAGCGGACAAACCTGCACCGCATTCGTTTCTCGACTGCGATTTTTCAACTCTCAGTTAGATAATCCCATACCTGATCTCACATTAGCTCACATCGCTATGAAACAACTACCGTACCGAATTCAACTTGTGTTGTCGACCACAGCAATCAAGAGTTTCAAAGACCTTGAAAATCATTTACATTGCGTACAAGCCGTCACCACAAATCACAACCAAGAAAAACAGAGACATGAAAATAATTACAATAGAGATAACCCACCACCAAATCAGCTAACGGACAATTCAAACACCACTAATAGCAATCAAAATGATAGCATGCAAACAATCGAAACAGAAACACCTCCACCAAACAACCACCACCGTAATAAAAATGGATTCAGAAGGAATCAAAACAATAATTATCACAGAAATAAAGACCGTAGATACCCTGATCAAGGCAGATACTATGATGGCCGTGATCAAATGAATTATAACAGAGATAATAACACAAGTAATTCTAGAAGTAATAATAATCAATCACCGTCACCGAATACATCATCTAATACAAACAGAAGTAATAGCCCGCCACCTCCTACTAGCACCCCAAACAAAACAAACGAAAACAGAAATAATCAGTCAGGAAAAAACTCAAATGATAGCAATCGAGCATGACTAGGAGAAAATGTAACTTATAAGACTCTGACAGTTCAAGTGCCACTCACTCAGAGCAAAATAAAGAAACAGTTGCATAGAATCAATAAGAAAGTATACCGTAGTTCATACTTTCAACCCAAACATGTGAGGTACAAATCGCCTACAAACCTCCACCACCATGCTTGTGAGAATATTTCGAATATAAAGCCATATCTTCGAGAATAATTGATTTGGAAATCAATTTACGAACATGTGCTTCTGAGATTCGGAGTCAAAAAAAAAAAAAAAAACTGAGTGAAACAATTCATGGAGTGACCTATTTGCTGGACCAGTAGAGTCTATATGCGCCTATCACCCTACACACATAAATTACATTTCACACGCAGTTTAAACTTTGCTAAGTTAGCCTATTATCTAAATGATAGAAATTTATAACCCATTAAGATGGTTATTAAGTATGAACTGATTAGTTGAAAGTCAGACTAGTCTAAAAATACATTCTAACGGTACTTTATTACCAACATGAAATTAAATATAGTTACCCATTACGAGCCAACGACTTGTTAGTATTGCATGTTTAATCATCTTAGATGATATATTTGTTAATATTATATGTAAATATTAGATTTTGGTTATGAACACATAAATCACATATAACCTCATATGCATACGGTTAGAAAATACAAAAATAAAACATCGATATACGATGAAACAGCTGTTATAAACAGAAAATTTGTAGACGCCAAGGCCTTGTGAATTACATGACCATGCAGCCGTCACAGATCATGATCGATCCATCTATCAACACAGTATTATTTATTGTAGGAGATATCCTTATTATTATTATATTATATACCATTATTTATTATAAATGTTATTTAGTCATCTTTGTAAAAATATTAAATGGCATCAGAGTGGATAGTAACATAAACCAAAGATTATTCAGTATGACCAACATTTCTCTGCAAATATTATTAAAAGCAAGCGGCCATTTTCAGTATTATTCTGTGATCAAATCTAGTCAAATCTCGTAACGTCTGTGATACCTATCCGTCAAATTATTATTGAGTGTGCTATAATATATCGTAAGTCTAATCGTAAGTTCCATATGTTTAAATGTCAGAAATTTTTTGTAAGAGCTGCTAAGATCAAATTGTTATGACTTCTGTGCATCGGCGTCAATTCTAGGGACTTTTTGTGCGTTACTGTTGGTAGACTACGCTCACCACCATTTCTGTAACAGCCGCCCATTTTTGAATTTCTATGCCGCTTTATGATGTTACCTTTTCTTTGTAAATCCACTGCCATGTTTTGATATTTCCATTTCTGTAAATCTTAGGAGTAAGTATATGTAGATTATCCATCGCTGAAGGCTAAGTCTGAAGGTATATCCCATGAGTCAGTCTGTATTTACCTGACCTTAGAGTCACATTTGTGTCATATACTTGTAACTTAGAGAAATTTAGCTCGTCTTCTTTGTTAATTAAAGTCATCCAAATCTTCATATTCTAGGCTAATTGTATAAGCCTTAATACTCACATTTACCTGACTTTAATGGGGGCTTATGTAACGATACGAAATTTCTAAATTACGAATAAGCCACTAGACAGATTTAAATCAATAATATATACTTGGGATCGCAATGTTTACGTTGTTGCTATGAGGAACATAACCTCCTGATGTGCCGGCTTTTTCCTGTCTACTCAGCCAGATACTCGTAGTAGCGAGGAATTTGTGAAATATAAAAATATATTGCCTTAAATATTGTGAATAAGAAAAAACGCAATAAAATATTACCAAATAGCTAGTCATACTTATATTAATAGAATCTTGCATAAAATGAAATGTTACTCACCATGATCATCCACTCAAAAGCAGTATTATCCAGCCAGCAGAATTTATTATTATGTTTGTCATATTTTATTTATATTATTTATGTGATTGGTGTTAGTCAAATTAAATTATTTATATTTTATTAGGGGCATTAATTAGTCACGTAGGCCCATGCCTCATTAGCATATTATGTTAATTAGTTCAAAAAAAGAGCCAATCAGAGGAAGCCACAATATAAAATCGCACAGAATCTGAGGTGCTTCCATTAATGAGAAGAAAAAAAACTCTCTCCTGGGCTTATGACCGAAGTAGTTCCATCACCGAATTTTTGTCTCTATCATTTCAAAATTTAAATTAAATTCAAAGTCGAGACACTTGTGAGGAACGGGACGGACAACAGATCGCTGAGCCAGACTACAGATCCCAAAGGATTCTGAGCAGATTTTCCACCACGACACCAGGATTGAGGGGCCAAGGTTTCGATCCTTAGAGGGCATCACCACTCCGCCACTCCACGCCAGCAGAGGGACAAAAAATTCGCGTGAGTGCTATAAATTTACTAAAAGTGGATCCACTGGTGCGCGAAAGATCTAAAATAACCACTACGATCAATACAAATAGAGTATTTGGAGTGTAGAATCTGAGCTCATAGGGTTAAGCGATTAAATATAGTATATGAGGCATGTTACATTTGGGCCAAGCCATGAACCCACGACCCGCTCTGATATATATTTAAATAAAAATGAATAATCAATGTAAACAAATATTGTATTATTTAAAGGCACCCAACGCAAATCCCTTCAAATAAAATAGGTAAATAAAAAAGAAAAGCAGATGTTACATAATGGCACTCAACGTAAGGGCTTTCTAAAAAAAATAAAACAACCAGGTGTTACAACAGATACCTGCTAAGGAACTCGGCTATCACTTTCCTAAATGCCCAAATGCTAAAGCTTTTTTATTATAAACTAAAGATTCAAAAATAGAAGCTGTATGGTGAATCCTGCCTGAAAAATTATTTTTCTTAGTAATGGCGAAGGTGATATTGTGGAAGGTATCCATAAAAAATAATAAGACGAAATTGTCACAACCTACAAGTACTGTTGTGACAATTTCGTCTTATTATTCATTATGAAAAATTATTGTTTATTCAATATTCTACACCAGTAGAATAATTTTACTTTTGCAATAAAGAAAAATGTCTTTTACACACGTTGTTTGTGAATCTTCTTATAAAATATTGTAAAAGAATATTTTGCTAGTACTGTACAAGTGAAACGTATCAGTGTGAAATATCATTATATGCCTAATAAATATTCACATTTGAATTAGAACACTTACCAATCTGAAAAAGTCTCGAGTTCATGAGATGAAATAAGGAAAGGAAGAAGAATGCTATTGGTCTGGTCTGATCAAAAAATATCATAAAGCCACCGGTTAAATCGAGGAGAAAACCAATTATATGAACAATTAAGTGATCAACGTTTTCCACTGACATCCAGAATCTGAAAATTTGAGACATGTTAAACATGAATTCAAACTAGTATTTGAGGTGAATTTTCAAACTATTAAACAGTTCCTTGAAGATTAAAAAGTTCTTACTTTTTATTAAGTTATTTTTTATCAAACTTCCATAATTCCTGCAAGAGTTTTAGCTGCTTAAATCTCAGAATATTGTAATACAATTTACAATCTCCATAATCTAAAGTTATAAGTTTCTGAATGACAATCTGTTTAATTACCAACTTAGGTTCTAACTCATCCAGGGGGCTTAGGAGCGTTAAAGAAATTTGTATTTTTAGATAAAATAGTGAAAATCCCCTTTTAGGTCTAAAGATAGGTATTGGCAAAGCGATAAAAATGTAATAATAAAAATTATATAACTTCCAACACAGATTTGTAAACAAATTTTTCAATTGATTCCTTCTCAATTTTCTTCTACCTTCACACTCTGTGTGTATATCAGTTTATCAGATTTCACACATTGGCACAAATAGCTGAGATTTACAATTTATAATATTCTGCTATGAAATTGTATTGAGTTTGTAAGAATTAAATGAGAAAAATTAATATTCAAATTTATCTCAAGTACCCAAAAGTTGAATTTTCTAGTTTATTTTTTATTTTCTTATGAATTTGTGAAAAGCAAGCTTTCTTAGTAATGGCGAAGGTGATATTGTGGAAGGTATCCATAATGAATAATAAGACGAAATTGTCACAACCACATTTATTAAAACATTTATCAAACAGTTTGATTGAGATTGATAATGGTGTAACAACCGAAACTAGTTTCTCGAAGTTTTAATAAATGTGGTTGTGACAATTTCGTCTTATTATTCATTATGAAAAGCAAGCATTTAACCAATGATGAATAGTGAACATAACTAAGTTCAATAATAACTTTGTCCTTAACTTTGGGTTCCGTCCTTAATGAAACTCCCGTATTTTCATAATTCAATATCCAAAAATTTTGCAATAAGTTTATTCGTATGGGTGGCTCACATTCCAAAATATACAGGCACAAAACTAAATACTTTCAATAAATAGCAGCTCATCAGTCTCAGCTAATAGTGTAAAAAAACAACTTACGTGAAAGGCAAGAATACCCAGTGGGTTGATAATTCCATCATTGAATATCCTGACAGCCAGTCTCTATTGATTTTTTTCAACCCGGCGAAAAAATAGAGAGCAAACAATTGGAATCTAAGAATCGAATAGTTCCACAGTGGAACAGTGTCATCACCTTTTTTCTTCCTAATCAATCTATCGAACGACCTGAAAAGTTCCAAATTATTATTCTAAAAAAATTTCCTATCGCTCAAGTTTAGTTTTGCTGAAACGAAGAACGTTGATTCAGTTTTGAATTATTTTGCTAGGCTATTATTGTTTCATGTGAATCGTATGTCCCTATAAATTTATTCATTCAAATTTATACAATAGCGTAACCGATTTTTATATGGAAATGATTATTTATTAAGGAATAAGTTTGAAATATTTATACGAAAATCGAGAAATTCAAGTCATGCGGTTCAAGCTTGATTCTATTATTCTTCTGCTCCAAAAGCACAGATGAAATAATCTAAACAATCTGCCGAAAGTTAAGCTTTATTTAACTGAAAAATTGCGACCATGATACAAATCGGGGAAGTGATAGCCGCGAGCCGTAGCAGGTATCTGTTCAATCAGAGAGATAAGCTGCGTTCTCGTAGGTCCTGTTCGTAACGGTGACCGATTAGATTGGCCAGCAAAAAAGACACTGTTATCTGCTGTAAAATCACTTCCCAGTGGTTCGGAACACACCTAAAACTGTAGGTCCAACTCATCAATCACCATCATCCAACTCATTACCCAAGCACAAGAATCAGACCTACAGGTATGTGGGCTTCATCCTCAAAAAAAATGATGAAAATAGGATAGACAATAGTATGGCACACCCATCAAGTTTACATGCAGCTCTTGGGAACAATTTCCAAATAGTGTAATGTTGGATACATCCGAATACTGGATCTATCCAATATTGAACCTATTCAAATAAAGGATTTATTCAAATACTGGATGCATTCAAGTTTTGTGCTTTCATACCTGCCAAGAACGATGGAATTCATTATAGAATTCATTCAAAAACATCAAACACCTTCCACAGCATGTACTTGATTTTGCGATGATGATCCTCAAGTGCAAGAGCACCCCAAATTAGGAATCAATCAAATTTTATAAAATCAGGAGTTGTTTATTGAAAAGTCAACTACAACAACGTAAGTAAACATAGGGTAAAGGAACCTATAACTAGGCTTACCATTTCTCCGGGATTAGCCCGGTAATTCCGGGATTCATGTGTCTCCGGGAAAAAATCTGGGATTGATTCATCTTCAGGGTTTTGAAATATTTTTTAATGTATTATAATATTTTTACAGTAAAATTTCACAACCTTTTCCTTTTCTTGTTCTTGATTTTTTTAACTCAATAAAAAATCAATTTTATTTGTAATTTATCATCTTAATAGATTCATTCTGATAGGATTGATATACGTAGTATTACAATAATTATTTTAGTATTTAGTCCATAGAAAATAAACTGATTTTGTTTCAAAAGGCAGATGATATTATTATTATTATTCTTTAATACAAACAAGCACTTAATATTGGTAACCTAAATATATTCTTGTAAAAAAGAAATACATCCAAAACAAGCTTGTTCAACATATTTCATACTTCTTTTTTACTCTCTGGAAAATTACCGGGATTGGGGTTGGAAAAATATGATTAGCCTACCTATAACCAAATTTACATCTACTCTTAATTTTCTAGTACATTCTATGAAGTAAATGCGGTTTATTTTGACGTTAAGACTCTCTTGGTTTAAAATAAAAATTTATTATAAATTCACAATACATCTCAAGTAAATTTTAAACGGTTTACGATTGTTCATAAGTTATATTGAGTCGATAATCAATACAACTGATAATAATTATTGATGCTACAGTTGTTTTATATTTCTAACACAAAAATGCATTTTACTACTTACCAAACGTTGCTAGCACTGGAGCAAGTCATAAGAATGCAGAGTAAGCCATAAAGATATGAGTGATTGTTCCAAGCACTTTTATTGAGCAATAGAATGTACCAATACGGCAATGTCAGAGCTAAACAGCTAAAACGGAAATAAGCTCCAAGGGATATACCAACTGCACCTGAAGGACAGCATTAAAGCATTATTTATTAAACCAACAAGCATTTTATCAATATTAAATAGTTACATCAAAGTAAATAATTTTTTTTCTTGCTTGTACGGCCACAGGGGACAACTTTACGTTCACTTTTTGGCTGTTCTTTTTGTCCTTAGTTCCGTATGGTAGTTCTTCATGCGGTCAGATCTATTTTTTCTCTCAGCTTCGGATATCACCATCTTTTTTCTCTTGGTTTCTATTCTTCTGAACCTTGTTTTTCTTCTCTCAGCAGATTGTAGTTTCCGGATTTCTCTTAAATTTTTTATTTCTATATTCAGTTCCTTCATGTCCTTCAAGTAAATAATTATAATATATAATAGAGAAAATTATAGGCAATGTTACATTCAACGACTATACAATTCTTTCACATTTCTAATATTGTCAGTTATTTTTATTATAACTTTAATAGTCCAAAAATCGGCCACTTGAACAGTTCGTAATGTCGAGGAATTTTTCAAACATCTTAGTAAAAACGTTTAATATATCACCAAGTAGAACGCCCAAGATACTCATAAAGTTATCACAAAATATCTTCAGATGAATTATCTTCAATGAACATAATGCTGTGGAATGACGGTATTCTAATCTGTCAAAATAGCTTCGATTTTGCGATGGTAATTAAGTATTGAATTTTTCACTATTCAAGTAATGTACCTTAAGAGATATTCAAACCTTACTTAAAACGTGAGAAAACTGCTCTCCTCGACAGCATGGTCCTGAAGCTGATCTGGATTGTCCAGTTTAGTTTTGCAATATTCAAGTTTATTTTATCTACGACCATGTCATAATGTATACATGACAGTTTCACAATTGATGCCAAAACAGCTGTCTTTTCTAAATGCTTTTTGAAACCCGTTGTATAATGAGCTCATTATAATATACAGGTTCTACATTATAACATAGGTTCTGGACCAATCAGAAGCATTTTTGATGGAATCAATATCGTAATTCAATATTGTGAAACTATCAGCTGATTTGATCAAACTGCTACACCAGTTGCTGTAACCTAACAATCTACTATAACTGCATACTTACATTATTTCATTACTTTATTAATTTTATTATAATTATTACTAAACTAGAGATCAATAATTATTTTTAATCATATATGATTACTAACTACATTCGCTATGTACACAGCTCTTATGTATATCTCTTATTTCTTAAAATATCAAACATTTATTTATTTCTAGCTTACTCTTCTGTATCATTCTTACTAGATTTCAATACCTTTTATCTTCTTATTTTTTTCTCTTTTCTTTTGACTTCTTACGTTTCTATCATCAATTATTTTCATATATTACTGATTACTCGTTGCCAGCGCCCAAACATTTGTTTTGCTGGCAACGCCAATATTAAGTTTAATTGTCTAGCTGTAAAAGCTTTTTCATTTTGTATAATTTTGTTTTTGATTGGCAATCTTTCTTCCTTCTTGTATTTGAGATGAGAGGTTAGGTATCTCTGACAGTCACAGGTAAAATGAAATTGTTTTAATTAAATGTATACTAGTGGTCATAGATAAAATAGTGTATGCAATGATTTTATTTGGCCATTAAAGCACTCGTGAGATATTTATAACACTCGCATTCGCTCGTGTTATAACTTACATCTAACTTGTGCTTTATTAAGGGTCAAAATAAAATCTTTGCATAAACTACTATTCAGAGACAACAATATTGGTCCTATAAAATTTATTAAAATATTAATCAAATATAGTGGAATTGATCTCAAAAATAATGATTTGAAATGTATTTTTGGAAACAGTAGAAATAGTTACCAAAGGTCATGATGGTATAAAGAAAGTACATCCACTTTAAAGAAAGAGGTTGTAGAAAGTCAAAAAGTGGAAATCGGCATTCTTGTGGGTCTCCCCACAACCTTTCAGCTTCTGTGAATCCTCTCTCTTCCAGAGTATCGATTAGCATCACAATTCCTATGAAGGAAAAATCTGAATTAATGTGATACAGTCTAAAAACACGTCTTAAAACAAGCTATTGATTCTGAATCATCTAATAGACAAACGATCAAATCTGTGAACTCCATTGGACAAATTCTATTGAATACGTATAAGAATTCGAATAAATTTCACCTTTGGTAATCTATAAACTGACTTCAAGAAAACTGAAATACAAACAATGCCTTATAATCACAACCCGATTCTCATCGTCAAACATACTCGTATGTATTTATTCACTGTTCGCTGAAGATGGGACTCAAGGTCCTGAAATACGACCGATCCTTCTAACAAATTATTATAAGTTCTGATTTGAATGCAAGTTTATTATCATTTACCATCGATAATTTTGTGATTTATCATTATTTTGTGAAGACAGCAGTTTTTAAGGTTAATGCGTACTGTTTAATTTGTCAGTTGTCTAATTCCATTGTAATTTTGTCCTGATAAAGAAATTATTATCAATATTAACGTTTTATTGTAAATTCAACGACTTGCACTCACTTTTAATTGTCAATAAATAATATTAATACTCATAAAAGACCAAAGGTTTTCGAGTCATGGAGACTCATCTACAAACAAGGCCATGACTCGAAAACGTTTCGCCTGAGTGAGTAGAAATACTATTAATCATTTGAAAGATGAGTCTTCATGACTCGAAAACGTTTGTCCTTTTGTGAGTATTAATATTATTTATTCACAATTAAAATTGACTGCAAGTCGTTGAATTTACAACAAAAAGTTAATATTAACAACGCAGATCATTATGGAACAAGAAATCCAACAATTACCAACAGTTCGTGTAAGAATAACAATCACAGAAAAAACTAGCCTACTTCAGTTTTACTTTACTTATTTCACTATTCCATGAATCCTACTTATTCAGTAATAATTGTAGTTCTACGACTTATCATTTGTGAGAATTTTTTCGGAGGATGAAGCCGACATAGCGAACGGGGCAAGCGAAAGAGATCGGATACCATTCAAAGAATTTTACTTCAATTTTTTTGAGGATCAAGCCCACATAGGTATGAGACCTGTGCAAGGTTAATGAATTGGATGATGGTGATTGATGAGTTGGACCTACAGTTTTAGGTGGGTTCCGAACCACCGGGAAGTGACTCTACAGCAGAGAACACAGTCTTATTTGCTGGCCAATCCAATCGGTCACCCCTATAAAGAGCACCCATGAGTTTCGTAGCTTATATCTGATTGAACAGATACCTGCTACGGCACTCGGCTATCACTTCCCTAATTTATTTAGATCGCATGAGAGCGGTTTCATGTGAGGTTAGTCTATAACCGGGGCCGGTCTGGTGAGGTTGGGGGCCCTGGGCATGAACTACCTAGAGGCCCCTTACCCTCGGGGGCCCTCCCTCGGAAATTTTTCAAAAATATTACATATAAAAGCCGTTTTTTACTAGTTATTTAAAAAAAAACCTGCAATACTCAACACTTTTTTGATTATACAGAAATGATTAAACAAGCAATATAGATTACTATAAGGATGTAGTTTATTGCTAGAAGTTCAACCATAAACATTACACCGATTAAATACTTGACCATGTGAATACTTGCACAACGTTTATATTTGGGCCTATGCATTTTTTTTCGGAGGATGAAGCCCATATGGGTTTGATACCTGTGCGTGGATAATGAATTGGATCATGGTGATTGATGAGTTGGACCTACAGTTTTAGGTGGGTTCCGTATCACCAGGAAGTGATTTTACAGCAGTGAACAGTTTTTTGCTAGCCTTTAGGATTTTTCCTGACTTTTTATTACATACTAAAATAAAAAATAATACTGCTTTTAGCCTTGATGAACCTCCTAATTATTTAAGTAGTTTCAATTCAAGTACATCATTAGAATTAGTCAACTCATATAAAGCAATATTTTTGTCAATGTTTGTAAACAAATCTCGTTCAACCGCCATTAGTATTAATGGTGACAACAAATCCTGAGGAAGAGATGACCTCAACCGTCTTTTAACAAGTTTTAATTTTGATTTCGCACGTCGCCCTTAACAAAGTTTTAAACAAATGAAATAATAAATTATTTAGAGCAACGTGTATTGTGGAATATAACAAGCCGTCTGTTTGAAAGAAAACATAAATACAAAAAATATTTGAAACGTATTTTTTATTATTATTCGGTTTTGGGGGCCCCCTAGCTATCGCCAGGTAGCAACCCGGGCCAGTCTATAGCTGTTGATTAGAATAAAAGGTTGCTGACTGTCTAAGCTGCGATATACTGCTTTTAATACATTGTGAATGTAATACGTAGATTATTGTGATCGTCATTGTTAATAGTGAAAAGTAAAAATGGGAATTTATAGTTGAAATGGACTCACCAAACATAACACGAACGGCGCTGAGTGACGTAGCATCACATGGACGATAGAAAAGAGCCGTCAAGCTGTCCAACGACATCAGTTCTCTAGGGTGGAACCCACAATTTACTTCCATCCATTCATCCCATGCGAATTTTGAAGACATTTTCTCTGAACTATCATCTTGTTCTTCGTCTGATTGGGGTTTCGGATTTCTCTGGGCCTTGAGCCTTTTAACCATTGAACATCCTGCAGAAAATGGTAAATATTCGAATTATTCAACTTGCTGTAATCTTGAAATTACTACATTGTGAATAATTTATGTGATCGCATTATGTTATAATTTATGTATCTCAATTTTGAATTTTAAATGGTAAAGTTGAAAACAAACATAAGAAAGACGAGAATATTATCTGAAATTATCAATAAGATGATAATAGGTAAACTAGAAAATGAAGAATTATCATTTCAACAGTTTTTGTAATAAAAATGTATCATATCAAAACTTTGAGCATCTCGATATGGCATGTACTGTACAGGGTGTTTCAGAAATAACACCACAGTTTTAAGGAAAAATGAATTGGTTAATCTAATGAAACACTACATCAATGGTTACATACAATGAAACAGACTGGTTCGGAACCCACCTAAAACTGTAGGTCCAACTCATAAATCACCATCATCCAACTCATTACCCACGCACAGGTCTCAGACCTATGTGGGCTTCATCCTCAGAAAAAAAAGAGTAACTTCAAACTTTGTTTGAATGTTAGTAGACTTCAACGTGGGATCCATTTGTTGCCCTGATATTCCACTTCTTGCCACGTTTTCACCATCATATCAGCACGCACATGGTTACTGTAATGAGGTGGGGCGCCATCTTGTTGGAAAATACAAGCCCTTTTTGTGCCTCAATATCTTTCAATTGAGGAAAGACATACTATGTCAACATGTCGTAATAAATGTCCCCATACAGATTCTATGACACATTAAAACTGGGGAGTTCTTTTTCAAACACTCTGTATAGCTTTTGCTATAATTTGGTGAATTATTGATAATGTTCTGATTGTCAAGGGATTAGACGGAATAACTTGTACATTTCTAATTGACCCAAGCCAAATTCAATTCGTTGATCATGCTCACAATACCAGAGCTCGAAATAGAGATATTTCAGTTCCCAGAGTAAACTCAACATTTGCTCAAAAATCAGCATTATATGTTGGCTCTAAAGTTCTGAATAGAATGCCGAGTCTTTTGAAGAACGAGGCTAACTTGAAAAAATATAAGAGTTCATTAAAGAAATCAAATGGCTAATAGATATAAATTTAATTGAATCCGAAAATTTTTTAGCAGGTAACTTCTGAATGTATAATTAAATAAATTCAAGATATTAAGTGTTTAAAACGTTCAGTCAATTTTCCAGACAATAACTAGCATGTAATGTTTCATCATATTGTTTATGTAAAAATACTTATAATGGTATATGACATTGTCTTTTGTAGGGTGTTTTTTATTGTTGTATAGAGTTAGCGGTGATAAGTTTGTAGAGTTAGAAAGGTAGATAGATAGTAGTATGTAGTGCTAGGTAGTATATAAGTAGTCATTGTGGTGTTAGTAATATTAGTGTTAGTTATATAATGTAGAATATTTCAATAATAATTAGAATACTAGCATGGATAATCAACAATAATATTTCAATTATTTTAAAAGGAATTTTGCATAAATTGAAAAACTTACTAGACTGTTTCACCCCAGCACATATTTATATAGTGGGGTGTTCACGAGTAATCAATATGAAAATATTTATACACAGACATTGTAAAAATTTATTATTATGTATCAAATGAAAATAAACTCCTCTGGACAGGGTTGTTCAGAGAAAATTGAATTGAATTGAATTTTGTTATCATCATCTGATTTACTTCTTAGTTGATTTTACATTTGTGTTTGCCATAGATGTTTTACAACCTGGCAATGTAAGCTGTTGAGAAATAAATATCAAATATTTGATAATTCAATTCTTTTTCCTCTTTAAAAATGAACATTAAATAGCATGAAATATTACCTTAAAATTAGTTAAAAACAAATTTACTTTGAAATAATGAAAAGAAAAAGAAACTTGGCACCACCAGCAGAAAGAAAAGACACTTTGACCGCTGGTGGGATAATGATTTTCATCACAAAAGTCTTCAAACGAATTGAGATTACACAGTGCTTCTATGCTAGTTACCAATACTTTATGGGCTTCTTGCACTCACCAAAATAATGAAAAAATTTCATATAAACATAAGTCATTTGGAGCATAGGTAAAACTATGCAAAAACTGGATAATAAAAAAAACATAGTAAAAATCTAACAATAAAAACTGGTTGAATACCTGGATCCATGTTTAGTTATAGTTGAGAGCGACAAAATAATTGGAAAATATATTCCTATTTAAGCCACCTATTGAATCTATTTTAGGATAGAGTGGAAATTAGAACACTTCAACTTGTGAACTGTTTGAGCTCCGAAAGTGGTTTGCTGGAATCGCCTAGTTGAATGCGGGTGATTATCAAAATAGCGCCCCCTCAGAATAGCATTTTCAGTTCAGTGAGTTGATATGAAGCCGGTGTTGAGGTCCATGTTAAAACATGTACTTGTCTTATTGCATTTCAATGAGTAGCGCTAGCAATTAATTGCTGTCTGTTCACATTAGTTTCATCGAGAAATTCCAATCGAACATAACATACATACGAAATCCTTGTCAGAGTGCTTCGCTTAGATTTATCAATCCTTCAACCAATACTAATATTTCGTAGGTAGGCTTGTTGCAGACACTAAACTTATAAATAAGTTCGTATTAACAAAGGTCCGAAAACGCTTCTTTACAGAGTAAAAGATGGCGAAAGTTGGGAACTAGCCCCACTAATATACACTCATTTAGAAATTTGTAATATATTCATTTAACTTTTACTTTGATCAAGTTTAATATAAAATGGGCTAAAAATCGACAAAAACAAGACAGGAGTCACCAACTGCAGTTCTTTTTGAAACATTCATAAAATTACTGGTACACAAAAATTGCATAGAAGTACGCTTTTTTCAAGTTGAAAGTGAATAAACTTATTAGTTGTACAAAAAACTTGCAGTTTTCTCTGGCAAAAATCAATGTAGAGAATTTAATTCTGAACAAAAAAATTCCAGAAACACATTAGTCAAAAACAGACTTCTCATAAAAGATTTCGTTAAATCAAAGCACATAGAAATAGCAAGCTAGATTATATGCAAGCTAGCAAGCAATAGCAAGCTAGAAATAGTGTGTTAGATTCAATTTTTCTGGTTTGTATTTTTTCGTTTATTGTGTATATTACTATAATATGTATCTGAATTTGTATCTCTAGTAAGTTAATTTAATTTTTCTTTTTATTGCATATATTACTACTGAATTTATCTCTCGGAATTGCACTTGTATGGTACTTGGACAGATGAGGACCGCTCCCGCTCACAGACTGAGTCTTTGCGGGTTCATTTATTCTATAATATTTGATGTACTGTGTATGTGTACTGTGTACTTGTGTATTATTGGGAATAAATAAATTTTGATTGATTGAATTGATCCGATTTATGAAAACTAGGTGCGTTTTTGCCATTGAAGTGTTTGGCATTTTTTGTTCAGAATTGAATTCTCTATAAGCTTTGTCAGAAAAAACTACAAGTTTATTGTACAATTGTGAATGTTTATTCACTCCAAACTTGAAAAACATGTTTTAGGCCATTCTGGTTTGTTTTGTTAAATGTCCAAGAAAATACTGTAGTAACCGTCTTATAACTAGTTTTATTGTAAAATTGTGAATGTTTATTCACTTCAAACTTGAAAAACATGTTTTTTTGGCCATTCTGGCATGTTTTGTTCAATGTCCAACAAAATACTGTAGTTACCGACTTCTAACCGGTTTTATTGTACAATTGTGAATGTTTATTCACTTCAAACTTAAAAAAAAAACATGTTTTTTTTGGCCATTCTGGCATGTTTTGTTCAATGTCCAACAAAATACTGTAGTTACCCACTTCTAACCGGTTTTATTGTACAATTGTGAATGTTTATTCACTCCAAACTTGAAAAACATGTTTTAGGCCATTCTGGTTTGTTTTGTTCAATGTCCAAGAAAATACTTTTGTTACCAACTTCTAACTGGTTTTATTAGAATGAAGGCATTTATAAAAATGTTTGAATGAATTTTAATTGACGGGGCTAGTTGCTGACTTCCGCCATCTTCAACTCTGAATAGGAAGAATTCTGTTACAAATCAAATACAGTATGATACGAAGTATTGGTTACTCTATGCAAAGCACTTTCTACAGAGTAGAAGACAGCTGTGTACTTATATAGTATGTTATTAAAAAATACAGTATGATAAAAATGAATGAATTTCTCCAATAATCATGACTTTTGAAAATTATAAATTGAATGAAAGACAATAGAATGTTGCAAGATATTCCTGGCAATAACAATTATAGTTTTAACAATTAAAGTATGATAAAAATGAATGAATTTCTCCAATAATCGTGACTTCTGAAAATTATAAATTGAATGGAAGACAATAGAATGTTGCAAGAAATTCCTGGCAATAACAATTATAGTTTTGATGAGTAAGACTGATGCTGTCACAACCTCTTTATGTATATTATAAAAACGTATTATATATAATATTACCAATCCATGACTGAGGACGACAGTTGAACTTCTGAATAACACTTGAATTAGATACTATAGTTTCGACTGTCACGTCATTTTAAATCTCAATTAAACTCAGATTTTCAGAGCAACTCAGTTTGGCATTGAAAATGGTGTGACAATCAAAACTATAGTACATTATTAAAGTGGTTGTGACAACATCAATCTTATTCATTATGGATATCTACCACAATGTCACCACCGCCAATATCAAGAAAAAAATAGTTTGGAAGACATCAGCCAGCCTAAAATTAATGAATAACGACAATTATTATAGCCTATTAATATTTAATAATAATTTAAAATTAACCAGCCTTAAACTATTTGTTTCTGCCTAAAATTAACGAATAACGACAATGATTATAGTCAATTAATATTTAATTATAATTTAAAATTAATCACTCTATAATAATAGAGAATTGGAATCACTTACCAATTGAGAAATGTTGGGCCTCATAGTGCGTGTTCCCTGGTGTACCATTCCAACATTTTCAAGGACCTTTTTCGATCCCCTGATACACCTTTGGTCTTTCATATTAAGCTTCTATTCGCAGACTCAGGCGAGTGCACACCTTCCTCACACCAACAATTCGTACCGTAAGGCAATGGTAATTTTAAATCAACGAAATTCTCCTTGGTCAATTTTAATCTTCCATTGTGTTGTCTAGAACAAAAATAATATAAAAAATGTGGTTAAAATTCTAAATACACATCACTACAGGTCTAAGAAGATGAAGTGTTATCCATCATTTTACTTTTATACAAAAATTTCTTTGACAAATTAAATTTCTGTTTGTTTAAAAGATTTTCGAATTAAAATAATGAAATTATTTTCCTGCTAGCTTACCAGTCTATTTATTAGTGCTGTGTATTTCTGATAGTTATAGTTTTAATCTAACTGTAATACCATCTATTATTTTGGAGAGGTTACAGAAATAAAAATGAGATATGTCGAAATCCACTAAAAAAATGGTCAACATACAAGTTCAATTAAACATCCACAATAACAAAACCTTTAAATATTATTTAACAACATAAGAAACAAAGCGTTTTCCATTAGTTTCAACTGAATATTATGCTATTCGCAATTTAATATATTATCACAATATACGTTTATGTAAGAAATAATATGCACTTAGTATTAAGCATCTACTGAATAATAATTTTGTTATGGTAATTATTTATTGTTTCTGTGATCAATTATTATTCAAGTACAATATAAATTATCTGTCAGATCTACCACCGTAAAGGAAATAAGCAACAGAATTTTTTTTGAGGATGAAGCCCACTTAGGTCTGAGACCTGTGCGTGGGTAATGATTTGGATGATGGTGATTGATGAGCTGGACCTACAGTTTTAGGTGGGTTCCGAACCACCGGGAAGTGATTTTACAGCAGAGAATTATAATGGATGTTAGTAAAACTTGGAGTATCACCTACCAGAATAATAATAGATCATTATTATCAAATAATGCTGCACCTAGAAATAAATTTCAGTGAATTCATCATTCGAAGATATTCTTGGCCTCCTAATGTTTTGAAATAAAAATAATGTAACCCAGTCATTATACTACTCCTAGACTGTTCAGCTTCTATCATGTCTGAACAGCTAAAAGGTTCATTGTTTCACCGCTAGGTTTCGGTAAACGCACTAGGTCAGTGGAAGATGGAAATCAAACAAGTGCAAAATCTAGTCTTAAAAATATCTGAATTTTTTGTGTGGAGAGAAATTTACAACTTCAATGTTATTATAAAGTTTCCGGTGTCCAAGCACTAATGGAACTAATAATCCAGGGTGAAGGAACCAAGAGGGGCACCTTTATGAGGGGAAAACATTGTAGACGCTTGAAAAGATTTATATTATTGTGAAGGATATTGTACTGTACTGAACTTAATCCTCTGGAATTTGAATGCAATCAGGTACTAAAAATCACAAATTGATCAATGAGAAAGCTTAAGACATATATTGATTGATTAATGACAATAACTTAATTTAGTATAGGTGTTGATGGCCTATGAATGTTGATGGGCAAAATCGTAAAATGTAAAACAATACAATATTTGTAAAAATTATTATCAATTTATAGAAAAATTGTATTGCTAAATCACAATTGAAATTGAAATAAATATTGAGTTTGATCTTCACAAAACAAGTAGAGATAATAACAAATCAAAGCAACTACAACACTACAAGACGGCTCTGGTAGCGCAGTTGTTAGGAGCGCTTGTCTGTGATTAAATAACACTCTGGCTGTCTTCGTTTCCTACAGCCTAGGGTTCGAATCTCATTCAGCCCATGGATGTTTCTCATCATTCACTAAACAACCTCATTCATTACCCACGCACAAGTCCTCGGACTCATGTGGGCATCAACCGCAAAAAAGAATAAAATAAAAACAAATGCAGTGTTCCAATTATAAAAAATGGTCATAAAATTAATATTCTATAATCACCGCAGTCATTAGGCCTAGAGGAGAGATGACTTATTTTATGTTAGTAAGTTATGTTTACCGGTACCTCATAGGTTACTGTATTATTTGTCTTGGACTCGTCCAGTGACTTATGTTTCAATAAATGAATAATATTTTATGAAAACCTTGATTCTGTACTTACAAACTGCATTATCTTCCTACTTAGTGTAAACAGCAGTTCAACTAAATTAATAATCTACTGTAAATTTGAGGACGAAATACTCGTATTGCTGAAATTTGCAATAGGTTAAGGTACGAAATGAAAATTCCAGCCACGGTATTCACATTTCCGAGTAGGCTACATAGCCTAATTGATACTCATCTATCACAATTGCTAATATACACAAACAAATAGAAAATACACTGATTTGAAAAATATTACTCTGATTAGAACGCGAAAAGAACAGAATTGTACATGTCTGCGACTGCGAGTGAGATGAACAACGATTATAAACAGAAGTACAGTGGATTACTGCCACACCAATATCGTCGGTGTAACAAGTCCGTGATCAAGTCAAGCGCGAAATTTAAACTTCTCTATAGAGTATTATTAATTGTTTATTTGAGTTTATGAATGAACAATAATCACAAATTATAAACAATATTCATAATAATTATGAATGAATAGACTAATAAATTATGAAAAATGATTAATCATTTCTATGTTAATCCCCAACTGCTAAAATAATACAAATATGCAAAAGCAACGATAAAGAAGTGAGGAAAGGGAAGTATTTACTGTGTTCCATCAGAATATTCAATATATTCGTAAAAAATAGATAGATTAGAAGTATTCTTGAAACATGAGGCTCCTGATATAGTTATTTTCACAGAGCACGGCTTAAAAGAGGGTGAATATTATTGTCAAAACTTAATATTCCAAACTATTCATTGAAAGCACCGTATTGCAGGGCATCTCATCGAAGTTAATTGAAATAATTTGTTCGACCCTTTTGAGATTTAACATTAATTTTTATGTTTTAATTTATTTAAATTTTTTTTATTTAATTTTTTTATTTTCATGATTTTTACAGTTTAATTTCTTTGAATTTTGGGGAGTAGGTATCTTCACTAAAAATGCTAAGATTATGGAAACATTTAATTTAGAATATGTTATTAATTTAGAGAAATTATGTTGAGAAAATATGTTGTTAGAATTTATTTTGTTATAATTGTAATAATTTATGAATGCAGCAAGCACTTCAAAACTCACACTATTTATGAACTGCATTGTGAAAAGATGGATATTTTGTTCATTTTTACGCAACTTTTATCGTGAATTTTTTCCCGTTATTTTGTTGTCCAGACATTGAAAGGATAAAGGAAACCAGTCCAATCGAATGGAAAAGTCAAACAAAAATTTGATATCAATCTTGGGGATTTTACAATTTATTAAATTGCTTACAACTAAATTAAGTTAGATCACAATCCATTAAATTTCTAAATGTTCACAGCATGATTACCTGGTTTTGGATTTCTTTGTAATGCTGTACATTACAATTCCCAATTCCACATTGCTTATGGAATCGTTAGGCCGGGTTCACACGTTGCGCGATTGTCGCAGATTAGGCCTAGCATTAATCAGTTTCCTTAATTAAGATATTCGATACCAGTGGCGGATTTACGGGGGGGGGGGGGGCTTTCGGGCTGAAGCCCCCCCCCCAAAACCTCCAGAGTGTAATTTTTTTCCAATCAAACCTCCAGTTTCAAGCTCGTAAAATATTCATTATAGCAAGAATTACCTAATTCCACTACCAATTCAATTGTAACATTAGATCTCATATTTCTATAAGAGGAAAACTAATCGTCAAATAAAAACTTTAGAAAAACATCTCTTTTTACAGTGTGGAATTCACACAAAGTTTATCTATTAAAACTAGATGAAACATTAGTTCATTGAAAAATTTGTATCTTATTAAAGCTCCCACATTGATTTTCATTCTTAAAAATTGAATAATATGACCGTAATACCGGAATAATAATAGGTCTATGTTCCTTGACAAACTGTTGAACACACCAGATTCAGCCAAAATTTAATCAAAGTTTTCCAATATACTTTAAATTTAAGTTAATTTTATCGCCGATATGGTGTTCAACGCACTAGTAAAGCTATTTTTTATTTCCCAATCATATGAATAGTTATAGTTCGGGTATGATTAATTATGAAAAATTCAAAAGCTTTCACAATACTTGTTTTCAGTTCACCTCTACCCTCTACACCTCTACCCCCCCCCCCCCATCATCAGTAGCAAATCAGCTACCCCCAAAAACATTTTCTGGATCCGCCACTGTTCGATACAGTTATCAATATCTGCAGTGTTAGAGATCTCCAGCATGATTTATAGCATCACACAATTCGATATTCACTTCAAGTTATTTAGATGGATGTAACAATTTCTATTACATTGGTAAGTTCAATGTTAACAACATAGTTAGCTAATAAATATTAATGCAGTTGTTAATGTCCGCAGTAGCGGAGGTCTTAGGCATAATTTATAACTTAAGCAAAACTAATATAAAAACTGACACTCAGGTCCGGTCTGGGGTGGTTGGGGGTCCCTGGGCATTGACTACCTGGGGGGCCCTTACCGGGTTTTTTTTGAAGAGTATGGAATAACCCCCCCCCACAGATGGAAGGGTGTGGGGGGGGTCCTCCCCCGGAAAATTTTTTAAAATATTACATAGAAAAACCGCTTTTTTACTACTTATTTCACCAAAAAACCTGCAATACTCAGCACTCTTTTGATTGTAATAATTACACAGACAAATTGATTTTTATGAGG
This sequence comes from Conomelus anceps, assembly GCA_948455865.1. Lineage (NCBI taxonomy): Eukaryota > Metazoa > Arthropoda > Insecta > Hemiptera > Delphacidae > Conomelus > Conomelus anceps. The sequence goes on from OX418226.1 coordinate 37,871,448, forward strand.
ATGCAGTTTATTGCTAGCAGTTCAAATATACACATTATACAGGCTAAATACTTGACCATGGGAAGACTTACACAACGTTTTTATTTATAAATCGTTATTTATTACATACATACTAAAGTAAAAAATAATAATACTTTAAGCCTTGATGAACCTCCTAACTATTCAAGTAGTTTTAATTTAAGTACATCATTAGAATTAGCCAACTCATCTATAGCAATATGTTTGTCAATGTTTGTAAACAAATCTCGTTCAACCGCCATTAGGATCAATGGTGAGAAAGAGTTGACCTCAACCGGCTTTTAATGTTTAATTTTGATCTCGTTTCTCTCGCACGTCGCACTTAACAGTATTTTAAACAAATCAAATAATAAATTATTTAAAGCAACGTGTATTGTGGAATATAACAAGTCGTGGGTTTGAATGAAAACATAAATACAAATATATTTATAATGCTTGTTTTTTTTAATTATTCTGTTTTGGCGTTCGCTAGGTAGCCACCCGGGCCAGACCGGGCCTCCCGACACTGTATTTCAATTTTTTTTTGGAGGATGAAGCCCACATAGGTCTGAGACCTGTGCGTGGGTAATGAGTTGGATGATGGTGATTTATGAGTTGGACCTACAGTTTTAGGTGGGTTCCGAACTACCGGGAAGTGATTTTACAGCAGAGAACAGTGTATTTTTTGCTGGCGAATCTAATCGGTCACCGTTACAAACAGGACCTACGAGAACGCAGCTTATCTCTCTGATTGAACAGAGACCTGCTACGGCTCGCGGCTATCACTTCCCGAATATACGAATATATATTTTTTTCACTCACTTTTACTGGAGATACTAGAATTTATTTATTTATTGCCACAACTTAACAAACAAAACAAATTGAAGCTTTATTAACTTAATATTAGAAAAAGAAAAATGTTAGAGGTTAGAGGACATTCACATTAAACAAGATTCTTGGATTTCTTGTTCCATAACGATTTGCGTTGTTAATATTCACTTTTTATTGTAAATTTAACGTTAAATTTACAATAAAATTTGAATATTAAACAAAAATTTCGAAAATAATCATCTTCTTAAAAACCAATACTGATTATATTTCAAATTGGATATATCGACTCACAATTTTACTAATAGATTGAATGAATGAATCAATTTTATTTGATCTAGGTTAAAACTACAACAGTTTTTTTACACCTAAACCTTAGCACTTTATTACATTTTTCAAGCTAGAGCAATGAGAAAATTACAAAAAATTATACAAGAGAATAAGTTGAACTATTCATATGTATCATATGTATACATATGAATAGTTCTACTGCAGTTCACGAAAAATGGATAACCACAACAATAAGTTGAAAATACATTAAAAAAACTGTCATATGATAGAATGTGGCATCAATTAATCGATTTCTTGCACAACATTCTATTGGAAAGCAGCAGTTCGGTTAAGCAGAAGAGAAACTTATTCCTACTCCATTCAGCAGTTGTAAACAGGTCGTTTACGAGGATGCGACCAGTAGACGACACGAAATTACTGTGAAATCTTTGTTGGGTCCATCTATTTGTATCTTTGTGTGGTGGTGGCTGCTTTTAGAGTATAGAAAAAGCGCGAACGACGTGAGTACCTTAATTTGACATGGCATGACAAAGCTTTGTCATCAAAACGAATTATTTGAAGGGCTACTGGACCCCATTGTCGGTGAATGGGGTTTGTTCTGGAGCATTTTGTGAGGATTAGATGACAAAAGGATGCAGAGTCGATCGGTTTTCTGGACCACAAGAGGAGAAAGAAGGAAAAGAAGGGGAGAAAGAAGAAAAAGAGAATGATCGGCTGTCACCTTCCTTCTGTTCCATTGGCTGAACGTGATAACTGGTGACAGTTGGGAATTGGCATTTGCGTTCTGGGTGGTGACAATATTTAGTACACACATTCAAAAGCACGATGTTAGCTGAACTGCAGGTTAGGAATTCCCCTTGCTTTTGAGAGAAACATTTTGTTACTGATAAGAGTAGCAAAGCTGGTATTACAGGAACCAATAGCAAAATAGCAGAATCACGAGTGAATAATAAGACTAAAGTTGTCACAACCGCATTAGTTTTATTGAAAACCGTGAAATACTTTTTTTTAATTTATTATTTGTTTAAAAAACACCAAAAAACAAATGTAATAGTACATCACAATCAGATACACTATATTAAACTACGTTATGTGTTTGTACAGTAAGTTACATATAAGAAAAACATATATACACTACTACAAGATTTCCATCAGTTAAGTCAAGCTTGTGCGACGGATGAAAATCAAAACAATAACACTTATAAACAACCTTAAAAATAACTGATATCCAACATTATAAGAATACAGAGTCTATTTTAAAATAAACATTTGTCTTCACCCAAGTATCTATTCCAAGAGTTTTAGCTTTATTCGTGAATGGTATCAACTCTATGGGTATCACGTTAAGAAGTTTACAGCAAATATAGAGAGATCTGTGATGTTTTCCATGACGAAATACTTAATGAACAATCTAATATTGAAACTGACACTGTATCGACCGACGAAGCTTCTTTTCAGAAGTGAAATGCATTCCTCAAGCACCTCCAATATATGTGAGTAAACCATTATTTAAAGTGAAATACAGTGTCAGTTTCAATATTAAATATAGAGAGTTTGATGTCTGCAAATGCATTTATTGAGATTTGGAATCAAAACTAGATTTCTTAACGGTCTTATATTATAATCAATCTGTCTGAATTTGAATACTGTAGATCTCTATAGCAATTTAGTACAATTTCTTCATAAATAATGGTCTTACAGTTAATACTTGGAATTCACCAAAAATCAGTCTACTTGTATAAAGTCTAGGTCGACCCAGTGCTGCTCGTATTATATATTTTTTAATAACTTGTTGAAATGTGTATTCATTGCTTGCACCCCCCCCCCCCCCCTATAACTCAATACAGAATTCATTAGTCTAATATATATATGCATTATATATTAGTCTAATTATATCTAAATTATTCAAATAGTTGTACACATTATCAATCTCAATCTCAACTGAGTTTGTTTGAGATTGATAATGTGTAACAACTAGTATCTCACGGTTTTCAATAAATGTGGTTGTGACAATTTCGTCTTATTATTCATTATCATCTTCCACAATATCACCTTCGGCACTACAAAGTAAGAATCACAAGCGTTTGCATATAATTCACTATAATGCTTGATTCCATCTTCATATTTTTCAATACCATTAGATTTATTTGTTTGTCCTTTTCTAGTGATTGCCATTACTTTTTAAAACCTTACAACGCACCAATAAAAATCAATCAATCTTTTCTTCACAACAGAAATCACTCATATTTCTCATTTTTATAGTAACTTGTTCTCCCATTCATGTAAGATAAGCTGCATGATTGAACTTGTAATCTGGAACATTTTAAAATTTAAAGAGTGGCCACATAATTCATCTACTACACACCTTTATTTTTTTTTTTAGGTTACGTCTTGGAGACTCCAGTTAAGGAATATAAGAAAAGTCAGATTAACAATTATACAAGATTGTTACACTTGTTACCATACTCACTATATCAATTAGTTGAGGTAAGGCTTACTTTTTTATGTGAAAGGAACTCTTGTACATTATAAAAAGCTTTATCAACTAAATATTTTTCTCTTGCTTTTTGAATATTTCAACACTTTGAAGACGCTAAAAACTGCAGTAGCTTGTTGTAGAGTTCCCTACAAATATAATTGGGTTTTTGTTTGAATAAGCTAATATTGTGACTCAAATAAAATATTTTTTTAAATTGTTTTTTAACATTTCTATATTTTCAAGACTCTTTAAAAGTAGCTTGTTGTAGAGTTTCCTACCAATATAACAAGGTTTTGTTTGAATAAGCTATTATTGTGTCACACCAAGTGATAATCTCATCGGCTTCTTGTATTACAATCAAGATTTCGGTTAATATCACTCTTTTTTACATATAAAGTAGCTTCATACACATTTATAAGCAGAGGTATTGCTTCGGCAGCCGGAGAAGTCCAGCTTCTGTATCTTCCTGAATAAAGAGATGATCGCATCGACCCAATTTGCTTTTCTAAGACTAGATGGGGATGCAGTGGTTCGTCCCATTTAGTAAAAAGGCCCCAATCTGTCTGCTGTTAGATTATTAAGCTGTGAGGCGGCAGTTCAAACAATAATACCGTGTCAAGCAGAGCATCTCAAGCTGCACAGGTTAACGACTATATTTATATACTCGTATATATAAGTATATATAATAGCTGTGGAATGGATGATGATCAGGGGGCGTCGTCAACCCGGACACACAAACACACACACTCACAGCGTATAGAGGGAATTGTGTGGGGTAAATCGTGGGAATAGCATTGAAGGTTCACCTTAATTGGTTAGCATTTAAAGCCGCCCAGGTAGAACCACCAAAATAGAGTCTCCGTTTTGGCTGAGTCGAGGCCTGTTTAGTGGGGGGGGGGGGGGGAGGTCCACCCCAACCCGTGACCAAAGAAAAGAAGCAAACCCTTCTTAATATGACCCGTGATAGTCCAACTGTCATCTGTTGCTGAATTATCGGGGTTTCTCGCGTCCCCCACTTCCTCCTCCTACTCCTCCTCCACAACCATCTCCTCCTCTTCTTTCTGGTCGGTGAATTGCCAAAGACTAATCCTCCCTCGCCCATTATTATCCGCTTTGCGCCTATTGTTGGAAAAGACCACAATCGCACCGCGCCGCTCCATTAGACATGTATTGTTGAAGTATCAATTTTGGACATTTGAAATGTTGATTTTCAATATTCAGATGTTTAGGAGTAGTTCACTGTGAGAAAAACATTCAAATTGAAAAAATACTGACAAAAAAGCACGAAGAACATTCCTATTGCGAAATATAGTGGAACTTCTGAAAACGAAATCGATTATTCAGGCTAAAACGACGTTTTAGAGAGGTATTCGTTAACCCTGGAATGGTATTTATTCTTGGATTTCTTGTTCCATAACGATTTAAGTTGTTAATATCAACTTTTTGTTGTAAATTTAACGACTTGCAGTCAGTTTTATATTGTGAATATTTAATAAATGTACTCACATTCGGCCAAACGTTTTCGAGGTATTGAATCTCATCATTCGGCCGAATTTGAGTACATTTATTATATAATATAATGAATAATAAGACGAAATTGTCACAACCACATTTATTAAAAGGCTTCTCTGTACTTCAGTTTTCAGTTTGATTGAGATTGATAATGGTGTAACAACCGAAACTAGTTTCTCGAAGTTTTAATAAATGTGGTTGTGACAATTTCGTCTTATTATTCATTATGGATACCTTGCACAATATCACCTTCGCCATTACTAAGAAAGTTATATAATATAAGACTGACTGAAAGTAGTTAAATTTACAACAGAAAGTTGGTATTTATTCGTATTTTTCTGCATATGTTTTTTTGTTCTAGAAGTAGGAATGTCGCTCAGACTGTGTTGCTGTGTTGAGTTAACATGCCAACTTTCACGAATGCATTACTGCATGTCGTCAATTAACACTTGGATATCCTATAACAGCGATTGTTGCTGATATTTAGTGCCAATAGTGTAGGATTGGTTAGCTGTAAGCATTCTCTTGATCTTCAAATTACATTTTTTATGCTTTTATTCACTGAGATAATTATTGTGTTTTATTCAACTGTGATAACTATTGTATAGAATAGTGACTTTATATTGACTTTATAATAGTGACTTGTGTTGTTTCGACTGTAAAGATTCGGTTATTCTTTAGTTCATGTTGTACTGCGTTTCAACAATGTTGCATTGACTTTGTCTATGCTGTAATGGCTTTTTGACAATAAAATTTTATTTATTTATTTCACTAACAGATACTGATTGTAACACTTTTTTGAGTGGTTATTCCTTGTTTTTTTGTTTATCCTTGTTTATGTGTATCACCTGTATATTATTTTCCAGTGTGAAAGTGTTATATCTTTTGATTATAATTAAGACTGTGTATTTTGAGAATTATTTAAATTTGAATAAATTTTCAAAGTTTGAAAAAGTATCATGCACCCTTTTGACTGGAACAAAGAGGAAACGTATACAACCCTGCTCAGAGAAGCCTTTTAAAATCTCTGATGCAAGTATCACAGCTGTAAATTTTTACTTTTCTCTCATCTCTATCTATAAAAGGATGATACCCTGACTCACTCATCAACGCAGAGCCAAAACTGCTAGGCCTATGAACTTGAAATTTCGTATGAACAATCCTTATAGGATTTCACCGTGCAATAAGAAAGGATTTTTCAAAATTCGCAATTTTAGGGGTGTTTTTAGGGGGTTAAAGTTTTGCCTATGCAAACTGGCTAGCAAGCTTACTGGGATCTTTTAATCATATGGAAAATAATTTTAAATTTTTCGATCTGCTGTACACGCTGTTTCGATGGATGTTCCCTATAGACTTCAAAACTACTTGACAGATCGGCATGAAACTTTGGGAATATGTTGTGTGAATATTGGGGATGGTTTCTGACCATAAATTTTAATAGGGGGGGGGGGGGGGGGCTAATAATTATTAAGAATTAATCCATTTTACAGACCTAACCTATAGCCCAGGCAATGAATGCAAAAAAATGGCCATTGTCGTAACAAATTAGGGGAAAGCTGAATTTTTGCAGGATGTTAGTATACATAGTACTTACTCAAAAAAACCAAAGTCCCGACCCCCACCCCGCTTGCTTCCCCCACCACCCCCCTATCAACATTGCAAAAGCAGTACTTCAGTTAAAGGCTTATAACTCGGAAACTAATTAAGGTATCGTTGTGATTCCCATCTCATTTAATACTCAAAACTATTCTCTAAAAAATATGTCATATACATTTTCTATGTGGATGGCCTAGTTTTTCAGTAAAAATATAGTTTATAGAAAAAAATGTCACCACGAACCACAAAAATCAACTTCAACTGATCATATCTTTTTTAATATCGCGTTATTGGTTGTGTCGTTCCTTACAAAACTTATAGATAATTTAATAAGCTTTAAAATTATGTGTCTATTAATTACTATAGTTCAAGTTATGGCGCCATAGTGAGTGATGAAATAGTAGCGGACACCGCGTCGCCGAACCCTACAGCACTGTGTATTGCATGGCGCTTGGCTATCCAGCCCAATCCAATAAATAATTATTGTCAGACAAGCAAGACTATATATGCCAATCAATAGTACACGTTTAAAATTACATTTTCCGAGAAGTCCCCAAAAATCCCCCCTCAACTTTTTCCCCAAGCCCCCTCAAAGTTGAAAATGTTTCTAATTATTGGAAATTCGATATCTCTGTAACTAACTATCGAACAGAGTTGATTCTTCTTCCATAATATCAGTCATATAATGTTCTGTTCACTTTGCCGGTAAACCTGATAGTTTCTTTTATAAAAATTGAAATATCTTCAAAAGAGAATTCCATCAACTAGATTTTTCATTATTTAGGGGGACATTTTTGTATGTCAATTTTCAGAAAATAGCGTTAAATAGAAGTTATAGAACTTATTTCTATGAATCCAAAGATGTGTATAACAGCATACTGACGATTAGAGATGATGATTTGTTCGATGAGTGATGTAGCGTGGAGGGGGGTACCCCTTGGCTAACATCTGTCGCACTCCACCTTTATGTTCTCAGCTCTTCGAGGCTATTTCAATTCATATGTAGAATGTCACATTTGACCGATAATTTGGAATTCTGCTTGAAAGGGCAGTATAGGCTTTATACTACATTATTTTGTAAAATGATGATTCATCATTATAAATAGTTATTACTTGTAAACTACTGAAGAATAAATCGCAAAATTTGTCTCAAACTGTTGGTATCATCTTTTTCTTTCATACCCTCAGTAAGAGAACTGTTGAAAACACGTTTTAAATCAAGCTAAACAATTTCATATGTAGTAAAAATTTTGGTAATTTTCCAGGTTTTCCGATATTACAGTCACACCATGTGTCGAACATGAAATAAACAGGATTCCTTTCTTGTGGACAATACAATTACCCAAAACTGGGTACCAACGGCAGGCTTGTAGCATGAATAGAAAGTTATAATCATTCATAAAGTTGAAATTTAAATTTTTTCATAATCTTTCAACATTTTGAATTACAATAACTCAAAATTCATCCATGATACAAAGATGCCACTGGTATGTTTTAGGGAATTGTATTGTCTAAAATAACTGTGTCCTATACATTTTTTGTCCCAACACATTGTATGACTGTACTGTCGGGAAAACCTACACATAGAATTGTTTAGTTTGATTTAAAATGTGTTTTCAGTGGTTCTCTTACTAAGGATATGACAGAAAAAGGTGTTACAGTACATACAATTTGAGACGAATTTTGCAATTCGTTCTTCAGTAGTTTACGAGTTATAAACTATTTATAATGAAAATCGTCATTTTCCAAGTACACTTTAGGGCGGTAATGGGCAAACTACGGCTCGTGAGCTAGCCCGGAACATGATTTCGAGTGAAGACTAAAATCACACATGCAAATTAAGTTATAAGAAATATATGAAAAATAATGTAAAAAATATATTTTTCTTGGCTAAATAAGGATAACGGTTATTTATTCATTTATCTTTTCGATTTCGCAGTACAATATTATCGCATCTCAGTTTGCTCTCAGTGTTTAGATATGAGTTAACTTACTAAAGAGTTGAGCTACCGCTTACAACGTAAAATCGACAGGGAAGGAAGAAAGACTCAAATTGCAATAACTGTTTTATGACGATATAGGCCTAATTCTTGTTCATTGTTTCAAGAGGTTTCCTGTCTCTGTTGTCATTGGATGAAGTTTTCATGTGTTGAAACGAATAGATGCTTGAAATTGGTCATCAGTTACAAAATAAAGAAACTACTGTAGTTTCATTATTGATTATCAATGCCAAAAGGTCCACACATTAAAAAAGGTCCAACTGGAATGTTTAGTCTCAATGACATCACTTTTATCCAGAACAAAAATGAAGTTGAGATTTTAGAGTAAACTAGCTATTGTGCCCGTCCTTCGTACGGATTATGTTTAGAAATAAGACTTTCAAATAAGAATTTCGGCTTTTTTGATAGCAACGATCATGAAGTTGTTAGCAGCTTAGGTCCCGTTCATACAATACAGTTTTTTTGCGGTACGGTTTTTTTACTGTACTGCGTCAACTGTACTGTGATGTTCACACGGTCCGGCTTTGCTGCTTATCTTATTGCTGTGCTCTCCTCCTTCTTCCATTGCGCTTCCAGTTCAGTTTTATTTATTCCAGTCCAGGATTTTTTTATTTGTGTAAGATTTTTTTAAATAAGTTTCTTACTGAAGGTTTCTCTTAAATTTTGATCAAAGTACGCAAATTCTGGTTTCAATATTCCACACATTTTTCTCTCATTATTTTTATATTAATTTTAAGTCTTGTCCCACAAGGCGGGTCTCTCATATATTAGAGAAATTAAATTTTCACAATTAATATCTTCCACTTCTGGACACTGGAATTCACTAATAAGAAGATCAATGCTGAAGAATATCAATGAAGAAGATCAATGCTGACGATCTGAAGACTGCTTCCAGTGTAATAAGCGTATCGTTTGAACATATCCATTACCGGTACAATACATGTGCCACCGGATACGGATAGTTATTTTGCGGTACAGCTGATTTTAGTGATACAGTTTTCGAAGACAAAACCGAATGTAGAAATCGGCTAGAACAGCTTTTTTTACTGGATCCAGTCGAAACAGTATTGTGTGAACATACAATATGAAATTTACATGCAAACGAAGGACTGCAAAATAACTGATACAGCAAATTTACTGTACCGCACAAGAACTGTATCGTGTGAACGGGCCCTTAGTAAACAACTTAGAATGTAAACAATTTAGTGAGAGGCATCAGAGAGAATATTTTTTGAGAACAGCTGATTGATATATCATGATAAATTACGTGATTTTTTATTGTGGTAATAATAGTGCTACCTGGCGAATTCCCAAGAGCCTGGCACAAACCGAACCTTCCTAAAATGTTAATTTTTGTTTCGATAAATTGAAATTAGAAAATTTTGTTTTTTCAACAAAGAAATAATTGATAAAACATAAGATGAGCTTTAATTCACCAGACATATGTTTCCTAAAAGACTGCAATGCTCCGCCTACACAAGTCTGCAGACAGCGTAAATAACGCCGCGATGGGCCCACCATTTATATTTGAGAACAGCTGATTGATATATCATGATAAATTACATGATTTGTTCTTATTCTTATGTGGTAATAAAACTTGGAAGAAATGTATCCAAAATCGCACAATACTTGGTTTTTAAACGTTTATTATTCTGTTGAAAAAAAAGTTAATTTAGTTTTTTATAGCTAAAGACATTGTCAATAATGTTTTCAATACTGTTCAATAACTAAAATCCCGATCGATGCTCTCGTTTTTGAGGAGAAGGCCGCGTAAAATGTATCCAAAATCGCACAGTACTTGGTTTTTAAACGTTTATTACTCTGTTAAAAAAAAAGTTAATTTAGTTTTTTATAGCTAAAGACATTGTCAATAATGTTTTCAATACTGTTCAATAACTAAAATCCCGATCGATGCTCTCGTTTTTGAGGAGAAGGCCGCGAAAAATACCTTTGCGGCCGTGACAGACAGACAGACAGACAGACAGACAGACAGACAGAAAGTGAGATAAGACTATTTTCGGCTTATTTAATGTATAAAACGTAAAAATAACCAAAAAATATACAATTCTGATAAATGTACAGACAAAACTCTAATTTTATTTATATAGATAGTGAAAAATACCAGACATAAGTATAACTACCGAAACATTAGAAAAAACTTTACTTGTTTTCAAACTGAATATAAAAGTGAAATTAAATGTAAAAGGCCATCTATAAATAGCATGATTGTTAGGGAGACATTCAAATGATATGAGCACTAAATGAACTTCATACTTTAATGCATGTGCGTCAAAATGAGTGAAATTATGTCTAGAGCTGTTTAAATTACTGCTTTTAAACGCTAATTTACCAAAACCATTATGGAGAAGTACCCCCTGACACCTTTTGCTTTGATAAGATGGGTTAAAAATCACATTTCTTCTAAAGCTAATCTCAGTTGGATTACTGCATCCCTTCGTGAGTTAAACAAGAGTCTTTCTACTACATCTTTAATTATTTAGGATAATATTCATTGAGACTTGAATTTTTATTTGATGATTGAATTGTAAAAAATGAGTACTAATCAATTTTTTGACCCGCCCACATAATTTCTCATTTCATCTAGCCCCCTCCTTCAAAAGTGTGCCCATGTCTGATAAAGGGGGGAGCCTATACTGCCCTTTCAAGTAGAATTCCAAATTATCTGTCAAATGTGGCCTCAAAGAGCTGAGAAAATAAAGGTATGGAGTGCGACAAACCGTTCCTGAGAGAAGGGCTCAACAATGTTAGCAAAGGGGCACCCCCCCCTCTACACCACTCATCCTATCAAATCGTCATCTCTAATCGTCAGTATGCTGTTATACACATCTTTGGATTCATAGAAATAAGTTCTATAACTTCTATTTAACGCTATTTTCTGAAAATTGACATACAAAAATGTCCCCCTAAATAATGAAAAATCTAGTTGATGGAATTCTCTTTTGAAGATATTTCAATTTTTATAAAAGAAACTATCAGGTTTACCGGCAAAGTGAACAGAACATTATATGACTGATATTATGGAAGAAGAATCAACTCTGTTCGATAGTTAGTTACAGAGATATCGAATTTCCAATAATTAGAAACATTTTCAACTTTGAGGGGGCTTGGGGAAAAAGTTGAGGGGGGATTTTTGGGGACTTCTCGGAAAATGTAATTTTAAACGTGTACTATTGATTGGCATATATAGTCTTGCTTGTCTGACAATAATTATTTATTGGATTGGGCTGGATAGCCAAGCGCCATGCAATACACAGTGCTGTAGGGTTCGGCGACGCGGTGTCCGCTACTATTTCATCACTCACTATGGCGCCATAACTTGAACTATAGTAATTAATAGACACATAATTTTAAAGCTTATTAAATTATCTATAAGTTTTGTAAGGAACGACACAACCAATAACGCGATATTAAAAAAGATATGATCAGTTGAAGTTGATTTTTGTGGTTCGTGGTGACATTTTTTTCTATAAACTATATTTTTACTGAAAAACTAGGCCATCCACATAGAAAATGTATATGACATATTTTTTAGAGAATAGTTTTGAGTATTAAATGAGATGGGAATCACAACGATACCTTAATTAGTTTCCGAGTTATAAGCCTTTAACTGAAGTACTGCTTTTGCAATGTTGATAGGGGGGTGGTGGGGGAAGCAAGCGGGGTGGGGGTCGGGACTTTGGTTTTTTTGAGTAAGTACTATGTATACTAACATCCTGCAAAAATTCAGCTTTCCCCTAATTTGTTACGACACAAAACATTCATTGCCTGGGCTACTACTGAACTTGCCGGCCAAACAGCTGATAGAAGTCAACAGTTTTTAATCATATGGCACCCCTTAGCGGCGTTATTTACGCTGTCTGATACGCAAAGACTTTGCATGTAGGCTACCGTGCAATCGGAGCCTTGCAGTATGTAGGAAACATATGACTGAGATCATACCCATAATTATACTGGGAAATGTAATTATGCCGGGTTGATGACATCTGTTAACCAATGCAGCTAGAAATTTGAAATGTAGTCTCAGTAGGAGGTGGTGAATAATAAATCAAAAACCTAGCTTCTACCCTAATAGTCGTAGGAGGTTTAAATTTGAAATGTTCATTGAGAGATGGTGAGTAAGGTCTTACTGTGTAAGAAAACAACAAAGGAGGCCTCTCTGATCAGCTGGAAGAGCCCTAGGACTAACTTCTTCTCTGATAGTCCTAGAAGGTTGAAATTTGAAATGTAACCTCAGTGGGAGGTGGAAAATAACAAGAATTTTTTATGAGAACGCAGCAACGCGCGTCGGGCCAGCTAGTCAGATATAATGAAACCATCGAAACCAAAGTGTATCTTTACTAGGAATTCTTGTTTATCAATTTTGGTCATTATTATTAGTATAATTATTAGGATTAGTATTATTATTAGTATTAGTATTGTATTAGTATTATTAGTACTGTATAATTACTATTATTGTTGTTGTTGTTATTATTATTATCATCAAATCTAACTTGGTCACAATTATTGTTAGGAATCGAGATATTGAGCTTATTCAGTTGTCTGGAAATGAATACTATCTCACAATATACACTCAAATAGACCGCTAAAAATAATTATTGCAAATAAATAAATCTCATTTAGACTCCATAAGTTGAAAAAGTACTGGTAACATACGGCGAAAAACATTTAGTTCGAGAAAAGCTTTGCTTCAGATTCATCTTTACATAATTCGTTGGTAGGGAAAATAAGAATTTGTTTTTTCGTTAACATGAAAATTATTGATTTTCAAAAACATAATAAACTTCGTAGATGAAAATGCATTGCTCCATTGGGCATGCATTATTAGCGGTCTATTGATTTTGGGGTTCAAGATGTTGATTTCCAGATGTTTAGAAAGGCGCAGATCACTATTAACAAGTAGTTTGTTATTAATTTCGGGCCTCTTCAAAGCCCATTTGTTACAACCAATTTTGAAAATTTAAAAGTTTAGAAAGGAGTAGATTACATAGGGTACATTAAGAAAATACGTGCAAGAGCGCATTGAGTTCATTCTTAACATTAAAATTCTCAAAAAAGGTAAAGAGCTACTGAAAAAGAGAAGTGATAGCCGTGAGCCGTAGCAGGTATCTGTTTAAGAGATAAGCTGCGTTCTCCTGGGCACTCTTTGTAAGGGTGACCGATTAGACTAGCCAGCAAAAAAGACACTGTTCGCTGCTGTAAAATCACTTCCCGGTGGTTCGGAACCCACCTAAAACTGTAGTTCCAGCTCATCAATCACCATCATCCAACTCATTACCCACGCACAGGTCTCAGACCTATGTGGGCTTCATCCTTCAAAAAAATCCATTGATGAATTGAATAATTTTTCTAATGACTGTTTTTATTGAGGTATCAAACAGTAACGATGTGAAGCATTGCAATTCAACTGGTTTAATTGTAATTACAGAATTAAAAAACGCATTGTTTAAGTTCAAAATAGAATGCATTTATCGTTACTGTTGTGAGGTAGGATCACATCTAGGCGACTAAAATGTTAACTTTCAATTTGGTTGAGGGTATGTTTGCTTTCAAAAAATGAGATAACGAAGAGCAGATTTTGTGAATTTTGTGAAAAAACCGCAGAAATTCAATGAATTATTGTGAAGAGATTTCTATGTACCAGCTATCCAACGTGGAATATATGTTTTCTTTTTTATTCCAAGATCTAGAACATTATCGGATTTCAACTCACCTATCAATCGATCCATGAGACTTTTCAACTCTGTGTCACGTGATGTTGATATTTTCAGTCCCTCTTTAGAGGCGTCTGTAAAATCATGCTCTATATTATTGAAGTATTAGATTAGATATATGATCTTTGTTCTTTTGACATTTTTTTATTTATTGCAGAACTAAAGCTCTCTTCCTCCTATCATTTATGTTTTTCCTTTCTTTTTTTCCTTTGAATCATTCAAATCCAACTGAACGGTATTCTATTTTATTAGATTTATATATTGTTACGAAAGCAAACAGGCAGTTAGTCACGCACTTGTTCCATTTAAATCATTCTTGTTTCTTTTATTATTGATCAGCCTGTAATTACTTATTCATTAATTCTTGTAAATAATTACTGGAAATAAGTATTAGCTTGTCATTTGATGATCTATTTTTATTTAATTAATTAAACTTACAATTAATTTGTATAAAATAGACTAATTTGTGTAAATAAAGTGCAAGTGTGAACTTTAGTGTTGCCAGCCTTATTTTAGCTATTAGAACCTGTAACAATATTTCTGAATTTGTAATATTTCTATATTTAATTATATATTATTGGTGTTTATATTTCTATATCGGTAAATCTGAAATGATTCACTATAAAAAACTGACAATAACTTTATTCTTGATTTTTTTGTAAAACTTTTAATTAGTTCAAACTATTGTGTATGTTTTGTGGAGTGCGGTTTTGGGTTTTGCCTGTCGCATCCACATGATGTAATCTTTTTGAAATAAATTGAAATTGAAATCATTTTTGTCAGGAGACTACTATGAGACCTCACGGCTACAATAAGCAGACATTTTGTAGTAGGTAGGTTAATTTATGTGTTAAATATTTCATTTTTCAATAGATTTAGTTGCTTGTAACTAACAACAATATGTAACGATATCAATAATTAAACTCCTCTAAAAAAATACTGAAGATCAAGATGAAACTATTATCAAGATATTACTCTATTGACAGATATTGAGTACCTATTCTATCATTTTTCTCAATAGAAAACCATTTTACAATAAAACATTTAGTAGGCCTAACTGTTAGTACAATAATTTTTTAGTAAGAAATAATTGGCTACTGTGGTAAAGAAGTAAACAAATTGAAGTAAAGTAGTTCAATTTGACGTTTTTCAGTAGTATTTTCCATCACTGTGTTTAATTGATATTGTTACGGGTTCTAGTGTCTGAAATAAGGCTAGCAACACTAAAGTTCACACTTGCACTTTATTTACACAAATTAGTATATTTACACAAATTAATTGTAAGTTCAATTAATTAAATAAAAACAGATCATCAAATGACAAGCTAATACTTATTTTCAGTAATTATTTATAAGAATTAATGGAATAAGTAATTACAGGCTGATCAATAATAAAAGAAACAAGAGTCCAATAAACTGTACAATAATGCAGAAAGAAATTATAAAAAGAGCAACTAATCACTTACAAAAACACAGCCCAATTCGTTATTTGACAGTCCCAAATAATATCACTTAACACAACGTCTTTGAACTATTAGTAAGCTGCATAAACAGTAAACACTTGTCTCTGCACTTGACACTGTCTAAAGACTGAATAAAGCACTGTTTACTCCACTGGATTGACTCTCTCACGAGATCTGTAATACAATCTGTCACGCGGGTTTGTAAAAACTAACTCACTGGTTCACGTGGACTCCTTTATATAGCTGTTGCAGTTGTATAATTCCAAGAATTGAAATCACCAGACGCTTCAAGAAGGCCACGGAACATGATCTCAATTGTTCAAGAAGTCTGAAGGAATCTCGAGAAGTCTCGAGAAATTTAATTGAGTGAGAGAGTTGTAGACTTGAAGAATAAGAGTGACAAAGACATGCGAAGAGCAAGAGAATGAAGATCGGATGTTGAAGTCACGTACAACCATGAAAACAATAGAACAATCTACGTAGAATGAGTGCGTAAATAACTGCTCCATTCGCTTTTGTAACAATATCAATTCATTTTTGAAATAATATCATCTCTGTAGTAGAAGAAAATAAAGTATCAAGCACAATATTTATGAGCTGGTCATTCTGAATAAATTAACACATTATAATACCAACCTATGTAATTAGTGTTAAAGTCATGCTGCACTGAAGAATATTGTTGAAAAATAATAATAATAATAATATCTTTATTGCAAAAAAATGTCACATATAACAGTATAGATATCAAACAAAATATAAAACAATGGGTGAAAAAGATTTGGTTAGGTACCCCATTAGAAATGTCTGTATTGGGGTTACCTTCACAAAATTTGAACTCAAAGATAAAACAACAGACGGCAGATGCTGAAAAAACAATAAATTAGAAAATTAAAAAGTTACTCTATTAATAAGACAGATTTTTTTTGTAAGCAACACAAATAAGTTTGAACAATAAGACAGACAAACCTTAAAAACAAAAACTCGGATATGCGACATAATTTAAATGTAGAGAACATATAATAACATAGTTACATAAATACATTAAAAAAAATTCACATATAACAGTATAGATATCAAACAAAATATAAAACAATGGGTGAAAAATATTTGGTTAGTTACAATACTACATATACATATAACTTATAAGAGAATAAATGAAATAAAAAACTAAAATAAGCTGTTTTCAAGGTCATTGACCTCTTTTGTGAGTAGCCATCTCTTCAGCTCACTCAAAAACTTTGATAATTTATTTAGAGATGCTAGTTCAATTGGTATGTTATTAAAGAAATTACCAGAGCAGAAAGTAAAAAAACGTTTAGTCATATAAATCTTTCAATAAAATAGTATAGTCAATAACAGAGAGATTTCTGTTGTAATAGAGCTAATTAAGTAGTGGAGGTGGTGGAAGCGGGGTATGATTTGCCACCAACAAAATATTTCAGACAAAAACACTTGCTCAGCTAGAAATTATGAGGCAATTTCTATGGAAAAGAGTGGAATAGATTTGTAAATGAGAATCCTACTAGGATGGTCGAAGTTTTGAAGCATGGAGAAAGGTCATCGTCTAACAGAAAGGTTGATCGAACAGGGATTATGTAGAAGGGTGGGAGGGGAGGGGGTGGTGAACAGAGATAAGCCAAGATTTGGTAGTTGGCGACGGGGATGAAAACGAAAAAGGAAAAGAAAAACGAAAAAAGGGGTTGGAAAAGTCGAGCCAGTTACACACACACACTCATATCGATTGCGGATTCCATCAGTCATTAGAGGGTTGCAGGGTGAGGGTGGAAGGTGGGGGGAGTAGGGGGTGCAGTGCAAGACGTGGCGCCGAGACGCCGGACCGCTCCTCTGGCAGACGTCTGCCCATAAAGAGTTTGGAAGGCGCCGCAATTCCCTTAGAGGGTCGTTACCCCCAGAAAAAGCGCGTACACACTGACAGACACACCACAGACACAGTCACAGATAGAGCAAGACCAACCACCCGACTGCTCACAATTACACGGCTTTTGTATTTTATCGCTGCCGTCAACATTTCATAATCATTCAACTGCGCAGCCATAATCCCGCCCTTGTTCGGATGACATTTCGGGCTTCGAAAACGAAGAAAAGAAAATAACTTTTGCCACATCACAACCCTTTTCCACCATCAGACGCTATAAATGTCCAACTTTTCTTGAATATAAAGCAAACCATTACGCGCTGTTACGCCATGCGATAGCTCAGCCTAGCAGAAAAACTTGCAAAGTTTACTGACCCTCAGTGGAAAGCTCAGTAACCTCGCTAGTCTTATGAAAAAGACTAGAGTATCTCAGGTGCTGGATACGATAGATCAAAGAACTAAGGTATAGAATAGATGGATTGGTGAATAAAGTTATGGTAATAATAATAATAATAAGCGTATGGCTTTTAATGTTGGGGAGACACTTACGGGTAGTTCCACCTCGCCGTTTGTGCCATGTTACGGGGAACATGGTGGACCTACTATTTTAGGTGGGTTTCGAACCACCGGGTAAGTGATAATAAAGCTTGTAACATCAAGTCATTGAAGCACGGTCACCCATCCAAGCGCAGTCTTGAGCGGTCGTGACTGAATATCAAAGTTATGGTATGGACATAATTAATTTTGAATTCCATTCGAATGCTGTAAATCTTGCCTTTATTTCAGTTGGAATAATTCAGAAGGTCTTGGAGAATTAGCGGTTAGGTTTATAGAAAGAGTAAATAGATTAGATTCATGTAGACCGTTGTTCAAGAGACTTGGTCTCCTAACTGTACCCTGCTTATATGTGTATGAAGCTACTTTATATGTAAAAACGAATGATATTAACCAAAATCTTGACGTACACGATTATAATACAAGAAGCCGAGGAGATTATCACTTGGTGAGTCACAATAGTAGCTTCAAAATCAAAATCATTTATTGTCAGAACAAATATCAATTTGTATAACAACGTCAATTTAGTCTAACATAATTTTAAAGTTCATATAAAACACATATTACACATTCAAATATGGTAACTAATTATTTTATGGATAATAATCCTGTCTATTATATTTTTTACGAACAATTACCACTCAAGTAGTCTACAAACTCTTTAACATTATAAACACAAAGCTCACACAACATTTGTTTAATATATTTTTTGAATTCTTCATTTCCAGAGATCTTACTTCACTTGGCATCAAGTTATAAATTATTTTTCCAAATTCGTGAAAACTATTTAAAGTCAGCTGTAGATTGCATTGACTCCTATGAATGTAACAAGGAATTTTGTCGTGTATCATGACTGTGAATAAATTTATTTGTCTGCATCTCCTGAATGTTACCTGAATGTAGGAAACTCTACAACAAGCTACCGCAGTTATTAAAGAGTATTGAAAATATAGAAATATTTTTAAAACATTAAAAAAATATTTAGTCTATAAAGCTTTTTATAGTGTACAAGAGTTCCTTTCACATCAAAATTAAGCCTCACCCCAACTAGTGTAACTAGTGTATATAAGGATAATTATTGTTTATCTGACTTTTCTTAAACTCCTTAACTGGAGTCTCCAAGACGTAATCTACAAAAAAAAAAAATAGAATAAACACTTGTACTGTAGTTTTCATATAACTTGGCAGCGTGTAGCAGATGGGACATGCTACATTTCAACCCAGCATACTGCTGCCAAGTTATATGAAAACTACAGTATATACTTAGATGGATATGTAGATAATATTGACATGTTACTGTATGGATTACTACCCAAGAATTCACAAGCCAGTTGACTGTTCTCTGCTGCAAAATCACTTACCGGTGGTTCGGAACCCACCTAAAACTGTAGGTCCAACTCATAAATCACCATCATCCAACTCATTACCCACGCACAGGTCTAAGACCTATATGGGCTTCATCCTCAAAAAAAAATCTTATCTTATCTTAAAGTTATGGTATGAACATAATTAATTTTGAATTTTAAACTCGATACTAGCTAAGAGTGTCACTGAAGAAAACGAGAAGAAAATAATGTGAAAAAGATGATGATGATGAGAAAAAGACATGTCAGATAATTGGTGCGGATCTGAACATTTTAATAGAAAAATGAGAAGAAACTAATCAGCAAACTGTAGACATTATCCATCTATGTTACAAGTCAAGAGTCAAGATAATCAAATTTCAAACTAGATTAAGTTCCAATAAGATTCCTTGAATACGGGTGACATTACGATACGTTAAAGTAGTAGCATGATATGCTGACATTTTTTCTACCAATAATGTCACACTGAGACATAGTGTTTCGTTGAAGTCTTGACAAACATATTACCGATGATTCCTAGTAAATAATCAGTGGGGGATATCATTCTGGGCCATTACAGATCATTACAATCTCATGCAATTCTAGGTTGTGGTGGCAGGAAAGCAGTGACTGCTACTGGTGAGATAGGGTCAAGGTGAGAGTCACAAACTTTTTTCAACCCTCTTACACCAAACCAATCAAGTGCAATTTCCTGAGATACAATTCTAAGTCTATTTCATCAAATCAGCTGTCAATTGTTCTGTAAAATGTGATTGGATTATATTACCCCAAGAAAAAAAGTATTCAGCTTCCCGATTGACAAGCATCTAGGGTATTTTTTCGAGATAGGAAATTCTGCTAATATCTTCAAGTACTACCGACTGTCAGGTTAATGAAATCAGCACAATAGGTACACGTTATTATAATACTAGGTGAATAAATCTGTTCAGTATTATTATTATTTTTTTTATTCAATTTGAAATCTTTACCATTCTTGATTGCTTTACCTCTATCTGTGCTCCTATCATCATCATTGTCATTCCTTTTTAACCTCTATATTGAACTGAATTTGATAATAATGTTACGGGTTTTATGTCTAAAATAACGCTGTCAACACTTAAATTTATCACCCGCACTTTATTTACACAAATAATCACAATCACTGTTCAGTAATGTCTTACATAAAAATAAGCAATTAAAAACAGATATATCGATATTGTTCAACTAATAAAGAGATTTCAATAAACTGTACAAAAATCAATCACTAAAAGTTAAAAGGCCGATCTAATATTAAATAACAACTGTGCGATAAACTGTCCAATAATATTCAAAAAGAAACGTCGAAAAAGAACAATTAACTTACGTAGCACAAGTCCGTAATACAATGAAAACTATTTAGTAGTCCACTGGTATGAATTAAATAGGAAAAAGAATTATCACTATAGGCACAGTTTACGGTAATTAATTATCACTACTGATACACGTTATCTCGACAAATTTCAAAGACAACTGAACTAGTTTCTACAAATGCGTTCGCCTTAAATAGGTTTTTTCAACCTATGAGATCCCTCCATTTTTCTATCAACTTCTAAGTAAACAGATAAGGAAACTCTCACTTTCCACAATATTCGATAAGATTCCATGAATGTCTAATCAAAGAACTAGAACATTCTACAAAGTACCAAGTAAACACCATAAAAGTGTCAGAAGAAGCGTAATTAATTGCTTAGAAGTAAAAATTTACTTAGCAGATAACACCGGGAACCACTGTTCCTTCTTTCTCTTCATTTTCACTACAATAATAATAATAATAATATCATCTTTATTTCTGCAAAAGGAAAATACAAAAGCTTAATTACAATTCTTTTTTCAAGTAATACTGTACAATAATAATAATTATCATATGGTAACCTATGTATAGTTTACAAATATCAGAAATATATATATACAAATAGCAGAAATATATATATACTGCCATGCAAGTGATAAAGATCACGTCTGCATGGAGGAGCATTCAGTAATCACATATTATAGAATGCATTGAAAGAAGACAGAGCAATAAACAAAATACAATAAAAAATGAATAAGTGGAAAGAAAAACTGTTACAAAATAACATAATAACATATAACATAATGCATAATACAAATAACATACAATATGCATTGAAAAACAATGGCAATACAATGAATTTTTTTCATGAAATTGAAAAACGAGATTAAAACAATTTGTGAAATTGACACTCGTTAAAGAGAACACAATAACATTAGAAAAATAGAGACCAACTTGGCAGATTTAGCAAAAAACTATTTCTGGATTAATAAATGATAGATTCTAGAAAAAAGAAATTATAGTGGACAATCATCCAGCTAGCAATGTTTTGTTTATAATATTATTTTTAATTTTGTTATTAACCCTCCCCCTTCTTCTGAGGGCACCAGGACGAAGGAAAAGGAAGGAAGGATTATTATTATCATCCAATATATTAATTCAATATTTAAATCCTCCAACCTTTCCTTTCTTCTCCTTCTTCCTCCCACCAAAATATTATCAGAACCCCTCCCTAGTACGAGGGCAACCGTAGTTGAAAGGGGTTTCCATTTCCACATATAGTATCTTTAAAAATAAAATTAGAGTTTTGTCTGTACATTTATCAAAATTATATATTTTTTGGTTATTTTTACGTTTTATACATTAAAGAAGCCGAAACAAGTCTTATCTCAATTTCTGCCTGTCATGGCCTCAAAGGCATTTTACGCGGCCTTCTCCTGAAAAACGAGAGCATCGATCGGGATTTAAGTTATTTAACAGTATTGAAATTTTCAGGCATAATGTAGAATAGTCCCGAGATGGTTCCTGTGAAGGTTGGGTGTTCAAAAAACCTCGCATATAAGCAGGGTACGGTTAGGAGACCAAGGCCCGTATTTATGAACATGACTTATAAAAGATCGACTTAAGTCAGATCGGTTATGTCAGACTTAGCAGCAATAAGTCTTCTTACACTAACAGGTTCAAGCCAGCGAGCATCTGTAACCCTAAAAGCCAACCCAGCTCCTACAACAAAGATCTGACTCCTGATAAATAATTTAACATTAAAAATTTACATTAAACAACTCTAATTTACACTAATATAAGATTTTACACTACGTAAATGTTGCAGGGACAACTGGGTCGGCTTATAACCTCACTTTTCAGCTAGTAAACTCACCTAGTATAAGTAAAGCTTAGACTACAGTTCGTATTCATGAACCTTACTTAAACATCTTCTTAACCTGAAAGCCAAGACATGCTTATAATAATTGGAGTCTCAAATCTGTTCTTAGCCAAGCTAGGTACAGAGCTGTCTTGAAGCCGTTCTTAGATTGTTGTGTTGAATCATATTTTGATTTCATTTTTTAGTATAGCATCGGCTCATAATAATAAAATAAAATCATCATATTCAATTTTTGCACCATTGCAATGTAATTCACTGTATATTTGACTTTTTGAAATTATTTCTACTTATTTTATAGTTCTAACCTTACATTTTTTGGCACTAGAATCTTTCTAGGAAATAGAATGGATGAAGTTCTTAGATCTGCTGGCAGATAGCGTTCAATAGACTGCCTCGAATGCTGTATTTTTAAAATCCAAAAACAGAAAATGATAACTTAAAAGATATTAGTGTGTTTATAGTTAACTTTCTTAGTAATATTTTTCATTATGGTTATAGTTACTTGACAGTAACTGTAAATTTACATGTAGTGCAGTATCTTTATCTTTTCATGTATGTTATTTTATGTTTATTAGTGCCTGGTAATATGACACAATTTTAGGTTAGCTTGTGACCACGTTCAATGTAATAGAGCCTTTCCAACTCGGTCTTGGATAACTCCTGCTTAGATCAACATAAGTCACGTTCATAAATATGGGCCTTAGTCTCTTGAACAACGGCCTACATGAATCTAATCTATTTACTCTTTTTTCAACCTAACCGCTTTCTTTTGGATCTTAATACCCTATCAAGATTTTGTTTTGATGAATTACCGCATACTAAGATAGCATACCTAATAAGTGACAGTAAGAGCCCATGGTAAGCTGTAAAAAGTAGCTTTTTGTCATTTAATCTAGCAAGCTGTTGCAGGACAAATACCCCAGATGAAATTTTACAACATAGGTATTGTGAATATTCGCCAACAGGTAGGACAATGGCAGTGGCAGTGGTACAGGAGAGCAGAGCAGAGCACACTGGCAGAGGTTGAAGAGTGCTTCTCTATTCTGGCGAAGATGAGCGAAGCGCTGCTCTGACTCAGTGGGCGGCCAAGAGAACAGCCCGGGGCTCACCCTGCCCCCCCCCCCCCCCCTACGCAGACCAGTTCAAGCCTCTCTGCTGCTGCCTTCTGTGGCACAATTAACTTGTTACTTTGAAAAACTAATATTTGTGTTTGCAAGTAAACAAGGCTAGCTTTCCGGGCCTTGTTATTAGGGTACCCGGTACCGCTCTGCGGTAATAATTCACTTAACTCCCAAGAAGAAAAAGGAACCGCGATAGTGTGGCGAGGGTGGGAGAGGGGGGGTGTAGCCGGTCAAAAGCAAAGCCTAGGCGATCGCCGCACTGAAATAAGAAGAGGCAGCGGGAAACTACCTGTTAAGTACATCTAAAAAGCCGATGACAACAGATCATGTGTTGCGTTCATATCTTCTACTCTCCTTGTGATGCATTATAGAGGCGACTGGGTAAACCTTCTTCTTCTTCTTCTTCTTCTTCTTCTTCTTCTTCTTCTCTATCATCATCTTCTCCTACTTCTTCATCCTTTTCTCACTTTAAATCAACCACCACTTGTAGGTTTTCTTATTCTTCGCAGCAGCAACAGCAGCAGCAGCAAAAGGGAATCAGACGGTGAGTTGCGGAGAAACAAGAAATAGCATCATGACCTTCCTCCACTGATGTTACCAATTCAAAACCGTCCCTTACAAGGATTTAAGAATTTTACCTTCTATGATTTAGTTTTCTGGATGTCCTCGTTGATATTTCCATGGAATTCATGCTAATCCAACAGCAAGTCACTTTTTCTTGTTTTTTATATATGTTTACTTCTTTTTAATCTTTTTCTTTTTTTCTTCATCTTGATTTTTTTATATTTTTGTAGTTATTTTTAGTATTCTTCTTATATTTCTTGAATTTTTTATATTTTTTTATTTCTTTTTCTTCTTCTTGAATTTTTTATACTTTTGTACTTCTTTTTAGTCTTCTTTTTCTTCGCCTACTTCTTGATTTTTTTATATTTTTGTACTTCTTCTTAGGCTTTTCTTCCCTCTTCTCCTAATTCTTGAATTTTTTATTTTTTTGTACTTCTTTTTAATATTCTTCTTCTTCTTCTTCTTCTTCTTCTTCTTCTTCTAATCTTTCTTTATTTCCGCAAATACAAACAAGCAAGAAAAAAAATACACAGGAAAATAATTATAGGCTACACGATAAAAAATAATAATAATTATAAAACAATTAATTATTAGGAGAGAAACCAAGAAGTTACAAAGAAAAAAATACTTGGTTCAACTTAACTATCATGTACAAGAAATAAAATGTTACAAAAAAATATCTGCAGAAATAACACTGTATGCAAATAATTTCATTATGAAATTATGTCCACATACAGGAGCATCATAGGATCTAACAAAGATGCCATGAATTGATGTAATAAAAAAAAAAATGAATAACAGAATTAAAACACTTGGAGGAAACATAGAATAATAATAGTACAAAAATGGAGGAGTAGAAACAATAAGGACTAAAAATATACCATTAATTCAATAGAATTAATAACTTGAAGCATTGAAAGCGAATTAATAGCTGGTAGAAAGTTTAAAAGAACTTAACATGATTTGATGATGTCGTCATGGAATGATGACTGGTTAAATATTGCAGCAAGGTCAGTATCACCATAGTTATAGATCAAGCACAAACATGCCCTCAACCTCATCAACATTCTTTGAAAGTAACCATCTCTTAAGAAGGAATTTAATTTAATTTTTTTATATGACATCTTAAATACAGCTGTAAGTGTAAAGGCAATATGTTGAAAAATTTTGGAGCTAAGAGTATAAATGTTCTTTTTAAACAGTGTGCAGTTTGGCCTTATACCATGAAGGTGGTGGTTGTTGGTCTGTCTTGTGCAATGAGGGCCATCAACCATGTCACAATAGTCGATCATGACACCATCATTGCCACTCATCTGATAGAAGATTGACAGTACCCTGTGAACATATAGGTATCTCAGTGGAAGAATTCCAAATCAACAAAACAGAGGCAGTGTGCTCTCCCAATAGCCCACCCCAGCTACAATCCTTATGCACGATTTCTGCAATTTTATAATGGGACTAATGGTTTTATAATATGTACTACCCCAGCAGCTTAAACCATAACTTATTTTTGACTGAACAAATGAATTATAAATATCTTTCAAATTTCTAAGATTGCACATACCCTTCAATTGATAAATGATACGTAGATAAAAATGCAAAGTTTTTTTGAGGTTTGATATATGGTTTTTCCAGGACAAGTTTTGGTCAAGTAATACACCAAAATATTTTATAATTGAATCATTTTTAACAATAGGACAATCACAGCTGACACGGTTGCAGTTGCAGGAATGCAGATGAACAGGGGCGACAAGAGTTAGGCTAAATATCGTATAGCTTGTCTTTTGTATATTCATAGTCAGTCTATTGCAAGTGAACCAAAGAGATAATTTATCAAGATCTTGTTGCATATCTATGCTAAGCTGGTTCAGATTATTAGAATAAGACAGTGCAGTATCATCAGCAAAGGCTGTTATTTGCCCCTTGAAATCACCCCCAAACAAGTCATAGGAATAGATTAAAAACAAAATAGGTCCTAATACAGATCCCTGAGTTACTCCATGATGAATGTTCAACAAGTCACTAGTTTCATTTTTTATTTTAACCACCTGTTTTCTACCCTGTAAGAATGTCTTAAACCACTCAAGAGGTGTACCTCTGATGCCTGCTCTCCACAACTTTTGTAATAGGAGACTATGGTTGACAGTGTCAAATGCCTTACTGACATCAATGAACAATCCTGCAGCTCTGGCATCATGTCCACTGTTCAAGCCAGCATAGATATTCTGTAAGAAATGATGTAGGGCAATCTTGGTATTCAAGTCCTTCCTGAACCCAAATTGACTTTTGGAAAAGGCATCCAAAAAATCCAATAATCTTACTTTAATCAGTTTTCAAACAGTTTAGATAATGTGGGCAGTAATGAGATTGGCCAATAGTTACTCATTGAGAATCTGTCACCTTTCTTGAAAATTGGTATAACAGTTGCTAATTTTAGAATATCTGGGAACTGGCCAGAGACAATAGAAAGTTTGAAAAGATGGATAATAACTTTGAAGAGATATTGAATATTATCTTTGAGGATTCTTGCTGAAATTATGTCATTCCTAGAACTAACATTCACAGAGAGACTTCTAATAATTTTTAATAGTTCATCTTCACTCACAGGGTAAATAAAAATGCTCTTGGTATTATGATATTTTTAAACTCTCTAGAGTACAGTTGAGCCAGTGTGTCTGAAATAGGTGGACAGGACTGAGAGAGGGTCTCTGGTAACTCAACGAAGTATTTATTAAATATATTAGCCACTGATCTGCTATCTGTAGCTATTGTGTCATTTTCATTCAATTGCATCTCATGACTGATCCTGCCAGCTCCTGGCAAAACAAAATTCAAAATTTCCCATTTCTTTTTTGAGTTTTTATCATGCAAATTCAGTTGATTTGAATAAAATTCACATTTTGCCTCATTCACCCACCTTTTAACATTATCTTTCATATTCAAGAAGTTATTTTTAAGAGTGATATTATTTGGTTCTCTTTGGTATAATTTATAGAGTTTATCACAAACAGCAATGTTGTTAGATAAACCAGAAATCATCCAAGGCTTTATCATTTTTAGTTTAGTCTTGTATTTTATTAATTTTATAGACTTATTCAAAATAATGTTTATTATTTCATAAAATTTGTTAACAGCTGCATTTGTGTCATCTAATTCATAGACACTCTCCCAATCCTGATCTTTAATGTAATTACTCACAAGTGCATAGTCAATTTTACTAGCTTCATCAACTTGTACCTTCCTTTTCCGCTCACCAAAAGGCAAGATACCTGCTACAGCTCCATGATCAGTGATGAGATTTTCAATTACAACAACCTTATTTACTGAGATCTGATTTGAACGATAGGATTTACCTCATCAATTGAACTGAGTAATTTAGCAACAGACATACAAATGTAAAAATATGACAAGAATAAAGTTTTAATAGTAATGCTCAAGAAGCATAAAATTGTGTAAGTCAAGAAGTGGCCTAGAGAGTGACAGTTAGCATGTAAAAAAGACATTGAATCCAGGGTGTGGTAGATTGATAGTGGATTGCAAAATAACGTTAAGAACAAAGAACAATGAGTGATGTCCAAACTTAAGATGAAACTTACTGAAATATAATACATCAGGAAATATATGAGGACAATATAATATAATGAACCATTAAAATATAAATGAATCAATAATGACACGTTCTGTTGTCTGAGTGTTAAATACAATCAAGCTATTATCATTGCAATTGAAGGAAAGTTTTTTGATTTGATAAGATTTGCAGTACAAAAAATAAGAGCGTGTGTAAACCTTCTCATCACCTCTAGGAAAAACAAGTAAACTCTATAACATGAGAGTTAATTGTAGGATACAAGCAAAAACAACCTATATAACAAATTGACAAATAGATATTATGAAGAATACAATATTGTGCTTGAAAATAAACATACTCTAAATAAATTGATACTGCTTCACATACATTAATGGTCAGCTTAATCCTCCCCCGAACTGTTACAAAAACCAAACAAGAGTATCTGATACGAAAGCACATTGCAAAAAATAACAAGAATAATAGTAGATTTGCCAAAAAAGAAAAAATATTATTTCATTTTTTCCACATCGCTGCTGAAGTCAATAGGTATCACATATTCTTCTTCATCATCATCAGTATCTACTCTCTTCTCCAGGTTGACTTTCTTCTTCCCCTTTTAAGTTGAGCGGTGGAGAGGGTTCGACGTATCTTATATTGTCTTTTCATGTAGTTCATCACTCACACCCATAATTTCATTCTTCATTACAATTTCAACAAAATTTCCATGATTAACCTTGTATTCGAAAATAAACAAAAACTTTTGCTAGCATCATCTCGTCGAGCCTCTCTAACTTACTACCTAACTTCGCCATTTCATATAATTGCATCACTTAGATTGTCATTACCAAAGTTAACATCATCAAGATCATACAAATAAGATCATTGTACATAATATCTTACACTATAAGAATAGCATTATCTGAATTTACTATTGTTCTTTCTATGTGTTGTTGATAATTTTGTTTTTAACCATTCATATACGAAATTTGTAAATTTACATGAATAAAGAAATCTAATCTAACCTAACTCAAGTAACAGGATGTTTGAAAAAGAAATCCCTAGTTTTAAATTCTTGGATTTCTTGTTCCATAACGATCTGCGTTGTTAACATTAACGTTTTATTGTAAATTTAACGACTTGCAGTCAGTTTTATATTGTGAATATTTAATAAATGAGCTCACATTCGGCCGAACGTTTTCGAGGTATTGAATCTCATCTTCAAGGGAATCAATACCTCGAAAACGTTCGGCCGAATGTGAGTAGGCCTACATTTATTATATATTCACAATATAAAACTGACTGCAAGTCGTTAAATTTACAACAAAAAGTTGATACCAAATTTCAATGTGCCATAGGGGACATAGTGCGTATGGGGACATTTATTACGACATGTTGACAGAGTATCTCATTGACCAATTGAAAGATATTGAGGCACAAATTGGGCTTGTGTTTTTCCAATAAGATGGCGCCCCACCTCATTACAGTAACCATGTGCGTGCTGATATGTTGGTGGATACGTGGCGAGAAGTGGAATATCAGGGCAGCAAATGGATCCCACTTGAAGTCTACTAACATTCAAACAAAACTTGAGGGTACTGTCTTTCATTGTATGTAATCATAGATGTAGTTTTTCATTAATTTCACCTATTCATTTATACTTAAAACTGGGTAGTTCTTTTTCAAACACACTGTATTTAGATTTTTTAAATTGTTCAGACATTTATTTATTTATTCGTTTATTCATTTATTCTCTTATTCATTCATTTATTTATATATTCATGTATTTATTTATCTATTCATTTTACAAAGGCAATTTATTGAAGTATTTTGTTCTTGTTCTTGGATCACTGTTTTACAAATTATCATTATGTAAAAACTTATCATAATTCTTTGTAAATTCACACAGTAGAGTCATTTGCATCGTTTTTTCCTTCTACTATCATTTCATCATGTTACATCACATGTTTTTTTTTGGAAAAATTTATTGAGAAAGCACCAGGAAAATTTGTTTCAAAAAACTGTATAGAAATAAACTTACCGAGAAATGCATTCCAGAAGTCAGTCTTCTGCTACAAATAGACTGTAGTTTACCAAGAAGAGACCAAAACACATTGGATAATTTGTTGTTTGGAGCTAAATATACCAGTATTCGCAATAGTTCTTACTCCTCCGTTGGAATGCTAGATGAGTTGTTTTGAATTAACTTAAGCATTGAGTCAGTGCAGCACTTTTGCATCTTCTTTGAACTTTCTATCTCTTGATCACAAACACCTCAAACTTATATATCGTTTAAATATGCAGGAATAAACTGCTATTTTTTATAAACTATTATTTTTTATAATAATAAATATGAGGGAATAAACCTTTCGAACTTTGAAAAGCAGTGTCAATTAATCAAGTAATTAGCATTTAGCAATTAAATAAAAATTGCAACATTTTTCTAAAAACTTGCAGCGGAATTAATTGAAATCTGAATTGAGTGATCAAGTTGAAGTGAAATTGCAATGGAAATTGTTTAAAAAAATGCTATATGAAAAATATGTTAAAAATATAAAATTTGAGGAATAATATCCAAAACAACAAACAACCAAATGATTTTGGATGGAAATAGTATTTGAAATTAGTATTCAATTTTTTATATTTCAGATGTATTTTTTATGTTTCTGATGTTGATGTGTTTCTTTGTTATGAAAGATGAATAAAATTTGATCTGAACATTTGAAAAAAAAATTGAAAATTTGAAATTAACAAGTCAAACAAATCAACAAGCAAACAATTGATTTCAAATTGATAAAATTTGAGAATTAGTAATATTTAAAGCTAATTAACAATATAGGTACAGTATTAGAGTAATGGAATCATAGATCTAACATGAAATTCACAGGATAATATATCCTGGAGAATTAAAGAAATATAATATCGCAGAAACTATTAATGTGACACTAAGAATTGACTGTACTGACGCAAGAAGTTTCAAAATGTAAAAAGCTCTGCATTGATTTGGGTTGTTCCACTAAAAACTTGATCAGTTCATTTATGGTTGACTACTATCTCAATTTCTTTTCTGTAATAATGTTTCATTTTTGTCAATTACACTTCTCATCTTCATTTACAGAATAGATTCAAAGAATTTTTATTTAATGTTTTCAACTATTAGGTTCCCTTTGAATATATGCTGTTGATCAGATAAACATGACCTAGAAATGCATAATATTCTGATTAACAATAAATGTGTTCTATTATATGTGTATTATATATATGTTTTGTTATGTGTTCCATTACACAAAGTCGTTATATATCTGTAGGCTTACCATATTTTTCCAACCCCAATCCTGGTATTTTCCCAGAGAGTAAAAAAGGAGTATGAAATATGTTGAATGAGAATATTCAGATAATTAATTAAAAACAAGAGACGGAAAAGGTTGCAAAATTTTCTTAAAAAAATATTATAATTCTTTGAAAAATAATAAAAAAATATTATAATTCTTTGAAAAATAATAAAAAAAAATATTTTTCAGAAGAAATCACTTTTCCCAAAAACACTTTGTCTCCTTTGATTTTTTTCAAAAAAGTCAATACGTCTGTTATTTTAACATTAATTTTTATATTGAGCAGCTCTCTTCCCCTTTCAGCTGACCAAACGTTTCCCATAACTGCTGAGAACACCCGCTCTACAGGCGCTGATGTACCTGGTAAGCACATCCCAAATTCCACTAGCTTAAGAATATTTTTTTCCTCAATTCTACTACTTTTATACATCTTACATACTTCTTGCAATTTTTCTTTCTTAAGAAAAGATACCTATTTAAGCTTCAGTTTACTGATGGTATTGCAGGTCAAAGTTCGTTTTATCGAAAACTCCGGAATACAATTTGAACAGTGAACACGACCACTGGTGTTTTCGCAGCATTTAAGGTACATTAAGACACGTATATTTTCTTTTTGGACCCACTGCAAGGCCAAGCAAAAAAACTAAAACATAAATTAAATTATTGAGATTGAATTCCAGCCGTCTTGAGTTGACCCAGTATGTATGAAACATTGTTTGCTTATCGCTAAAGATTGTTTACATTATTGTACAGTCGCTTCTGAAAGTCAAGCAATGAAAGCTATCAATATATTTATTAACAGTGTTAGCGAACTTACATTTTAAATTTATGAAAAAACATTACAATACAGAAACTTTTATTAAAAAAATACAGAAAAATGTTCCCTGTTTCACCATCTCTACTAAAAATCCCGGAGATAAATCAATCCCGGAATTTTTCCCGGAAACGCACATGAATCCCGGAATTGCGGGGCTAATCCCGGAGAAATGGTAAGCCTATATATCTGTGATTTTTTCAATGAAGAAATACTTGATGAACATTCTTTGTAGTGGTGAAGGTGATATTGTGGAAGATATCCATAATAATACGACGAAGTTGTCACAACCACATTTATTTAAAATAGTGAGATACTAGTTTCGGTTGTTATACCATTATCAATCTCAAACAAACTCACTTTGTGAGATTTTTACACCATTATCAATCTCAAACAAACAATCTCACAGAGTGAGTTTGTTTGAGATTGATAATGGTGTAACAACCGAAACTAGTATCTCACTATTTTTAATAAATGTGGTTGTGACAACTTCGTCTTATTATTCATTACTCTATGAACAATCTAATATCAAAACAAACACTGTATTCTTATTAAAATATTATTTTCACTCACTTATACTGGAGATGCTGGAGGGTTGCATTTCAATTCTGAAGAGAAGCTTCGTCAGCCTTCGTTATATATATATATATATATATTGGTAACCGTGGTGATGCAGTCGTTGAAGCGCTGTCTTTGATAAGGCTCTGGCTGGCTGCTACTGCTGCGGTCACGAGTTCGAATCTCGTTCAGTCTTGGATAGTTTCTGTATTAACCTCATTATACACGTACAAGTCCGAAACTATTTTTTTTTTTTTTTTTTTTTTGAGGATGAAGCCCACATAGGTCTGAGACCTGTGCGTGGGTAATGAGTTGGATGATTGTGATTGATGAGTTGGACCTACAGTTTTAGGTGGGTTCCGAACCACCGGGAAGAGATTTTATAGCAGAGAACAGTGTATAAATTGCTGGCCAATCTAATCGGTCACCGTTACAAACAGGACCTACAAGAACGCAGCTTATCTCTATCTGATTGAACAGATACCTGCTACGGCTCGCGGCTATCACTTCCCTGTAATATTGAATAATGAAGTCATCATCTGCCAAAAAAGACAAAATTAAACTTGGTTAAAAAAACTATATTAAAAAAATGAACCTGTAATAGTATTGTTTATTATAGCAATTCTTCCTACTCAAGAGGTTAATTCATTGCTACCAGCTAACTAGACTTCTGCTCTATACTGAATAAACTAACTATTTTTAAAACTAGATAAAATAAATATAAATTACTTAAATTAAAATTAAATTAATTAATTATAAAAAACAATTAATTAAATATATGATTTTCACTCACTTCTACTGGAGAAATGCATAACACTTCTAAAAAGAAGCTTTATCAGCCTGTTTTTAGAAGTGATATTCACTCCTCCAGAATATCCAGTAGAAGTAAGTGAAATTCATATATTTAATTGAAATATATTGTCAGTTTTTATATTAGTGTTCATCAAGTAATTTCATCATGGAAAACATCACATATTTCAATAAAAATAATGTTCTACATGAATAAATTATCTAAATATATTTCACTGGCAATTGTACATAGAATAAAATTAATTCCGGGAAGTGATATCGGCGAGCCGTAGCAGGTATCTGTTCAATCAGAGAGATAAGCTGCGTTCTCGTAGGTCCTGTTCGTAACGGTGACCGATTAGATTGGCCAGCAAAAAAGACACTGTTCTCTGCTGTAAAATCACTTCCCGGTGGTTCGTCGGAACCCACCTAAAACTGTAGGTCCAACTCATCAACCACCATCATCCAACTCATTACCCACGCACAGGTCTCGGACCTATGTGGGCTTCATCCTCAAAAAAAAAAAAACATTTATTGAGTAAATTTATTTTGAATATTACTCAAATCCATTTAGCAAAAATGTCAACCAAGCTTACTTAATTAAGCAACAGAATTCTTTCCACTTGAAAGAAGGCCTTTTTTAAAAACTTAACCTTAAAGAATTTAACACATTGCTGTGGCTGAACCTTTTTCTGCAAATTTTCTACTAGTGCTTCCAGTTGTTTACTCAACTAGACAAACTTTACAAACTCCAAAAAATAAAATATTTTTCCAGTTTACTATTCTACTACACCACCGACTTGGATCAATCCCAGTTACTCTAAAACTTTCAGTAGCGTATCAAAAAACTTTCCAATCCAAAACTACATGGAGGAGATGCGAGTCTCAAGATCTCGACGACCAGGGGTTGTTTATATGAGTCGGAGATTGACCCCAAAATCTATACTCGGCAACCCTTTCCAGAAAGACCAGGCGTCTCGTCTCCTTCTATCTTATGTCTCTCTCTCTCCAGATCTCTCTGTTTTCTGATTCCAGCAGAATTCCGATTTTATGTGTCTGGACTGTTTTTGTGCTATTTGATTCCAAAAAAGAGAGAAACTGTGAGAGAAACGTGTAGAGAGAGGCTGTGTAAAGAGAAAGGAAGAAGGAAAGAAGATAAATTGGATGTATCTTATCCAACATGACGGCTGGTAAATGAGAGAGAAGGGAATAGTCGCCATAAATTCAAAGAGTCCAAATGTCACAACAATATTCCTATACGACAAGAAACGCTACTGTAGAGAGTCTAGCTAGATCATATTATAACCTTCCGTTATAGATGCATTTCTGCGCCAACAATATTATATACCAGCTACCAAACATCGGACTTGTACATGAAGGGTTACTTAGTCGCCGGGAGAGTTCCCATCTCTTAGTTTCACCCATAAACAAGATTCTATCCGAAAATTGGAATGGAGATATGAAGCTGGAAAATAGAAGTTGATGCTGGTTGTATTTTCCACAACAGTTATACGGTACTCCCCAACAGAAAGCAGTATACCAATTTATATGAAATACACGCAACGTAGTATGCTCGTACACAATAGCCAACCCCTTCCCAAGTACTCGTAAGAAAAATGAGCTCGTCCCTGAAAAGAATAACCTTGCACGTAATGGCTACAGTCTAGCTGAATTTCAGATCAAATTTTATCTCCCTGACTAACATTCAAAAGAAAAGTGCCTCTTACAGTTGAATTTCTCTATTTTGCTGTGAGATGTTGGAAAAACATTTTACTATCTTTCTTTCCACAAAGTGCACCCTTGTAAGATGCCATACTATTGATGTCATACTCATACTACTGGTTGTACACTCTTACAAAGAGTTGTATATATTTTTATGGTTAACCATAAAAAGTTACGCCTGGTCCGGGACTCAAGAAGAACTATCAAACAATCTGTTGTCAACACCATTGTGAAACTTTTAACAGTGCTATTTAAAATTCGTTCAACCCTTTTACAAAACAGAAAAACAGTTCACTGACTTTGAAGAGAATTGCACAGATTTATTTCAAGAAAACTTGTATAATTCTTACCAGTGAATGACTTGCATAAAATAAATTATTAATGTGAATACATGTGAGGCCGAATGTGAGTACATTAATTATATATTCACAATATAAAACTGACTGCAAGTCGTTAAATTTACAACAATGTTTTTTTTTTTTTTGGAGGATGAAGCCCACATAGGTCTGAGACCTGTGCGTGGGTAATGAAATGGATGATGTTG
Organism: Conomelus anceps; assembly: GCA_948455865.1. Classification (NCBI taxonomy): domain Eukaryota; kingdom Metazoa; phylum Arthropoda; class Insecta; order Hemiptera; family Delphacidae; genus Conomelus; species Conomelus anceps. The sequence continues at coordinate 37,907,340 of OX418226.1, forward strand.
ATTGATGAGTTGGACCTACAGTTTTAGGTGGGTTCCGAACCACCGGGAAGTGATTTTACAGCAGAGAACAGTGTCTTTTTTGCTGGCCAATCTAATCGGTCACCGTTACGAACAGGACCTACGAGAACGCAGCTTATCTCTCTGATTGAACAGATACCTGTTACGGCTCGCGGCTATCACTTCCCTGTTAATATTAACAACGTAGATCGTTATGGAACAAGAAATCCAAGAAATAATAAATTAATCTGAAGTATATCTTGGAAGCGTGTGTAAAACTCCAGAAATTAAAGTTATAAGTTTAGTAGTTACAGAATTAATTATCAATCAAGTAGTATTTTACCACTTGTTAGTGAAATTAATATTGAAGCTTGCAATCCTAATAGGACTTAAATTAAATTTAAGTTACAAGCTCTATTATCTTCATGATATTGATGAAAATACAATAAGTTGAATACTTTTTTTTGGAAAATGAAGCTCACATAGGTCTGAGACCTGTGCGTGGGTAACGAATTGGATGATGGTGATTGATGAGTTGGACCTACAGTTTTAGGTGGGTTCCGAACCACCGGGAAGTAATTATACAGCAGAGAACAGAGTCGTTTTTGCTGGACAATCCAATCGGTCACCCTTACAGAGAGCGCCCAGGAGTTTCGTAGCTTATCTCTGATTGAAAATATACTTGCTACGGCACTCGGCAAGCATTATGATTTTTTCTTCTTCATTTATGCCAATAAATGAACTCATGAATTATGGAAATTTGGTGAAAACCCTTGAACACCACTCATATCATTGATAATTCATCTGCAAGTCGTTGAATTTACAATAAAAAGTTAATATTAACAACGCAGATCGTTATGGAGCAAGACAACCAAGAAGATAATATTAATCATTGTCATTGATAATTAATAATTTTCATATATAATGATTATGATTGAATTTTATCAATACTATAATGTTTTATTTAAATTTAACACTTTTTTCAGAGATATTGTAGAACTGTTCCATGATTGAATAATAACACAGATATTGTCAACTTCTAAATTGACAATATCTGTGTTATTATTCAATCATGTTTAATTTATTTCTCCTAGCATTATAGAGATTGGACTAAGTAGCTATCTATTAAAAATCTTAAAATGCATTCATTGATTCCAAGTTTTGAATGAAGTCTTGTTCAGTTCAGAGACTTAGAAACAGTCTTCGTCAAATAGAATAAGCATGAATCCAAGAATTAAGTCAGTAAGTAGGTTAAAAGCTTTAACAGATGCTGAGTTTGATGAAACATTCACAAAACTAGATCAAGTTCACTCGGTGAGATTGAAGAGTAGGCTATTAAATGCAGAAGCCAAATGTCGAAGTTTGATTACTTAAAACTTCAAAGAAGTCTGCCATCAATTGGGTTTTGTTTCTTTGGAGATTGAATCTCAATGTGAGCTTATAGTAGTTAGATGATATTTTTGAGGTAAAAATGTCAAATATCTCTGTTATTGAGTTTATGCAGTTATTTACTTGCATAATGCTTCACATATGGGACTAATACCCACTCACCCACTTGGTGAGTCACAATAGTAGCTTATTCAAACGAAAATCTAGTTATATTGGTAGGAAACTCTACAACAAGCTACAGCAGTTTTTAAAGAGTCTTTAAAATACCGAAATATTTTGAGAACAATTGAAAAAATATTCAGTTGATAAAGCTTTTTATAGTGTACAAGAGTTCCTTTCACATCAAAATTAAGCCTCACCTAGACTAATTGATATAGTAATGTTACGGGTTCTAATAGCTAAAATAAGGCTGGCAACACTAAAGTTCACACTTGCACTTTATTTACACAAATTAGTCTATTTACAGACATTTATTGCAAGTTCAATTAATAAAGAAAAACCGATCAACAAATGACAAGCTAATACTTATTTTCAGTAATTATTTACAAAAATTAATGAATAATTAATTACAGGCTGATCAATAACAAAAGAAACTAGAGTCCAATAAACTGTACAATAATGTAGAAAGAAATGATAAAAAGAGCAACTAATCACTTACAAAACACAGTCCAATTTGTTATTTGACAGTCCCAAATAAAATCAATTTACATCTTTAAACTATTAGTAAGCTGCGCAAACAGTAAACACTTGTCTCTGCACTTGACACTGGAATCAAACACTGGTCACTCCACTAGCACTGGATTGTCTCTCTCACTAGATCTGTAATACAATCTGTCACACAGGTTAGTAAACTAACTGTCACGCAAGCTTTTGTAAGACTCAACTCAATGGTTCATGTGAGCTCCTTTATATACGAGATAGTTGTCATAATTCCAAGAACTGGAGGCAACCAGATGCTTCGAGAAGGCCTCAGAATATGATCTCGATTGTTCAAGAAGTCTGAAGAAATCGCGAGAAATTCAATTGAGTGAGAGAGTTGCACACTTGAAGAATAAGAGTGACAAAGACATGTGAAAAGCAAGAGAACGCAGATTGGGTTTCAAGTCACGTACGACCATGAATGGAATGATCTACGTAGAACAACGCAGTTCTATGTGCGTAAACAACTGCTTTGCTTGCTTTTGTAACAGTAATTATGGTAACTAGTGTATAAGATTGTATAATTTATTGTTGATCTGACTTGATTATACTCCTTAACTGGAGTCTCCAAGAAGAAGTCTACAAAAAAAAAAATTAAATTAAAAATTTCCACTTTCAATCAGAACTATGACACAAGATTGAGATCACTCTATATCTAATTAAGTTTTATTCTTTTGTTGATGTAGATCCATCTTTAAATTTCCCACTCTACGAAATAATTGATATTCAGATCCTTTTTATGGTCTGATATAAACACTTACTTTTAGTGTTGGCCATTTCGCACTGTTGAAGTGCTGTCTAATGGATTAAGTTAAAAACTAAGGTTGAGTGTCTTCTATAGGCAAAAATGTTTAAATGAGAAATTAAACATTTATAGGATGTTTCATGTGCATTTAGAGCCTTCTGTATGAGAAGCATTTTCATTTTGATTAAAAAGTAGTAGAGCTCAACTAACAGATGACACGATCTCCTGTTGAAAAAATCCTTATTCCAAAAATTAAAGGATTTGGCTCATGTCCATGGCATTGAAACATGTGAAATAATACTGGGTAGGAAAGCTCCAATTTGAAAATATAAAACTGGGAACAGAGTTGGGGACTATTCGATGGTATAAAGCAATAACATATTTCAGAATACAGGCGAGTTATGCCAAAACAGTGATTGCAGACCTTTAATATGAAGTTTGTTGGATAGACGATTGACCTGGACTTCATACATTGAGAAGATATGTTGTAAAATTTCATCTGGGGTATTTGTCCTGCAACAGCTCGCTAGATTGAATGACAAAAAGTTACTTTTTACAGTTTACCATGGGCTCTTACTGTCACATATTAGGTATGCTATCTTATTATGGGGTAGTTCATCAAGACTAAACCTTGATAGGGTGTTTAAGATACAAAAGAAAGCTGTTAGGTGTATAGAAAGAGTAAATAGATTAGATTCATGTAGGCCGTTGTTCAAGAGACTTGGTCTCCTAACTGGAGCCTGCTTATATGTGTATGAAGCTACTTTATATGTAAAAACGAATGATATTAACCAAAATCTTGATGTACACGATTATAATACAAGAAGATGAGGAGATTATCACTTGGTGAGTAACAATAGTAGCTTATTCAAACAAAAACCGAGTTATATTGGTAGGAGACTACAACAAGCTATCGCAGTTTTTAACGTGTCTTCAAAATATAGAAATATTAAAAAAACAATTGAAAAAATATTTAGTTGATAAAGCTTTTTATAGTTTACAAGAGTTCCTTTCACGTCAAAATTAAGCCTCACCTCAACTAATTGATATAGTAATTATGGTATCTAGTGTATAATATTGTTAATCTGCCTTGTTTTATACTCCTTAACTGGAGTCTCCAAGACGTAATCTGCAAAAAAATGTATGATGTTATTTGCTCATATATGCTCCAAATCCATTTTAAAAGGATTTGGTTGCGAAAATGTTGCAAAAGAGAATGGAAAATATATTACAAACAAATGGATAGAAAAAAGAGAAGAAAGATAGATTAAATGTCTTTGTTGCGAAGTTAGGGCTTGTAGGTCCTCTCTTACACTTGACTCTACTGTTAAAGTTTTAAGAGAGGGAATTGAAACAGTGTTGGAGCAGTAGGAACAAAATAATCAGTACTAATGCGGGCATCGCCAAACAAAAATCAAAACTACTTTGACTGAAATATGTATTTTTTTTTAGATTACGTCTTGGAGACGCCAGTTAAGGAGAGTAAAACAAGGCAGATTAACAATTATACTATCTTATACACTAGTTACCATAATAATTACTATATTAATTAGTTGAGGTGAGGCTTCATTTTGATGTGAAAGGAACTCTTGTATACTATAAAAAGCTTTATCAACTAAATAACCATTGATAAATGGGACTGATTGATAAAGGCATTGATTGATTAAATGCCTTTATTAATCAATCAATCCCTTCTGTTCTCTCTTTATACATATTTCAGTCAAAGTAGCATTGATTTTTGACGAAGGGAGACACAAAGAGAGAGAATGGAAGTGAGGAAGCAACGTAGAAGATAACTCAGAGGCTGAAAGAGAATGAGGAAGAATGTGGATGGGAAAGAGGTGGAAAGAGGAAGTGGCTTATGGAGAGGATGAGTAATGAAATGAGAAAATGATAAAAGGAACGGTGTGATTGAGAAAATGGAGGAAGATAGAAGAAGAGACAATATGATTGATAAGAGATAGAGATGCGATAAACCTGAGAAAGTGAGATAGAATGAAAAAAAGTAAGAGAAAGAAACGTCCATCATGGGGTAGCTGGTAGGAATATTAGGCAATTTGCCAATCTTTGTAGGAATGGAGAGAAACTGGAAAATCAGATTCCATTCCAATGAAATATTTCATAACATAGAACTAAATTAATGGGCACTATTTCCTTTCGGTATCACTGTTTAATTCCATTTGGTAGGAAGTTGCCCTATGTATATAATTGTGCAATCTGGGAATAAACTGCTCCTACATGAATTTATTGACAAATTAAAAAAAGTATTATTCAAAGGAAATATTTTCTTCTTCCAAAAATATTAAAATCACTTTATTGGGAGAATTATCAAGGTAATCATCTAAGAATTAGTAAGATGATTCGTCATACAGTAATAAAGTTTATAATTCATCGTTTGAAACTTGTTTATATGTATATATATATATTTTTATATTACCTATATCTTTTGTTTTACTGTTGTTTTGTTCTATTCAATGCATTGTAATTCATCTAATATCAAAACTGACACATTATTTATATTCAATATATGATTTTCAATCACTTATATTGGAGATACTGGAGGGATGCATTTCACTTCTAAAGAAAAGCTTCATCAGCCTGGCGCCAGGGGTCATGTTTTGTTGAGGTTAGGATGAGAGGCCATTATACAGGGTTTTTCGGAACTCTCTACCAATACTTCTAGGCAGTGTTTCTGGACCACTAACAAAAGTAAATATTGTAATAAAATTTTTCTAAAATTCCCAGTTACTCATACAGCTGCCATTTTGTTTTTTTCACTCATTATTTTTTTATTTGAACACCTCTGAATGAATTTTGAAATTTTTCAAAAGCTTTATAACAATTAAAACAATCTAAAAAAATCAATAAAAATTTTCCGACATCAAAAAACAAAATGGCGACCATTCAAAATCTTTGAACAGGATTAAATTAATAATGACTTATGATATAAAATTTAGACTGGAATAAAGTTTTTTAGATATTTTTTTGCAAATCCAACGATACCTCACTTTCCAAGATTGGCCAACAATTAACAGAGATATGTTACTTTTTAGGGTGTGCTGTGGTTGTAAGCGAAAAATTGCAACCCGTTCTCAACCACCACATCTAAAAAGTAGCTTATCTCTGTTAATTGTTAGCCAATCTTGGAAAATGAGGTATCGTTGGATTGGCAAAAAAAATATCTAAAAAATTTATTTTTGTCTAATTTTGATTCAGCCAATATTAATTTAATCCTGTTCAAAGTTTTTAAATGGCCGCCATTTTTTTGTTGATGTCGGAAAATTTTAATTAATTTTTTGTAGATTGTTTTAATTGTTATAAAGCTGTATGCAAAATTTCAAAATGATACATTTAGAGATTTTTGAATAAAACAATAATGAGTGAAAAAACAAAATGGCGGCTGTGTGAGTAACTGGGGATTTTAGAAAAATTTTATTATGATATTTACTTTTGTTAGTGGTCCAGAAACACTGCCTAGAAGTATTGGTAGAGAGTTCCGAAACACTCTGTATAATTGATAATTGCGATGGATTTGAATTGTGTTTGGTCATTGAGTAAGTTGGTTCTGTCTTGTTTATGGTAATTGAATATTTCATATAGTTCCAGTATAATTAGTTTTTGCTTTTTTGAAATGTGTGTAGAATATTCAAGTCAGTTTGGATGTTATTGTGTGAATGTCCAGTGTTAATTAAATGATCTGCAAATGTTGAGTCAGTGCTTGAATGCAGTGCTTTGCTGTGTTCTTTGTATATTTTATTGAATGATCTGCCTGTTTGCCCTATTTAGTACTTGGGGCATGTATTGCATTTGAGCTTATATATTCCTGGTTTGTTGAATATGTAAATTGTTTGGTTTGTTAGGTGAGATGTTTTTTGATGGAGATGGTGTTTCAGGTTGTTTGTTGTTCTGAATGCTGTGCTAAATCCGTATTTTTGGAAGATGTGTGCTATTTTTTGTGATTTTTGTTAAAATATATGTGAGTGTGGCAAATCTGTATTGGTTTGCAGGTTTTTTATCATTTCATTTAGGATTCTGTCTATTAGATTTGTTTGTATCTGTTTTGTTGTGCTAAATATTTGATCGTATTGATTTCTTCTTGGTGGACAGCTAGTGATAGTGGAACATTTAAGAGTCTATGGATCATGAGTTAAAAGCAGCAATTTGTATTTATTTATTTTATTTTATTCATTTTATTTGTTAGAGGGGTTTGCGGGGGATTCACAGTTGGGAGGTTTGGTTCAGGGTTTTTATGGATTTTAATGGGGGGGAGTACGTGGGTTCAGTGGGAGGGGAACTGGAATCTCAATGGGGGAGTCCGTAGGTCAGAGTGGGAGGGGGGCTGGATGAGTTAATTTAAAGCATTTTATTTATTATTTTTTATTGACATGCTTTCATAACACTTAGTAATTGTATATTATTGACCAAGTGTGACCTTTCTGTGGACTCATTCCCGCGCACAGGCTGTAATGCCTATGTAGGAATTGACTATTTCGTATCTTTTTCATCTTTTAGTGGTAGTAGTTTATATTTATTTTTTATGTGAGTGATCCTTTTATTATTTTTTACACTGAAAGTTTGTTGTACACTTTATTTTTTTGTTTGAAATAAACATGAATTTGATTTGATTTATTGTGACAAATTTACAACGAGTGTGAAGGTACAACAGACTCAAGTCCAAAACAGCTCCCTTCACAAATTTTGATATGTTACATTGATGTGGATGGTTGGATGAGTTGTGAATGAGTGGGTCTGTGAGATTTGGTTATCGGTAGATTTTAAATTCGTGCATGTTATTAAGTTTTGTGATAGCGAGGTCTAAGAACACTTCTTATGATTGCTTGAAAATTTGATTTGCTTTGGTATGGAATTATGTATTACTACTTTTTTTAAGACATTCAATCTTATTCTACATTATTTTATTCTTGAGGTCATCTTCCTATCTGATATCAATATCTGGTCATAGGTATAGTATTACTTGGATGTTAAAATATTCGTAAAATTAAATGGAATAAAATAATTTCAGAGGAATATCATATAGACACTCTAAGTTAGCTTCAACGTAGCTTTTTCTACTATACACATGATGATCTCCTGAAAGCTCAATTATAAATTTATTTATTTTCATTCTGGTGATGTACAGAGTGATTCAAAACTAAACGGCAATCTCTCGAGAGCTCATTCTAAAGCTAAAAATAAGAAAAAAGTTAATATAAACATATGCCTGAAAACGCTTCGTTAGCGAGTTACGGCTAGTGGAAATTTTCAACTGAACTCAGTACCCTTGGTGAAGTAAGGCCGTATAAAAATGTTTAAGGTGGTTATAAAGATACAAATACTATGGTTTCTTATGTTTTTTTATCTGAAAAATTGAATAAAATTGGTTCCAGAGCTGTAAATACAATACTTTTAGAGATATCTTACGTAAAACACAAGAATTTGTGCAAAGAAATAACACATTCTTGTGTTTAACGTAAGATTACTTTCATAAATGGTAAATAAAGGTGTGTTTTTTCTTAAAAAGTGTATTTCATAACCACCTTAACATTTTTATATGCCCTTACTTCACCGAGGGTATTGAGTTCTAGTTGAAATTTTCCACTAGCCGTAACTCGCTAACGAAGCGTTTTCAGGCATATGTTTCTATGAACTTTTTTCTTATTTTTAGCTATAGAATGAGCTCCCGACAGATTGCCGTTTAGTTTTGAATCACCCTGTATAATACAATATTAACGAATTTACTGAAATAAAAATAAACAGTTTCGTGTGGGTAGAAGACCATGGTTAGATCATTTGTAGTAAAGTAATTTTATTGTGAGTAATGTAAGAAAGTATTAAATTGACATTTTTTATATGTGTTTTAATATCTGCTTAGGAACTAAGTTTCAATTAATCTCAGTTCATTGTCACATTCCGTTGGAAATAAATATCAAAACAGATTCTCCAAAATTGAAATAGTCTCATTGAATACCGGAGCGAAGCACATGCCAGTTTGGTGAATTATAATTTATAAAGTTTTTATATGAATATAATGGATTAAACATTTTTGAGATTATGATTATACAAATTGACATTCTGCTGGGACTATTTTGAAAGATGGCACAACAATTATCAAGTTGCTAAATAATGTTCAAAACATGATTGATATACGAATTTTTTAGTGTGATATTCGACAACACTACTATTGTAATTATTATGATTACCAGTTGAGAAATTGTTGAAAAAAGAAAATGATAAAAAAATCCAACAATTAAAGCTCCTAAAAAGTTTGGGAAAACGTTTGACTTTAAAAAAACGCAATCCGGCGAAAAATATCAGTTTCAACGATTGCATCACCACGGTTGCCAATATATATCACGAAGGCTGATGAAGCTTCTCTTCAGAAGTGAAATTCATCCCTCCAGCATCACCAGTATAAGTGAGTGAAAATATTATTTTAATAGAAATACAGTGTCAGTTTTGATATTAGATTGTTCATCGAGTAATGAATAATAAAACGAAATTGTCACAACCACATTTATTGAAAATATAGAGATACTAGTTTCGGATGTTACTCCATTATCTATCAATCTCTATCAAAAACATGTTTAGTTTGTCTTAGATAGATAATGGAAAAACATCCGAAACTAGTATCTCTATATTTTCAAAAAATGTGGTTGTAACAATTTCCTCATACTATTCATTAGTTTTCACGGACGTACCTTGAGACGTGCTTAAATCAAGGAAAACTTCAATTAAAAAGCTTTTCAAATTTTTCTTTAGATAAAGAAGTCTGAAAGAGTGAGAATAAATTCAGTATTGGCAGTTTTATGAATGACATTGACAATCTCCTGGGCACTCTTTGTAAGGGTGACCGATTAGATTGGCCTGCAAGAAAGACACTGTTCTCTGCTGAAATTCACTTCCCGGTGGTTCGGAACCCACCTAAAACTGTAGGTCCAACTCATAAATCACAATCATCCAACTCATTACCCACAGGTCTCAGACCTATGTGGGCTTCATCCTCAAAAAAAAAAAAAAAAAAAAAATATTCACTTATAATAAAGTAGCAAAGAGTGATCCAATAATTAAATGAGAAAACGATTAAAATTCCTAACAACACAGGTTCACTTAGTGATAGTATATGTGATGTGTTTGTGTGTGTGTGTGTTGGTGTGATTTAGTGGGCGTGGTCAGTAAAGGGGTAGCCCGCGACAGAGACCACCAAAGCAGAAGTCCCGTAGTAAATCCTTCAAAATCCACAGTGTAAACCACTAGCCGAAGTATTTTATGCATGGGGTGAACAAGATCTCAGTGCAGAGCCCTCGTCTTGCTCCAGAGTCCACAAGCAGGCAGTTGCCGTCCTATATTGTAGAACATAGCTGGCCAACAGCGCAGCGCGGTCCTGTTACAATCAGTCTGATGTTTATTCACCATTAATTCACGACAAGGCAGCACACTCATACACACACGCGCGCACAACACACATATACCTGTGGTAGGATGCGCTAGTTGTTGTTGGAGAGGGGGATGGTCGGCCTGAGAAACGGTTAAACAGAATATAATAGAGGAGGGCCGCTGAACCAAGATGAGTTTTGAGTGACAAAGAAAGAGTAGATGTTGAGGAGGAGGAGGAGGAAGAGTGGGTTGAATGACGGAGGGGGAAGAGGAGGAGGAGGAGGGAGAGTTGTGGAGGAGGAAGAAGAGGAGGAAGATGAGGAGGAGCAGGAGAAGCAGGAAGATGAGGAGTAGGAGGAGGAGTGGGTTGAGTTACGGAGGGGGAAGAGGGGGAGGAGGAGGAGGAGGAGGAGGAGTGTGTTGAGAAAAGAGAGGGAAGAGAAGGAGGAGGATGAGGAGGAGCAGGAAAAGGAGTAGGAGTAGGAGGAGGAGGAGGAGTGGGTTGAGTTGCGTATGGGGAAGAGGAGAAGGAGGAGGAGGAGGAGGAGGAGTGGGTTGACTGGCGGAGGGGGGAAATAAAGAGGAGGAGGAAGAGGAGGAGAAGGTTGAGTTGCGGAGGGGGAACAGGAAAATGAGTTGCGGTGGGGTAAGAGACGGAGGAGGAGGAGGAGTGGGTTGAGTTGCGGAGGGAGAAGAGGAGGAGGAGGAGGAGTGGGTTGAGTTGCGGAGGGGAAAGGGGAAGAGGAGGAGGAGGAGGAGTGGGTTGAGTTGCGGAGGGGGAAGAGGAGGATGAGGAGGATTAGGTTGAGTTGCAGTGGGGTAAGAGAAGGAAGAGGAGGAGTGGGTTGAGTTGCGGAGGGGGAAGAGGAGGATGAGGAGAATTGGGTTGCGGAGGGGGAAGAGAAGGAAGAGGAGGAGGAGTGGGTTGAGTTTCGGAGGGGGAAGAGGAGGATGAGGAGAATTGGGTTGCGGAGGGGGAAGAGGAGGAGGAGGAGTGGGTTGAGTTTCGGAGGGGGAAGAGGAGGATGATGAGGATTGGGTTGCGGAGGAGGAAGAGAAGGAGGAGAAGGAGGAGTGGGTTGAGTTTCGGAGGGGGTAGAGGAGGATGAGGAGGATTGGGTTGAGTTACGGTGGGGTAAGAGAAGGAAGAGGAAGAGTGGGTTGAGTTTCAGAGGGGGAAGGGGAAGAGAAGGAGGAGGAGAGGGTTGAGTTGCGGAGGGAGATGAGGAGGAGGAGGAGGAGTAGGTTGAGTTGCGAAGGGGTAAGAGAAGGAAGAGGAGGAAGAGGAGGAGGAGTGGGTTGAGTTGCGGAGGGGGAAGTTAAGGAAGAGGAGGAGGAGGAGTGGGTTGACTGGCGGAGGGGGGAAATAAAGAGGAGGAGGAGGAGTAGGTTGAGTTTCGGGGGGGGGAAGGGAAGGAGGAGGAGGAGTGGGTTGAGTTGCGGAGGGGGAAGAGAAGGAGGAGGAGGAGGAGGAGTGGGTTGAGTTGCGGAGGGGGAAGAGGAGGATGAGGAGGATTGGGTTGAGTTGCGGTGGGGTAAGAGAAGGAGGTGGAGGAGGAGTGGGTTGAGTTTCGGAGGGGAAAGAGGAGGAGGAGGTTGAGTTACGGAGTAGGAGGAGGAGGAGTGGGTTGAGTTGCGGAGAGGGAAGAGAAGGAGGAGGAGCAGGAAGAGGAGGAGGAGGAGGAGGAGGAGTAGGAGGAGGAGGAGTGGGTTGAGTTGTGGAGGGGGAAGAGGAGGAGGGAGAAATGCGGAGGGGGAGAAGGAGGAGGAGGAGTAGGAGGAGTGGGTTCAGTTGCGGAGGGGTAGAGAAGGAGGAGGAGGAGTGGGTTGACTTGATGAGGGGGGAAGGAAAGAGGAGGAGAAGGAGTAGGTTGAGTTGCGGAGGGGGAAGAGAAGGAGGAGGAGGAGTGGGTTGAGTTGCGGAGAGGGAAGAGATGGAGGAGGAGGAGGATGAGGAGGGAGAGTTGCGGAGGGTAAGAGGAGGGGGAGGATGAGGAGGTGCAAATTAAGGAGGAAGAGGAGAATGAGGAGGGGGAGGAGGATGTGAAAAAGGTGATGTAGGAGAAAGGCAAATGAGTAGAAGTAGGGATCAAGAAGGAAACAGTAAAATAGAGGAAGGAAAAGGATGAGTTGGCTGGGGGGAGGGGGTGGAGGAGGAGTAAGAGGACGAGGAGGAGAAGGTGGAGGAGGAGTAAGAGGACGAGGAGGAGAAGGTGGAGGAGGAGTAAGAGGACGAGGAGGAGAAGGTGGAGGAGGAGTAAGAGGACGAGGAGGAGGAGGAGTAGGATGAATAGGAAGAAGAGGATGAGGAGGAAGAAGAGGATGAGGATGAAGAAGAGGATGAGGAGGAAGAAGAGAAAGAAGTGGAAGAAGATGAAAAAGAAGAAGAGGAAGAAGAAGAAGAAGCAGAAGAAATTCATGAATAGGAAAAGAATGTGAAAAACGATGATGACGCAGACGATGAGGAGGTGGAAGAGGAGGAGAAGGCTAACAAAATAAGAGGAGAATAACGAGGGGGTAAAAATAATAGAAAAAAGGAAAAGAAAATTAAGAAAAAATGGTGAAAGAAAAAAGGCGAGGATAATGAACATGAGGGAAGAAAAGGGTGAAGACGAGAAAAACGAAGACAAATATAAAGATGCAGGGAAAAATTAAAAATCAAAAAATAAGGAAGATGAAGGAGACGAATATGTTGAAGAAGATGAAAAAGGAAGGTGGAGAAGGAGGTGGACGATGTAGAACCCACCACCGAGGTGGTGGTTCGGAACCCACCTAAAACTGTACGTCCAGCTCATCAATCACCATCAACCAATTCATTACCCACACACAGGTTTCAGACCTATGTTAGCTTCATCCACCAAAAAAAAAGAGAAAAAAAGCAGAAATGTAGGAGAGGAAGGAGTTGATGAAGGAAAAGGAAAAGGATGAGGAAGAGAGAAAGAAAACGGGGATGATGGTGTAGATGAATAAAGTGATGGAGGAGGATGAGTAGGTAGAGAAATAGTAGTAGGAAGAAGAAAAAGAAGAATAAGAAAAAGAAATAACAGAGTGATTAAAGGGGAAGGTATAACGATAAGGGGATACAAAAAATTGCTGCCCTGTTATATTGTAGTCTACTGCATAACCCACTGACCGACCCCCCCCCCCCTCCCCAACCACACTCACGTATCTCGCTATCTTCATAATTTTCTCACTGGTCACTGTTTCTCTATCTAAAGTATAAAGTATTTTAAATATAAACATTTATATTGTTACGGGTTCTATGTCTAAAATAACGCTGGCAACACTTAAATTTATCACTCGCACTTTATTTACACAATTTTTTTTTTGTAGATTACGTCTTGGAGACTCCAGTTAAGGAGTATAAGACAAGTCAGATCAACAATATTATACACTAGATACCATAATTACTTCAATTAGTTGAGGTGAGGCTTAATTTTGATGTGAAAGGAACTCTTGTACACTATAAAAAGCTTTATCAACTAAATATTTCTTCAATTGTTTTTTAAATATTTCTATATTTTCAAGACTCTTCAAAAACTGCGGTAAATAATCACAACACTCACTGATCAGTAATGTCTTACAAAAAAATAAGCAATTAAAAACAGATAAATCGATATTGTTCAACTTGTAAAGAGATTTCAATAAACTGTACAAAAATCAATCACTAAAAGTTAAAAGGCCGATCTAATATTAAATAATAACTGTCCAATAATATTCAAAAAGAAACGTCGAAAAAGAACAATTAACTTACGTAGCACTAGTCCGTAATACAATAAAAACTATTTAGTAGCTCACTGATATGAATTAAATAGGAAAAAGAATTATCACTATAGGCACAGAGAAAGAATTATCACTACATAGGCACAATATATAGAACTGTCACTACTTGTTTATCATGACCAATTTCAAACAAGACTGAACTAATTTACAAAAGTCTCCCTCTATTTATATAATTTTCCATAATTGGGATATCTCTCGATTTTTCTATCAACTTCTACTGAATTCTAAAATAAACAATGAAAGACCTACACACCTTCCACAATATTCGATGAGACTCCATTAATTTTTAATCAAACAACTAGAACATTCTACAAAGGTCCAAGTAAATACCATGAAAGTGTCAAAAGCAGAGTAATTAATTGCTTAGAAGTAAAAATTTACATAGCAGATAACACCGAGAACCACTGTTTCTTCTTTCTCTCAATTCTCACTACAATATATAAAGGATGAGTCACTTAAGTCGGCCAGACATCTCTCATTGAACCCTGCAATAGAGATAGAGATAGTTTAGTGATGTTCATGTTTTGTATAAATTATTATGTAAATTGAAAGTAGACGGATAACTTTTTTTGAGGATGAAGTCCACATTGGTCTGAGACCTGTGCGTGGGTAATGGGTGATTGAGGTGATTGATGAGCAGGACCCACAGTTTTAGGTGGGTTCCGAACGCCCGGGAAGTGATTTTACAGCAGAGAACAGTGTCTGTTTTGCTGGCCAATCTAATCGGTCACCCTAACAGAGTGCCCACGAGAACGCTGCTTATCTCTATTTGATTGAACAGATACCTGCTACAGCTCATGGCTATCACTTCCCTAAATTCATATTTAAAATATTCTATCAATAAATAGCAGAAGAATAGAATACGTGAATGGATTATTACAAACATCCAAAGCGAATGTGATCATAAACTGAGCCGCTATTATTAGTTACGTTTATCAAATACTGTAAACAGACTCGTTCATTACTGTCGATTTTTTTTTTTGAGGACGAAGCCCACATAGGTCTGAGACCTGTGCGTGGGTAATGAGTTGGATGATGGTGATTGATGAGTTGCACCTATAGTTTTAGGTGGGTTCCGAACATTCAATCTAACAAATAGCTTTTTCAAGATAATTTTTTGAAAAATTGAAGTTTTTTAAAAACGTATTTTTGATAAACTAATTGGTTGTTTTTATTTTATTCTTATTTATTTTTATTAATTATTTAAGTCTATTATTTTTCAAAATAAATGGATATAAATAATAATAATAATATATTTATTTATTTTTTGCATGTACAATCACAGATAGTTTTGCAAACGTCATTACATATACTCAATATTATTACAGATAAACATCATGAAACTGAAAAATATGTCATTTAATTCCTCAAGGTATCTTTCAATTACAGAAAATTTATCAAATGTTCAAAATCAATAATAGGTGAGATCAATTGCTCCCAAAAACCGAAAAATTTCAACTTTGTACCCCCATATTTCGCAAAATAATTTAATTTAAAAAACATTTTCACAGCAATAAATAACATTTCAATGCCCTAATAATATTCAATACAAGAAAATTCGAAAAAATTATGACCAAAAACCCTGCGTACAGCCGCAGGTGATAAGTCTATTATTTTTCAAAATAAATGGATATAAATAATAATAATAAAAATAATAATAATAGTAATAATAATAATAATAATAATAGTAATAATAATAATAATAATATATTTATTTTTTGCATATACAATCACAGATAGTTTTGCAAACGTCATTACATATACTCAATGTGATTACAGATAAACATCATCACAGTCATATCACAGATAAATACATATCATTCATATCGTCTTTGGCCCAATGCTATGAAATGTTTATCACTTATTACATAAAAGACAAAATTTCAAAGTTCCAGATAAAAATTTGAGAACATATCCTAATGTGAATAAATATAAATAATAACACAACGTTGAATTTAGAAATTTCTTTCCTGGATTTCTTGTTCCATGACGAACTGCGTTGTTAATATTAACTTTTTATTTGAATTCAACGACTTGCAGTCAAATATTCATTAAGAATAAATAAAATTTACTTACTCTGTAGGCCGAGCGCTTTCGAATCTTTGAGATTCGAAAGCGCTCGGCCTACAGAGTCAGAAAATTTTATATTTTATTCTTAATGAATATTTGACTGCAAGTCGTTGAATTCACATACAAAGTTAATAGAAATTTCTGTTTGAATGGAACAAACATTGAGAAAATATCCTAATTTGAATAAATATATAAATAATAACACAATTCTACGTTAAATTTAGAATTTTTTTTTTTTTTTGAGGATGAAGCCCACATAGGTCTGAGACCTGTGCGTGGGTAATGAGTTGGATGATGGTGATTGATGAGTTGGACCTACAGTTTTAGGTGGGTTCCGAACCACCAGGAAGTGATTTTCAGCAGAGAACAGTGTCTTTTTTGCTGGCCAATCTAATCGGTCACCGTTACAAACAGGACCTACGAGAACGCAGCTTATCTATCTGATTGAACAGATACCTGCTACGGCTCGCGGCTATCACTTCCCTAAGAATGTTTGAACTAGCAGCTACCCGTCCTTCGTACGGATTATGTTTAGAAATATGACTAAATATGTTTCGGCTTTTTTGACAGCAACGATCATGAAGTTGTTAGCAGCTTAGTAACCAATTTGAACGTAAACAATTCAGTGACAGTTATCAGAGAGAATATTTGAGAACAGCTGATTGATATATCATGATTAATTGCGTGATTTGTTATTATGTGGTAATAATAGTGCTACCTGGCGAATTCCCAAGAGCCTAGCACAAACCGCACCTTCCTAAAATGTTAATTTTTGTTTTGATAAATTTAATTTAGAAAATTTTGTTTTTTTTCAACAATGAAATAATTGATGAAACATAAGATGAGCTTTGATTCACCAGTCATATGTTTCCTAAAAGACTGCAATGCTCCGACTACACAAGTCTGCAGACAGCGTAAATAACGCCGCCAAGGGCCCACCATTCAGATTATATTTGAGAACAGCTGATTGATAAATTACGTGATTTGTTCTTATGTGGTAATAAAACTTAGAAGAGTTGTAGGCTATCCAAAATCGCACAATACTTGGTTTTTAAACGTTTATTATTCTGTTAAAAAAAAGTTAATTTAGTTTTTTATAGCTAAAGACAGTGTCAAAAAGGTTTTCAATACTGATAAATAACTTTAATCCCGATCGATGCTCTCGTTTTTCAGAAGGCCGCGTAAAATGTATCCAAAATCGCACAATACTTGGTTTTTAAACGTTTATTATTCTGTTAAAAAAAAGTTAATTTAGTTTTTTATAGCTAAAGACAGTGTCAAAAAGGTTTTCAATACTGATAAATAACTTTAATCCCGATCGATGCTCTCGTTTTTCAGAAGGCCGCGTAAAATGAATCCAAAATCGCACAATACTTGGTTTTTAAACGTTTATTACTCTGTTTAAAAAAAATTTAATTTAGTTTTTTATAGCTAAATCATTGTCAATAATGTTTTCAATACTGTTCAATAACTAAAATCCCGATCGATGCTCTCGTTTTTGAGAAGGCCGCCTAAAATGCCTTTGGGGCCGTGACAGACAGACAGACAGACAGACAGACAGAAAGTGAGATAAGACTATTTTCGGCTTATTAATGCATAAAACGTAAAAATAACCAAAAAATATACAATTCTGATAAATGTACAGACAAAACTCTAATTTTATTTATATAGATTAAGCCAACTGCGGTGTGGTGGAGTTGAGTGTGAAGAATCGGTTGGACCACCAAGTGTTGGTAGCATGTGAAAAATGCTCGGTTGAGGTGAGCGAGCGGTATGTGCGCTCCCGTCAGACATATATTCATGACATAAGTTGAATGTTTCTGGTGGCGTTATACCTGAATGAGCAGCACTGTTTTTATTCGGCTCTTTTTTCTCACTTGCGCTTTCCTCAGGAGACGTTACCGGTCATTAGGTGACTTCCCTTCCGATGCGATGATCACTCGTCTGTTAAAAATGGGCTCCCTTCTTCTGTTTCTTGCAGCCCCCCTCCAGCCCCTCTCCCACACCACCCAAAATACCCAACAACACTTTGGTGGTCGAATTTTCACAACATGAAACCGTTCAAAATATTCAATCGACTTTCAACTGTTGTGACACCGCAGATGACTCTCAACATGAATAGTCACCATGAAGAGGTCTAAATTTTCGGTGGAGAAATTCTGAACAAGAATGTGTGCAGAGGACAACACTGAAGAAAAGATGCTTTTTGATTTTGTTTTGAATTTTAGTGTCAGTTTACTAGAAAGAAAAAATCTGGTGCTGCTTCAACCATATGCTGTTCTTTCCAGTAGTGTTCATTCTCAAGTGAAAAAGTACTCGTATTTTTATAAAATTCAATAGTTGAGAAAAACAGTCAAATCAAATTCATTTTCTATGCGTTCCAAACATGTTTCAAAGTACAAAACTAATAAAATACAGTGAAAAAATATATCCGCAACGAAATATTGTAAACTATTTTTACTGAAACCATGCAGATTTCAAGGCAAGCACTATCAATCAACTAACTTTATAGTTTATTAACTGTGCTCGTATTTTTACAAAATTCAATAGTTGAGAAAAACAGTCAAATCAAATTCATTTTCTATGCGTTCCAAACATGTTTCAAAGTACAAAACTAATAAAATGTAGTGAAAAAATATATCCGCAACGAAATCTTCACAAAAAAACATGTTCGCCTATTTTATATAAAGATTCAATAGTTGAGAAAAACAATCAAATCAAATTCATTTTCTATGCGTTCAAAACATGTTTCAAAGTACAAAACTAATAAAATGCAGTGAAAAAATATATCCGCAACGAAATATTGCAAACTATGTTTACTGAAACCATGCACATTTCAAGGCAAGCATCATCAATCACCTAACTTTATAGTTCATTAACTGTGAACTTTTACAAATAATTTGTGACGGTATGGTGAACTGGAATCAGGAATTAATAAATTCAGAATGTAGGTTTAGTAATAATGGTAGGCTCTCCATGATGACAAAACAATTCAGGAAACGATAGTGTCTATAATTAAATACGAAAACTGTAACGCTTCTTTCCATAATTTGTATTTTCTCTCTAGACTCAATTAATAGAATCCTAAGTACCATTTCCATAGTAAACCAGCTAATGGTCTACAGGAATACCAAACTGCTGATGCAAGTATTTTTTTTTCGGAGGATGAAGCCCACATAGGTCTGAGGCCTGTGCGTGGGTAATGAGTTGGATGATGGTGATTGATGAGTTGGACCTACAGTTTTAGGTGGGTTCCGAACCACCGATATTTCAATATTTTAATTAGCCTGCCAACATCAAGAAGAGTTGCGACTTGTGATTGTAATCAATTGTGTGGAGCCCAACCATGACAGAAATACCTTAAAATTGCATTAATATCAAAATTTTCCCGGGGGTTATCCCTTCTACCCTTCAAAATAGACTAGAATCCCACACATTTGCATAGAAAATATTATTTGATTAGCCAGCCAACACCATAAAAAGTAGACCTTTTAGAATCGAAATTTTTCCGGGGGATAATTGAAATTTCCCTGGCACCCTTCAAAATAGACTAGAACACATTTCCATAGAAAATATTATTTTTAATATTTTATTACCAGCCAATATCCTAAAAATTAGCAAGATGTAATAATTGTGAGGAGCCAACCATCAGAAAAAATTGAATTATTAATATTTTTTAAATTCCGGGTGAAAGCCACAGTAGCCCCTATTTAGTGAGCTCGTTCCTTATTTGTCAGAAAAAAATTATTAAAATAGTAGGATAAGAAATTGCAATGAAAAGTAAGAAAGAAAGAAATTACACAAATAATTGAAACGTTTCTTTCAAGTAGACTAAATTCCTGAAATTTAAAATGAAAAATGTAAATCTGTTGTGGATAGAAAATAAGATTTTATTTTGAATATGGTGTCACTTTTGTCATATTCTTGTAGTGAGGGAAAGGGGATGACTAGAAATAGAAATAGAAATATTTTATTGTCCAACAAATACATAATAATGTACATTAGGCCTCGTCAAATTGACAATTCGTAATACCGCTCCAGGTGCCACAAGACCATGTTACATCACTCAGCACTCTATTTAATTCCAGAGCTATTAGAATACTCTCCTTCAATAATATGAAAATGATTAATTGACTGTTGTTTTAAATAAGTATAAATATAAAAGATTAAATATATATATATATAAAGATGATGAATTGGTTGAGTAATGTAAAAATTTTAATCTGAATGAAATTAAGAGCTAAACATTATTGACCAATCATTCAATGTCGTCAATTCATGAATCATCATAATAATTTCACCCAAATTACCAGATTAGGTAAAAAATTACTAATAGCAGAAAAAATATTTCGAAACTAAACCAACCTAAATTTCTGTCCCAACCTAACCTAACCAACTTTAGTCAGTGATGGATTACATCTATGCCCATATCCTTTACAGTTCCCATTGATCATATAATTCCAGCACAAAGACATACATAATATGACACTAAACCATTTATCTTCTTCTGATTCTAATATGTTATGAAATAAAAGATCTTTATAGTAGTATTCATATAACTTGGCAGCGTGTAGCAGATGGAACATGCTACTTCTGAACCCAGCATACTGCTGCCAAGTTATATGAAAACTACAGTACCTTTTTTGTGCTATAGTTATAGGCTCTACTTCTACCGTACTGAACAGAAGATTACTATTTTTGGTGATCAGCTTTCTCTCCTTATTGAACTGGTGTAGCATGATAGAGCTAGAGCTTATGAAAAGACTGATGAAAGACTTTGACTAAATTATTGTTATTTGCAACAGTGACTTCACAATGGAATAATTTATTCTGCAATGTTGATGCTCATACCATGTTCTAAAGTCCATACTAGTTTTGCATAAATTATATAATGATAAATTTGAAGTAATATCATAAAATTCTTTCATTGTTAATTTGGTAACCGGTTTGATTCACTCGCATTTCTATATGAATCTTCATATGACTCAGTTATCTTTGTGAATCACTATTCTAATACACTTTAATTTTTTTTTTTGAGGATGATGCCCACATAGGTCCCGAGACCTGTGCGTGGGTAATGAATTGGATGATGGTGATTGATGAGTTGGACCTACAGTTTTAGGTGGGTTCCGAACCACCAGGAAGTGATTTTTCAGCAGAGAACAGTGTCTTTTTTGCTGGCCAATCTAATCGGTCACCGTTACAAACAGGACCTACGAGAACGCAGCTTATCTCTATCTGATTGAACAGATACCAGCTACGGCTCGCGGCTATCACTTCCCGTGGGCTACATGACAGAATTATTTTTTTATTTACTTGTAGTCTTGTTTAATAAATTACACATGCACTCGGACTCAAAAATGAAATCTATAAACTTTGCTATTTATCAACGAACAACACTAAATGCAAAATGGGAGTGGCTCTGTTCCTTGTATGATTTTCTCAACATAATATTGTAATGAATAACGCACTTCGAAACAATTCATAAAGCACATGCAATGCTATAATAAGACTAATGACTTTTCTGTAGTCTACAATATGATTGATAGAATTTTGGATCAATGATAAATGGTGCATTTGAAGTTATATTAGTAGAAAACTCTACAACAAGCTACCACAGTTTTTAAAGTTCAAAATAAAGAAATATCTTTAAAAAAATTATTGAAAAAACATTTAGTTGATAATAGTAGTTTATGCAACGATTTTATTTTGACCCTTATTAAGGCACGAGTTGGATGTAAGTTATAACACGAGCGAATGCGAGTGTTATAAATATCTCACGAGTGCCTTAATGGCCAAATAAAATCGTTGCATACACTATTTTATCTACGACCACCAGTATACATTTAATTAAAACAATTTCATTTTAGCTGTGACTGTCAGAGATGCCTAACCTCTCATCTCAAATACGAGAAGTTATAGTAGATTGTTAGGTTAAAGCAGCTGGTGTAGCAGTTTGATCAAATCAGGTGATAGTTTCACAATATTGAATTACGATATTGATTCCATCAAAACTGCTTCTGATTGGTCCAGAACCCGTGTTATAATGTAGAACCTGTACTATAATGAGCTCATTATGCAACGGGTTTCAAAAAGCATTTCGAAAAGACAGCTGTTTTGGCATCAGTTGTGAAACTGTAATGTATACATTATGACATGGTCGTAGATAAAGATTTTTATAGTGTACAAGTGTTCCTTTCACATCACAATTGCCGCACCTCAACTAATTGATATAGTAATAATGGTAACTAGTGTATAAGATTGTATATATTACGGATCTGACTTGTCAACTAGAGTCCCCAAGACGTAATCTACAAAAAAAATTATAATATGATAAAATTAAGCTAAACTCAGCTAACTTTTACAGGTCTGTCCCAGTCTACAATCTGCTATAATAGCAGTGATAGCCGCGAGCCGTAGCAGGTATCTGTTCAATCAGATACAGATAAGTTGCGTTCTCGTAGGTCCTGTTCGTAACGGTGACCGATTAGATTGGCCAGCAAAAAAGACTCTGCTGTAAAATCACTTCCTGGTGGTTCGGAACCCACCTAAAACTGTAGGTCCAACTCATCAATCACCATCATCCAACTCATTACCCACGCACAGGTCTCAGACCTATGTGGGCTTCATCCTCAAAAAATATACAATATTGTTTATTATTTATTGTAACTGTTGTTAATTTCGGAAATGCCCTATTGCATTATATTTCATTTTTATTGATCTTCTTTCGTATGTTATTAAGCACTCTCTTTCACCCAGAGGTCTTCTAACCCACGTGATACCTAATTTCCAAATGATATTATTCATGCATTTTTTTAA
The DNA here is from genome assembly GCA_948455865.1 of Conomelus anceps. Classification (NCBI taxonomy): domain Eukaryota; kingdom Metazoa; phylum Arthropoda; class Insecta; order Hemiptera; family Delphacidae; genus Conomelus; species Conomelus anceps. The sequence goes on from OX418226.1 coordinate 37,930,216, forward strand.
TATTTCTTGAAGATCCCTAATTTCTATGCTGCATTTAATTAAAAGGTATATATCCCAAAGCAACTGATCGTAACAAAAATTAATCAATCCTTTTTCAAAACTGACACTGTATTTCTATTACAATATTATATTTCACTCACTTATACTGGAGATGCTGGAGGTATGCATTTCAATTCTGAAGAGAAGTTTCGTCAGCCTTCGTTATATACAAACTTCGTGTATATTGACAAACGTGGTGATGCAATCGCTGAAGCGCTGTCTCTGATAAAACTCTGGCTGGCTACTACTGCTGTGGTCACGAGCTCGAATCTCGTTCATCATTGGATAGTTTCTGTATTAACATCATTATACACGTACAAGTCCAAAACAAATGAAGTCATCTGAAAAAAAGAAAAAATAAACTTGGTAAAAAAAACTATATTGAAAAAATTAACTCGTTATAATATTGTTTATTATAGCAATTCTTCCTACTTAAGAGGTTAATTCATTGCTACCAGCTAACTAGACTTCTGTTCTAAACTGAATAGACTAGCTATTTTTTATACTTCAAGAAAATATAATATCAAAACTGACACTGTATTCCAAATAAATATATAATTTTCACTCACTTCTACTGGAAATACTGGAGGAATGCATTTCACTTCTAAAAAGAAACTTTGTCAGCCTGTTTTCATAAGTAAAATGCATTCCTCCAGTAAAAGTGAGTGAAAAATAGTATTTTAATAGAAATATAGTGTCAGTTTTGATATTAGATTGTTCATCAAGTATTTCGTCTTGGGAGACATCATGGACATTAATTTTGAATTTGAAACTTGATACTAGAAACACAGAAAAGTAAATCCTAATCCACTTAGGGAAGTGATAGCCGCGAGGCGTAGCAGGTATCTGTTCAATCAGATAGAGATAAGCTGCGTTCTCGTAGGTCCTGTTCGTAACGGTGACCGATTAGATTGGCCAGCAAAAAAGACACTGTTCTCTGCTGTAAAATCACTTCCCGGTGGTTCGGAACCCACCTAAAACTGTAGGTCCAACTCATCAATCACCATCATCCAACTCATTACCCACGCACAGGTCTCAGACCTAAAAAAAAAAATCAATATTATTACTTTTCTAAAGTAAACTTGGGGCCTTTAGTTGATGTACTTTAGTTTATTTATTACCTTTAAGCTTAGCAAGAAAAGTACTAAAAATAATGATATTCAAAATCGGCTGAAACAGAATAAAATAAATTAATTATAACGGAATAAACAATAATTCGATCACAAATGTACAAGTGAATATAGCATACAACATTTATTAAGTTTGATAAAAGTCAACTTTTTATTGTAAATTTAACGACTTGCAGTCAATTTTAATAATATTTGTACTCACTTTTGCCCAAACGTTTTCGAGTCATAGACTCAATTTGAAATTTATTGACCTTGACATTGGAACAATTAGAAATTCACAAACACACCACACAGAATAAACAAAACATCCTCCATGAACACTTACATTTAAATTACATAAATTTTTGATCACATTATACAAAAACCACAATTCTTCTAACCAACATTATCTATCTAGGACGCCTATTCACAATTGAAATTAACTGTAAGTCAATAAATTTACAATAAAAAGTTAATTTTAACAACACAGATCGTTATGGTACAAGAAATCCAAGAATTTTATAAGGGCTTAAGATGAGTCTCCATGACTCGAAAACATTTCATCAAAAGAGAGTACAAACACTATTTATTCACAATTTAAATTGACTGCAAGTCGTTAAATTTAGAATGAAAAGTTAACATTAACAACGCAGATCGTTATGATACAAGAAATCTAAGAATTTGATAATGGCTTAAGATGAGTCTCCATGACTCAAAAACATTTCATCAAAAGTGAGTACAAACACTATTTATTCACAATTTAAATTGACTGCAAGTCGTTAAATTTACAATAAAGAGTTAGTATTAACAACACAGATCGTTATGGTACAAGAAATCCAAGAATTTGATAATGGCTTAAGATGAGTCTCCATGACTCGAAAACATTTCATCAAAAGTGAGTACAAACACTATTTATTCACAATTTAAATTCACTGCAAGTCGTTAAATTTACAATAAAAAGTTAGTATTAACAACACAGATCGTTATGGTACAAGAAATCCAAGAATTTGATAAAGGCTGATAGTTTGTCAGAGGCTTTTTATTTTTTTTTTTTTTTGTAGATTACGTCTTGGAGACTCCAGTTAAGGAGTATAAGACAAGTCAGATCAACAATATTATACACTAGATACCATAATTACTTCAATTAGTTGAGGTGAGGCTTAATTTTGATGTGAAAGGAACTCTTGTACACTATAAAAAGCTTCATCAACTAAATATTTTTTCAATTGTTTTTTAAATATTTCTATATTTTCAAGACTCTCAAAAACTGCGGTAGTTTGTTGTAGAATTTCCTACCAATATAACTAGGTTTTTGTTTGAATAAGCTACTATTGTGACTCACCAAGTGATAATCTCCTCGGCTTCTTGTATTATAATCATGTACATCAAGATTTTGGTTAATATCATTCGTTTTTACATATAAAGTAGCTTCATACACATATAAGCAGGGTACAGTTAGGAGACCAAGTCTCTTGAACAACGGCCTACATGAATCTAATCTATTTACTCTTTCTATACACCTAACCGCTTTCTTTTGGATCTTAAACACCCTATCAAGATTTTGTTTTGATGAATTACCCCATACTAAGATAGCATACCTAATATGTGACAGTAAGAGCCCATGGTAAGCTGTAAAAAGTAAAAAAGCTTGTAAAAGTAAAAGCTTGTACTCAGACTACCAACTCGAGGAGAGCCAGTGAGTGAGAGAGTGGATTCTGTTTTTTATCGACATGAGTGAAGCGGCGAATCTTCATTTGCATGCCATGAATAAAGTACTCATGTTTTAGCCGCCCTATAGTCAAGTCAACGTTGCTCTCAGTACTAGCAGGGGCGGCAGTACTCTACTAAACTATTTTTGACTTATCGAGACAAAAAAAATAAAAAACAAGGTATCCAATTCCCCCATGTATACAACAGTCCTCGGTTCTCATCTCGAGAAAAGTAATAATTAACCTACCACACAGATAGACGCCATTTGTTAAAATGTTCCTGTTAAACGAGCCCTAGACTTCGATTAGTCATCATTAATTTCCAGATAGTCCAATTCATTACTTGTACGTATACCAGCATCAATTTACATCTCACTTCATCCAACCCAACACAAATATTAATAAAAAACTGATGCATAAAAACCTAGCTACCTGCAGAATGCTCATCGAACCAATTTGAATACGCTTTCGGGAAACCTGAATATCGAAATGGAAACATGCATTTTATTGAATACAGTTACCTAAATTTGTCTTTTAATGAGTTTACAGTTAGGTTTATGAATATTTAGTTTGTCAATAATATGTTGGCATGCTTGAAAGACTACATAAATTGAATATGTTCAGGGTAAAATGCGATTGCTCAGAGGTTTTTTTCTTCTTTTTTTCGGAGGATGAAGCCCACATAGGTCAGAAACCTGTGCGTGGGTAATAATGAATTGGATCATGGTGATTGAAAAGTAGGACCTACAGTTTTAGGTGGGTTCCGAACCACCGGGAAGTGATTTTACAGCAGAGAACAGTGTCTTTTTGCTGGCCAATCTGATCGATCACCCTTACAAAGAGTGCCCAGGAGAACGCAGCTTATCTCTATCTGATTGAACAGATACATGCTACGGCTCACGGCTATCACTTCCCTATAGTTGTTTCCTGGATATGTTACGACGTACATTTGTTGAATAAAGATGATTCAATCAATTGATTAGTTGGACCTACAGTTTTAGGTGGGTTCCGAACCACCGGAAAGTGATTTTACAGCAGAGAGCAGACTTTTTTGCTAGTCAATCCAATCAGTCACCCTTACAAAGATGGCCCAGGAGTTTCGTAGCTAATCTCTGATTAACAGATACCTGCTACGGCACTCGCCTCAAGCAATACAGCACTCATCAATACAAACCAAATCACAACAGAGAATATTAAACTTTTTATTGTAAATTTAACGACTTGTCAATCTTAATTGTGAATAAATAATATTTGTACTCACTTTTGACCAAACGTTTTCGAGTCATGGAGACTCATCTTCAAGGCGTCCTAGATCGGTGAAGTTAGTTTTTTTTGTTAGAAGAATAAAATTGTGGGTTTTGTATAATGTGATCAAAAAGTTTATGTAATTTAAATTGTAATTGTTCATTGAGGATGTTTTGTTTTGTTTTGTGTGTGGTGTGTTTGTAAATTTTAATTTGTTTCTAGGTCAAGTATAATAAATTTTAAATTTAATCTCTGTGACTCAAAAACGTTTGGTCAAAAGTGAGTACTAATATTATCTATTCATAATTAAAATTGACTGAAAGTCGTTAAATTTACAATAAATGTTGATATTAACAACGCAGATCGTTATGCAACATGAAATCCAAGAAGAAAATATTTGATTGTTGGAACTGAGATTTTCATAGAAACCTCGCAATTGATAAAAATGAGTAAATGAAGTAGTTTTTCGATTTTTTTTTTAAACTACATAGATTCAATTTTATCTGAGTAAAAATCTAAATTGCTTAGAGGAGTTCATTTACTCAAAAGAAGATGGTAACAGATAATGTTGTCGATGGAAATGAGGTTCACAGATCAACCTTGCAATTGTCAATAATAATTGATTTAGTTCGCATAATTGAATCAAATACTACATAAATCTGGTTCTTACAATTTTTCTTTGGGGAAATGCGATAATTTTTCAGAATAGTTTATTAATACAAATAAAATCGAAAAAGAAAAAAACCAGAAATTGAATAAAATAAGAAAAACAATTAATATTTAAAAAAATTAAACCCAGAAATTTGGTAGTTGAAGATGATGCATTTAACGACGAAATAAAGTAAATTAAACTGAAAAAAAAACACGTTGATGTTGATAATGAATACTCATAACCCTGTGTGACAATAGTGTTCCACTCTATTTTGTTGAGCATCATCAGACACAGCTGGTACCTGACAGTGAACTCGGTCATTAATTGCAAGAGTGCTGAAACAACCTCATTTCCAACAACTAAATTTTCTTTATATTAATAAAATCCTCCATTCAATTATTGCCATTTTTCCAGAGAGAAAATAATGTTGACTTTATTTGGTATTTGAATCTTGCCAACATTACATTTTTGCCTGATACTGATATTCACTGTTAGATTCCAGAGAAAATAATGTTGACTTTATTTGGTATTTGAATCTTGCCAACATTACATTTTTGCCTGATACTGATATTCACTGTTAGATTCCAGAGAAAATAATGTTGACTTTATTTGGTATTTGAATCTTGCCAACATTACATTTTTGCCTGATACTGATATTCACTGTTAGATTCCAGAGAAAATAATGTTGACTTTATTTGGTATTTGAATCTTGCCAACATTACATTTTTGCCTGATACTGATATTCACTGTTAGATTCCAGAGAAAATAATGTTGACTTTATTTGGTATTTGAATCTTGCCAACATTACATTTTTGCCTGATACTGATATTCACTGTTAGATTCCAGAGAAAATAATGTTGACTTTATTTGGTATTTGAATCTTGCCAACATTACATTTTTGCCTGATACTGATATTCACTGTTAGATTCCAGAGAAAATAATGTTGACTTTATTTGGTATTTGAATCTTGCCAACATTACATTTTTGCCTGATACTGATATTCACTGTTAGATTCCAGAGAAAATAATGTTGACTTTATTTGGTATTTGAATCTTGCCAACATTACATTTTTGCCTGATACTGATATTCACTGTTAGATTCCAGAGAAAATAATGTTGACTTTATTTGGTATTTGAATCTTGCCAACATTACATTTTTGCCTGATACTGATATTCACTGTTAGATTCCAGAGAAAATAATGTTGACTTTATTTGGTATTTGAATCTTGCCAACATTACATTTTTGCCTGATACTGATATTCACTGTTAGATTCCAGAGAAAATAATGTTGACTTTATTTGGTATTTGAATCTTGCCAACATTACATTTTTGCCTGATACTGATATTCACTGTTAGATTCCAGAGAAAATAATGTTGAATTTATTTGGTATTTGAATCTTGCCAACATTACATTTTTGCCTGATACTGATATTCACTGTTAGATTCCAGAGAAAATAATGTTGACTTTATTTGGTATTTGAATCTTGTCAACATTACATTTTTGCCTGATACTGATATTCACTGTTAGATTCCAGAGAAAATAATGTTGACTTTATTTGGTATTTGAATCTTGTCAACATTATATTTTTGCTTGTTATTGATATCCACTGTCATATGCCAGCAAGGCCTGATGATGCAGAACAACAGGGTGAACAACATTTTTCTCAACAACAATTGCAACACATACTAATAAAAATGTTTATTTCCAGTCTTTTTATCTTGTTTAATTTATTATTTGTGAGAAAAAGATGGAACCATGTCAACGAATAAAACAAAGTCATTCAGAATTTATTTTTAAATATGTCATCAAATAAAAATCAAATTTTTACAAATTGAAAAAATAGTGAAATTATGTTAAAGTTGAGATTGTTCCTCGGTTACCTCTGAATCTAAAACGTACAAGACAGAACAAACCATCTGATAGTCTGTTTCCTAATATCCAAGTCTACTCTAATTTTAGAGTCAACGTTTTGTTCTTTCTTTTATTGCTCTCTTCAGCTTGCTCATCTTACTTTCTCAGCCACACTGATTCTCCAACTATCTCTCTCACACCCTTCTTTCGTCCATTCTTTTTCTCTGTCTGTTTTGGTCGCGCCTGCGCACTGATCGTGTTTTCAACACGAGATTTGTTCTACAGTTGAATCTCTCCGATCCAATTGTAGACAAGACAGAGGTGCTGCTGCGCCAGCTTTTACTAAAAGATACTAGAATGGAGGGTCGCCGCGGCTCACGAAAATACTAAGAAACAGAAATATTCTCAAATACATACAAAACACACGTCTATGTTATGCCACATTGCATTTGCGCTCCTACTCTGTATTTAAAACAATGAGAGAAAGAAGGCAGTCTTTCAGAATATTTATGTATAAATATATGCAGTTTACAGTTTGTATCAAGTAATGTGATCTGTTGTAATTTTTCAGTGAAGAAAACAACCACCTCTGGGTTAACTCTGGGATTTAACTGGGATAATCTCTGGTTTACTCTGGGAAAACAACCACCTAGGAACCGTTCCGAAAAAGAAGAAAAGGAAGAGGAGGAGGGGAGGAAGAGAAGGAGGAGGAGGAGGAGAAGAAGAAGGAGGAGGAATAGAGGAGGAGGGGGCGGAGGAGGAGGAGGATAAGGAGGAGGTGCAGGAGGAGAAATAGGATGATGAGGAGGAGGAGGAGTAGAGGATGAGGAGGAGGATGAGAAGGCGGGAAAGGGGGAAGGGTGATGAGGAGGGGGAGGTAGAGGAGGGAGAGGGGGGAGGAGGAGGAGGAGGAGGAGAAATAGGATGATGAGGAGAAGAAGGCGTGAAAGGAGGAAAAGTGATGAGGAGGGGAAGGGGGAGGAGGAGGAGAAGGAGGTGACGAAGATGTAGAAAAGCAGGAGTAAAAGTAGGGGAAAACGGTGAAGAATAAGAAAGAGGAAAATACCCTAAATTTAACGAAAGAGAAGGAGGAGAAGATGAGTGTTGAGTAGCAAAGAAGGAGAAAATGAAAAAGAAGAAGTAGGAGGAGAAGGTAATAAAAGAAGGATAATGAGTAGGAGGTTGAACAGAGGAAGATGGTAAAGATTAAAAATAAAGAAATTTTATTTGAGATTGATAATGTTATAACAACCGAAACTAGTATTTCAATATTTTTAATAAATGTGGTTGTGACAATTTCGTCTTATTATTCATTGTGGATAACTTCCACTTCGCCACTACAAAGAAAGTTGAAAGAAAGAAGAATGAAGATGTAGAGAAGAGAGAATTGATAATTTATTTATTTATTTATTTATTTATTAAGAAGAGAAACGCTGGCAAAGAAAGAAGTTGAAGAAAAAAGAGCAAGGAAAGAAGAAATTGTGAGGGGAAGTGGTTGTGGAGAAGTAGAGGCAGAGACAGAGAAGTAACAGGAGTCGAGGAGAAGTAGAAAATCCCACCGGTATCGTAGTAGTATAGTAGCTACATAGTAGCATCATCGTAGCGCTCGTGTTGTTTATAAAGTGGTTGGGAAGGATTCCCCCCCCTCTTTTGGGATGGTTTGAGGAGGATGGGTGAGAGTGAGAGACAAACCAAAGGGCCAAAGCCAAACATCTCTTCGCTCCTCTCTCTCTCACAGCAAGTACCATGGTGGTGGGGAAGGGTGGAGTCACCGTCGTCCCCAGGCAAGGTCGCCTCCTCGCAGGTGCTTTGAATATAAATTATGAAATCGGCATCAGTTGAGTTTGGCGAGCGGGCCAGCTAGCAGAAACCGCGCAGCACGGCACAGCATAGCACAAGAAGAATGTCACAAATTGTTTGTCTCCTCCGCGAAGAATAATAAATCGTCGATCGGCAGACAAAAGATGCAACAGAGATCGCCTCCTATTGGTAGGTGGTAGAAGAAAGAGGAAGAAAATTGGTGGAGGATGAAGAGTATGAGAAGGAACGAAGGATCGAAGGAAGAACAACAACAAGAAGAAAAGGAGAAGGAGAAGGAGAAGGAGAAGGAGGAGGAGAAGGAGGAGGAGGAGGAGGTGGAGGAGGAGGAACGAGGTAAGAAGAAAAGGAGGTGCTGAAGAAGAAAAATAAGAAGAACCTCTACAGAGGCAGTCTTCGCTCTGCTGTGGTCTATATTAGGTAAAGCCACACATGAAACCCTTGCCCCGGCCCATACCAAGCGAAGTTCGGCCAAAGAATGTCAAAAAATACACTAACCAGCGAAAAAAATGTTGGAATCATCATTGTTTATCCTTTGCATGATGAGTTAGTTGTCGAAGCTGACTTTCATTGTTTTCCGAGTGAAAAGGTGAATCGTCGCTCCGACTGCTGTAACTGACAAGAAGATCAAATCAAACCAAATTTATTTTTTCAGCTTTCAGTATAGTTACAACATTCTAATTTCACGTGAAACAATACATGAGATTATATAATTTAACACTTAAAATTAAATAGAATTTGTTGTCAATGAAAAAAACAAAAAAATTAAAGTTCTAAAGCATGAGATAATAAAAAATAGTAAATATAATATGTTTTAACTAATAGATAGTTTATTATTAATTGATGTTAACAGTACAGATACTAGTGTACTTGATTATATTTGTTACAATTGAATCATTATTGGGAAAAGAAAGAAGGTTTAATAAATAAACTATAAATTATAATTATCATGTGTCTGTGAGTTACGACCCCTAGAGTAATCCTTTAGACAGAGTGAGTGTGGGCAAATAGTAGTTTTTGCTCACGGAGTGGGTTACATAATTTGTATTGGAATAAAATCAGATGATATATTAACAACTGAAGATTAAAATAGATCGGAGAGCAATGTGACATGAGTTGTAGAGGGTATGAATTGATTTTCATTTGTTAATATATTTTTTCATTGTTCTAATCAATTCATTTATTCATCAAAATATTGCTTCAATGGATGAGATCTATTATTTTAAACAGACTAGTTTAATACAAAGAATTCACAAAAACGTTTCTATTTATGCCTATAGATTACCTAGGCAAAACGAATCTCACAAGATCCTGACTCCTCTCCCAGAACTTTACTGAGAAAGAATTTCACTGGAGCAAAAAAAAAGGGGGGAGCAAAAAAAAAAGGGGGGAGCAAAAAAAAAGGGGGGAGCAAAAGTCATCGAAATGCAATTTGTGCTAAAATTGTCCAGGTGGGAACGCCCTTGTGTCCAGGTCATCTAAGTCTTCTAGGTAGTTGTCTAGTTAATGAGTTAATGAGTTGTCTAGTATGGGTCTTTTAGGTCTTCTGGGTTGTCTATCTAGTCTGTAGGTGGTTAGAATGATTTACACAGTGGATGTTGAAGAGTCATCGATGATTATCAGTAGACTATTAAGATCTGTCGAATGATGGCTTGGACGCAGGAAGTAGCTCAGAGGTGTGCTAGATAGTATACACACTCACCTGTGCAGCCAGACCCTGTGTAAAGGTGAGAGTGGACTGTCAAGCACAGAGCTTCAGAATTTGTTTCGGTGGGCTTGGCATACTGATGCAATTCTGTTAGCTCAGTGAGGCAAGCAATCACAAACTACCTCACTCCTCGTTTGTGTAGTACGCTCTTTGGACTAAAACATAGCGTTGAGGTCTGAAGAGTCACCTACAGTCGAATCGGCTATGGTACTATATACATACATACATTAAGATCTAATAAATCTATTCAAAAATAAATAATAAATTATAAAAAAGTTGGAGCAAACAAAAATATGAAATTGATGATTGTGCTCCCTAAATCGTTTTACTTGAATTATTATACTGATTTTCCTCAAATCGATAAGAAAAAATATCTATGAAAAAACATTGCATAAACAATACAACTACTTTTTTAATCCGCTTACAATATTCAATTACCAATAAATAATTTTTTTTAACCAGGGTTTAACTGTTTTTTTCTTTTAAAGAAGTACACCACTTCTCCTTGCATTCTCCTCACTTTTTTATTTATTTTCTTTATTCATTCGTTCAACTATCAATGTTAATACAACAGGTTATTACCCAAAACTAATAATAATAATAACACTGTGGAGTGGCCGTAGCCGAGTGGGTTAAGTGCTGGTTTGCTAGCCCAAAGGTCTCGGGTTCGATCCCAGTTCTGACCGAAAGTTTTTACCTCGGGCCACTCCCGTGTTTCGGAGGACACGTTAAGCTGTCGGTCCCGGCTGCCTAAAAAACAGTCGTTAAGTCACGTCAGAGGCCCTGAACTTATTCAGGTGCGACCTGATAACTCTGACACCAGACCTGAGCCAGCCAGGTCACACGATATTATTATTATTATTATATCCAAAACTGACAGGTTCTCTGCTGTAAAATCACATCCCGGTGGTTCGGAGCCCACCTGGAATTGTAGGTCAAACTCGTCAATCACAATCATCTAATTTATTACCTACGCACAGATCTCAAACCTATGGGGGCTTCATCCTCCGAAAAAAGGTTAATCCATAAAAAATATTAAATATGAATAAACCTAGTTATTATTATGTTCAATTTTTCCAAAACTTTAACAATTTAACCACCCATTTATTCAATATTAATCATTTTTATCAATATTAATTAGTACACAATTTTATAAACTATACAAATGAATTTGCAAGAGATCCTTAACGAAAATAAAATTCATCAGTTAATAAATGAACCAGGCTTCAACTGGTTTTTCTCCTCTGGTGGAACTCACCTCCTATAATTCTCGCCGCTGTTCTGACTAAAGCAGGCAGGGTTTGAGAGGCTCACTAGGAGAGGACGAGTATCGTAAAGAATATACAAGGAAAAGTTGAGACAGGAATGAAAAGCCAACAAAGTTGTCACCAATGAAAATGCAGGACTCACTGATGATGGGAGGGAGAGATTCCAAGTAGGAGGAACAGATAGTTCGTAAAGTGGCCAACAGAATGCGCTGCTAGCGCTTTAGCTACGGCGGTGCGAAAAACAAAAGCCTATCCGATCAGTTAGCGTTAGGAAGCGATTGAGCCAACGAATAGAGAGACCAGTGTTTCCGTCTTGTGCTGGGAGGACGGCCAGACGTTATCATAGTCAAACACGTGGACTAAATGCTAACCTCCGAAATCGTAACATCATTGTCGGAAAAAATTTTCGTAACATTTCAGTTCAACCGAATCGGGAATTTGACTAGTGCGGAAAAGTGAAAATTTTTTTGCGAAAATTGCGGAAAACCTGTTGTGCGATACAAGGATAGAATAATTCGTGTTGTAGCATTAGTCATTTTTTGAGTGATTGAGCGAACTATTCAGCAGATCAGTGTTAAAAAGTACTATTTAAAAAATAGTGTGAAATTGACAAATTAATAAAGTACTCTACCTTTACATTAGAAGTCAATTAAATTATTAAGATCTTCAGAGTTCTGTAAAACATCATTACCGAAAGAAGTTAATTATAACAATTAGTATTTCTACAGAAAACCAAATTTCAAGATATGAATTTTGTGAGCTACAACACACCAACTAGGATCTTAATCTTCTATCAATATTGTGATATTTGTAATATCTAGATTCCACTATAATCGAATTCAATATCAAATGACTTTTCCACCTGTGGCAGTTTTAAAAATTGTATACGAATTTCAAGACGTCAACAATATTTGAGGATATTTGAGGTTAATGGAGACATGCAAAAGCATAGCTGGTGGTAAGGTCAACACCTCGAGGTTGTTGCCGCCTCATAGACCCTAAAAAAAGTAAATTCGTACCATGTACCCCGCGGTAGTAGTTATTCCCGCGTGTGCTGAACCTCACCAACTTGACGTCACAAACTATTCAAGTTCCTGTCTATTATCTCCCGATCGCGACAGCAAACCATCGTCCTCCGTGGCTGACACTTCGACGAAAACGTCCCCCCTGACAACGCGTCCGCTTGTAATCACACCCAGGTGTTATTTGACAATACAACGATGTCAGCAACCCGATTAAGCGACTGCAAATTGTAGCGAATCTTATCGAATTTAGTCATACACTTCTATTGAAAGTAGAGACAGACCTTCGTGAAGTTAGCGTCTTCAGGAAGTTAGTGAACTAGATACCAAAATTATTATCGATTAGCGTTTTAATCGACGAATAACATTTAGGTGACAAATGCTCTTCAATCTAAAATTACAATTAAAAACAAAGCCTACTAATGAAACAACTCTACCGATAAACAGAAATCAGTGAGTGAATTAATTAAAAACAGGTGATCCTACAATCGATCTGATACAACAGTTCTAAAAAATCATATTCGAAAAATTCGTGTTAAGCTTTGTACAGAGCATACATAAGTTACTATCGTGTGTGTTTCGAAAAACTCTCCTCTCAAATCAAAGTCAACGAAAATTAGTAGTGACACTTATCAATATCTACCAAAACCAAGGTGAATCATCTTTGAGAAACTTATTCTTCTTAGCTCTATAGAGGATAATATCGTGCGTAATTCGAAATCAACTCAAGGAGGTGACTGAATTGTTTTAGCTCGGTGACATTCATCAATATCAAATACTAATCATCAAGGTGAATCATCGTTGGAAACTAATCGTTAGCCACGTATTGAGGATTATTTTGTGCGTGATTTGTAATCGTTTTACTAAGCGACGTTCACTGTTCACGATCAAGTAGCGTATTTCGGTGGTGACATTTATCAAGCGACAAATATTGGTGACTTGTGTGGAAATGTGTGTAGGCAGAGATGCCGGCCTCCCGGTGACGGGGCTCTCGGGGGCGGCATGACGAGTAGGGGCAGCGAGTGGAGAGGCGGCGCCGGGGGGCGGATGCCCTTCACATCCCTCGGCGCTTTGTTTTTGATTTTGTTGGTGTTGGTCTGTTGCGGGGGTTGGAGGTGTGGGAGATGTGATAGCGGGGGCATGTTGGTTTCGGGGATGGAACTTTCAAGGACATCTGCAGCTGTGAATCACACGAAGGTGTTGAGGTGGCCTCGTGGTGCCGGGGGTTTCGCCCCCAAATCGAGTCTGCGACCACGGGGTTCGGCGCCGTGTGAGCATGTCGGCGATAACACTAACCAGGTGTCCGCTCGTGCTTTTTTGGCGGACACTGTTTTCGAAGGCAAAGCGCGTTCGCGGAGTCCCGTGCGTGACAAAGGCACCTACGCGGTCACGTTCGTTGTACAACGTGTACATAAAGACTCTTCCCGGCCGGCCGGACTTCGCCTCCGCCTCCGCAGCCAGGTCCGCCTCCACTTCAAGGAGCGAACGTCCGCCGCCTCCAGTGACGCGTCCCCAAATGACGCTCCCTGTCTCCAAAGCTACAACTACACGATGCGGCCGGGCGAACTGCTGCGCACAAACATTAAGCGTGGCGGCAAGTACCTGGTGTTCGCCAAGGGCGTCGGACCGCACAACTTCTCCGTACTCGGCGAGCCGGTCTTCAGGAGTCGGAAGAATCTCAAAGCCGTCAAGGAGGTGCTCTGCGATAAGTGTGGTGAGTCCTCATACCCTTATTCTCATTTATATTATCTTTATTTATTTATTCCTTATTACTAGGCTATACATGACTCAATAAAATATAAAACATCAGTTACACTTTAAAAAATAAAAAATACAATATAGAAAATAATTAGGAACTACATCCCCAAAAGAGCAAGCTTGAGCTTGAGGAAGGTACCCGCAGCACTTCGGCGAGCTACAGAAAAATATTGATTAATATTTATTGATATTACACATGAAGTTTGTAATGTTTCAATCTTGGACTGAATTATGCTTCCTGTACGCTATACTTTGGTAGATGCTGAAAGAAAACATTGGCCCATACCAGAGCAGTGTACTCGATCATTTAACCAGCTTTAACATGTTGAAGCAAGAGTATGGATGTGTCTCGCACGAGAGGGGAGAGTCACCAGTCTTCTGTTTCTTTGAAAAGCCTATCAAAAGCCTGTAAGAGCCTATATTTGCCTGCATGCAGGAAGGGTGGATGGATAGAAAGCAAGCTCTATCCTCCGAATTTTCTCCATCGGAGTTCTACGGTGTATGATAATTAAATCAACAAAAAATATTATTGTTATTATTATTATTATTATTACCACAACTTTACAAACAAAACAAATTGAAGTTTTATTAACATAATGTTAATAAATTAATACATGAAATAAAATAACTTCTCAAATAAATGTAAATGAATAGTTTTTTTTTGCACCAACCAGCAGAAGGAAAAAACTTTTTCGCTGGTGGGAGTAATTCAGTTCAGTCGAGATAAAATATTTTATCAGTAATTCATAAAATATTAATGAATAGTATGTGAATGAGGCGTCCGGTCATAGCATAAATAAGGTATTTGACATTTTTTGTTCAATCGAGGTTTTGGCTTCACTGGATTGTTCTCTTCCGATTCTATAGAATTTGAGAAGATCTTTTGTTGGGAAATAAAATTTAAAAAATGAAAAATTCGCAGTAGTAGTACTAGTAGTAGTAGTAGTAGTAGTAGGAAGTAGTAGGAAGTATTAGTAAATTCGAATATTATCAGACTTGGAACAAGTTGGAGCAAGACAAATAATTTGTTGTAATAGATTAAACTTCGAAAACTTCAGTCTAATTCAAATGTGAATTTCCATTTCCAACTTTGTAGCCATGAAACTCATGGCTGAGTGGGAAAGAAATTTTGAAACTTGATACTCAATCATACAAGATTACAAGCAGTCTGCTCGGTAAACAACACGCTGTCATTTGTTTGAGAAGATTTTTGGCAAACTACCACCCTGGCATACTGTCCGGCTCCGTTTTGATAGCTTGGTCTAGTTTAACTTCGCCATCCAACCTAGCATTATGAATATCAACATAGCAATAACTCATACAAAACTTTGTTTCACAAATCTTTCAGACTTCGAGCAATACTGGCACAGACTTGATTGTTATTGGAACGATATTATTGAATTAAAACTAATAATATATCATGATAATAATATAGAGATAGATATGAGGAAAAGACGCCTTAAATTTTATGGTCACATCATGAGGCTTCCAGACAAACAAAAAGAATTTAAAACTATGTAGCACCACTTGTCAATGGAGGAGAATGGATACGAAATGTTAAAAAAGTCCTAGTACTGGCCAAAATAACCAACAAAGAAATTTACAATAGAAAAAACTACAGAATAAAACTTTATAAATGGGAAGTTATACCAGAGACAAGACCTCCAAGAGTTGGAACAAAATGGAGTCAAGAGAGAAAAGCTGAATTCGCTCAAAAAATGAAAAGCTGGTGGGCAAACAAGAAGAACAATTCCAAAAAATAAACCATCTTTACTTAGCGTCTTCCACTTTGGGAATTTTACGTCTAATAATAATGATAATAATAATAAAATATGAAACAGTAATTAACAAAGATCATTATTACAAATAGTGTTAAGGTCATCTACTCATTAACATAACCTAATTGAGAGACTGACGTCAATATTATTGTTCCACATTATAATAAATTATAGGTATGACATAAATTTATTTTCAAGGGAACGTTGTTCAGACTGGTAAGCAAATTACGTTTATTCTGGATTCATTCATTTGAATGCGTTTAAACTGACATAAAAGTGCTCCAGTCTGGTAACTTGAGATGGATGTCAACTTTTCTAAGTAGCTTTTTTTCGGAGGATGTAGCCCACATAGGTTTGAGACCTGTGCGTGGGTATTGAAATGGATGATAGTGATTGATGAGTTGGACCTACGGTTTTAGGTGGGTTCCGAACCACCAGGAAGTGATTTTACAGCAGAGAATAGAGTCTTTTTTGCTGGCCAATCCAATCGGTCACCCTTACAAGAGGGCCCAGGAGTAAAATTCTCATAGAAATCACCATACTTATAGAAGTATAAATTCACCCAATGAATTAGACCTACAGTTTTAGGTGGGTTCCGAACCACCGGGAAGTGATTGAACAGCAGAGAACAGAGTCTTTTTGCTGGCCAATCCAATCTTTCACCCTTACAAGAGAGCCCAGGAGTAAAAGTCTCATAGAAATCACAATACTTATAGAAGTATAAATTCACCTCATAATGTAATCAATATGTAGCCTACAAATAGTAGGTGTGCAAATATTTTAGGGAAAACAGACTGAGGCTCGTTTCACACAAATCGACATCAGATGTTCGATAAAATTTCGGACAGTAAAATCGCGAATGGAATGTACAAATTTTGAATGATAAGACTCCAAATGGTTTTATGGGGGATGGACAGTGACAGAGAAGGACAGAGAGACAGACTCGTTTCAAGTGTCACATCTAGCTGTGGAGGGGTAAGTTCTATGATGCAACGTTGCTTAGGAACCAGTTGCGCAATGCTATTTTTCGTACGGCCAAATTCGATGGGCCTGAAGTCACCCATAAGATTACATATCGTACATCTCGACCCATCGCCTACCGTACGGCGGTCCATGGATCTGGAGACAAGGGACGGCTGCTTCACGGCAGGCGGACGGTGCCATTTCCGTTTGGCATGATATCGATGTGTGTGAAGAGCATCATTCATTTCTCCATGCCACTATTGGAATGTGGACCATTCGAGATTTTATAGATGTGTGTGAAACGGTCCTGAATAAAATGTGCCAATTTTTTTTCAATTCAATTGTTTATTGCCACAACTTTACAACAAAATAATTTAATGGTTACAAATTAACATATTAACATAAAGGAAATAAAAAAAACCTAACTAACCAGAAATAAAAAAAAACTAAAATTTATGTTCAGGCACCACCAGCAAAAGAAAAGACTGACCGCTTTACCAATTCCTTGGAATCTTGGTACAGAAAATCTTTAAGTCCAATTTACCACAAGTTCTCCATTACAATTAGCAATTGTAATCATTCACATTTCAAATAAATCGTTTTGAATCATTAATTTTCGGACTATTGCGACTTTTCCGCTTGAGTCATCACAACAAAAATAAAAATCATCATGACGCATAACTATCTATAGTTATTCTGATCTATAAGTTCACAAAAATAGAGTAAATTGTAGGTGTAAACGTTAGTTTTCCGTCAATTTATTAAAATAAGTCATAGGATGACATATCTCATTCATATTACTATCATTATGCCTTACATTTTTATATTGTTTATAGATTATGAATTTCTGGAATAATGTGTGTCAATTGAACTATTCGTCATAGTTTGGCATTACAAGTCAAGTAAAGGTTATTCATTAAAACAAAGTAAATAGAAATCGCCTACTATCATTAGGCTTACCCAATTATTGTTATGGAGCTCCCATAAATAATAAAGTATTCCGAGATTTATTGTTCCATGAAGAACTGCGTTGTTAATATCAACTGTTTAGGGGATTTTTTTTTTTTTGAGGATGAAGCCCACATAGGTCTGAGACCTGTGCGTGGGTAATGAGTTGGATGATGGTGATTTATGAGTTGGACCTACAGTTTTAGGTGGGTTCCGAACCACCGGGAAGTGATTTTCAGCTGAGAACAGTGTCTTTTTTGCTGGCCAATTCAACGACTTGCAGTCAATTTTTATTAAGAATAAGTAATATTTTACTTACTCTGGCCAAACGTTTTCGAATCGTGGAGATTCATTTTCAAAGTAATAAAATATTCTAGAAAGGGATTCAAATAATGGGTGAAAGGTTTAATATAAAGATATTCAAGTGTATTCGAGCTGGAAAAACTACACAAATTTGAACTCTCTTAAATGATATTGTTTATGATTGAAATCTTTGTTTAGTCTCGGAGTTGGATGAGTTTATTATTAGCACTTGGAGCTTAATAGTTAGCAATGTGTTGATGTGTGAATACGATTAACGATTAGCTCAAGTAGGTAGGATTGAATGGGAATATGGTCTCGGATCGAAGAGTCTGGCTTTTGGATAGCTAGCAGATATATATAATCAATGAACACGTGAAGAGGAATGTCAGTTTGACCGTTTAAGACATTAGCACTCCAATCTATTTTCTCTCATGATACATTTTTGTCTACTACTATCAAGATCTGTCACTCACTCATCCTCTCTCTTTCGTTCTCTCTACCACTCTCTTTTACACTCTCTCACTCTTCCTTGAACGCTCCCCGTCTTTTCTCCTTTCTTTCAAGTTAAGTAAAAGACAGAAAATAGTGTTTAATCAATAGATATAGATATTCAATTATTTATTTATAACACAATCAAGTAAAGATACAACAGGCATAGCCCACTACTGCTTTCTTTACAAATTTTTAAATAAAAAGCCAAATTTTAGGTTATGTCCAAGTTGAACTAGGAATTTCACTTTGAATACAATAATTACTGATTCTTTCATAAACAAAAATATTAATTTATGAGCTTAAATATTATCAGACTAATGTATTATAATGACAAATGCATCCCTCTATCGTCTGGTAGAACCATGCTTTTCATCATGTATTATACTCAAGATATATCGAATATTGTATATTTGAAGTAATTAAATAAGTGCTTCTTTCCCAATAAATTTAAAGCATGTACGTAACATATCCAGGAAACAACTATAGGGAAGTGATAGCCGTGAGCCGTAGCAGGTATCTGTTCAATCAGATAGGATAGAGATAAGCTGCGTTCACACGGGCACTCTTTGAAAGGGTGATCGATCAGATTGGCCAGCAAAAAAGACACTAATGAATAATATGACGAAATTCTCACAACCACATTTATTCCACATTATTTAATAAATGTGGTTGTGACAATTTCGTCTTATTATTCATTATAGATACCTTCCACAATATCACCTTCGCCACTACAAAGAAAAAAAAGACACTGTTCTCTGCTGTAAAATCACTCCCGGTGGTTCGGAAACCACCTAAAACTGTAGGTCCAACTCATCAATCACCATCATACAACTCATTACCCACGCATAGGTCACAGACCAATGTGGGCTTCATCCTCAAAAAAATCTGCAAAAGAACTACATTTCTCAATACGTATTTTCACTTAAAGTTACCTCCCTCATCTATGCCATGTCGTGTCATAGAGTAATGTGTTACTATGATTAATAACATGATGTAATATAATATTATGATTATGCTCATATATAAAAATATCATAAAATAGCATAGGGAATTTGAGAATAAAAGTTATGATTGATGTATCATCTTTACTCCTCTCTTATTTTGGCAAGATTGATCTACAGTTTCTATTTCTGGATTAAATCAATCAATAAATCAATCTATGTTTTGAAATTGATATGTTTTATTAGTTATAAATACATTTCTTACATGATTTATTCATACATTTAGATAAATTCTAATAAAATTTCCGAGGTTACAAAGAATCGATGGTAAATACGAGTTTTGAATATCATCATAAATAAATAATGTATGTATTCCAGACATGAAAAAATGGAGGGAATGAAATTAAGGAATATATTATAATAATAAGGAACGTATCTGATACCTGATGAAGGAATAGAGAAGCTGATAAATCAATTTTTTGTTCCCTTATGCATCTAAACACATTATTTATTATGCCTATACAATCAAAAGATAAATTTATTTCTTCCTTCCAGCACATCTTAACTATCTTATTACCTTCATCTATTTCTATATAATTTCCTCCCTATCCATCACTTACAATTCCACTAGCTCTTCCTTAGTTTTATTTCCATTTATCTACTTGTATGTGTCCTTCATCTGCATGGGTAGACAAATTTTAGAGGAGGGGAAAACTTGTGGAACAAAACGAGGGGAGGGGGAACCAGAAGGTGAGCGGCGCGTTATTACTAAATAAATCTAATTTTAGTTGGCAAAGAGTGGAGGGAATGATAGTGAGGGATGGATGAGGGATTGTTAGAGGGGAGGGGGTGTAGGATGATAGGTGAGACGTGTGGTAAAGGTGGGGGTGGATATGTTGGATCGTGTGGCGAGTTGGAAGTGCATTGACCGAGAAACCCAAATAAAATACACAATTTGGAGGGAGCCAGTGCCGATGGTAGTGTTGATGTATGTCGGCGGGGCAGATAGAGCTGCTTGAAGCGTCCCGGGTTTTGATGGAGGAGTGCCAACCAGACAGCACTACAGTGCTACTGCTTCTTTAAACCAGAAGTATTTACTAATAGAAAGAGGAGTATATACTTGAAGAGTGTTAAGAGGAGTATTTACTTGATGAGTATGCACTATAAGAGGATTACTTATCAAAAGAGTACTTCACTCCGATTATACATGCTGGAGTATACACTAGAAAAAAAACAGTGGAGTATATAATTAGTATTAGTATTACAGAAGTAATTATTAATTTACTAGAAAGAGGAGCATATACTTAAAGTGTGTTTAAAAGGATAATATATCATAAGAGGAGTTATTTATTAAAAGAGTACTTCACTCTCATACTGGAGTATACAATAGAAGAAAAGAGTATTTCCTAGTATTAAGTGGATTAGAGTATATAATTAGTAGTATTATTGGTATTACTGAAGTATTTACTAATTTAATAGAAAAAGGAGTATATACTTAAAGATTGTTTAAGAAAATAATATACTATAAGAGAATTGTTTATTAGAAGATTAGCAGGAAAGAGTGCTTACCAGAAGGAAAGAGTGCTAAGAAAGAGGAGTATTTACTTGAAGAGTGTTTAAGAATATATTTACTTGATGAGTATATACTATAAAAGGAGTTATTTATTAAAAGAGTAGAAGGAAAAAATACTTCACTCTAATACTGGAGTATACACTAAAAGAAAAAAGTATTTCCTAGTGGATTGGATTATATAATTAGTAGTATTACAGAAATATTGTTTTTTACTTTAGTTTGTACGTATTATATATTTTTTCTTTAAGTGCCAGCATGTCATTTATCTTGTTTCATATTCTGTAATCTATTGTTTTTTTTGTGCAGAAATAAAGTTTTATTATTATTATATTTACTAACTTAATAGAAAGATGACTATATACTTTAAGAGCATTATATACTGGAAGGAAATGGTAATTATCAGTGGAGTGTTTACTATGAGAAGAGAGTATCTACTAGTTAGAAAGATGCTCGAAGAAAATCAATATTTCATATAAAAATATTTTAATATATTATATTTAAATATATAATAATATTTTAAATATTAAATGGAGTGCCAGCAGTTGGGCTAGGGTGGCCAGGTCACTGCCCCGGGGCCCCCGACCTCAGGCCAAACACTTGGAAAAAGGGGCCCCTTACTTTTCGCTACTATCACTACCTCCCCGATATCACAGTCAGCTGATCGATGGTTTCGCAGAGGTTCTTCCCTTTCTACCCATTTATTAGTAAAGTTGAAATTTTGGGGGCCTCTATGAAGAGTTGAGGGACTCCTCTGAGAGCACCCCTCAACGTATCAATTTCAATTTAAAAAGAGTGAATTTTGAGAACAAAGTTTGAATTAGGAGAGATAAGTAGCAAATTGTCTTCCAATACACTTTAAACTTTCGACTTAAATAGATAAACTAGAATATTTCGGTTTAATAGCAGTGGATGGTAAGTGCCTTGATGGGATTTTGGTAGAGCACAACCTAGTTTCCAACCTACATGGTGGGAGAATCAAGGTTCTTGGAAGAGAACGGAAATATAGAAGAAGAAAAGGCAGGTCAAAACGAACAAAACAAATAGCACATCACAATCCCCACTCCCCTCACCAACAAAACCCACAAAGCACAAAAATCAGCTCTTGGAAAACAATTGAAATATTAACTGCTCCATTCTCTCACGCTAATAAACAGGTGAAATACAATTCCCATTTTTCATTCACAATTCTCATAGGATCTTCTTTTTAATGTGAATAATACTGGTGCTGGAACGAGAATGGGATTCGAGCAGTTCTTGTATGAATTATGCAAATCTGTTGTTCTTAATTCATCGCTTGCATGAAGGATTAGCGGCCGCTTTAACTTGCATCTACAGAATAGTTAAATGCTCATTTGAGACCGGCTCAAAGTTTACTTTTAGTTTTGTTTTATTTATGTTTATCTTTGTGTTTATTTTATTTGTATTCAAAAAATCATGATTGGCGTGTAATGCAAAATGTGCATTACTATTTTTTTTTTTTTTGGAGGATGAAGCCCACATGGGTCTGCGATCTGTGCGTGAGTAATGAGTTGAATGATGGTGATTGATGAGCTGCACCTACAGTTTTAGGTGGGTTCCGAACCACCGGGAAGTGATTTTACAGCAGAGAACAGAGTCTTTTTTGCTGGCCAATCCAATCGGTCACCGTTACAAAGATGACCAGGAGTTTCTTAGCTTATCTCTATGTGATTGAACAGATACCTGCTACGGCTCACGGCTATGGAAACTAACATAACAAATTGGGAAAGGTCTTACAGTGCATCATTACATTTTTTTTATTGCTGATGATGCCCACATGAGTCCGATACTTGTTCGTGGTTAATGAGGTGAATGATAACACATAGATGCTACGGAGGAATCCACCAAGCTGAAGTTTATAGCATTAAAATATTATTTAATTAAATTCTTTCTTGCGGATGACGCTCACGTGAGTTTCAGACTTGTGCTTGGGTGATGAGATGAATGACGACACAAAATATGCCACGCTGAACAACGCTAATCGAACCTGTGAAGAGTTCTCAGAGTCTTATCAGATATAACGCTCCAACATATTACACCTGGACAGGCTTTACTTGTCATTCTTTGAAGAGGTTTGCTAGGTTACCTGCTAATAATTTGCTAAATGACTGAAACTTTGAATTTTCCAAGTGGAACTCACAAATTTTCTGATGTTATTGATAAGACGTTTCATCAGACAATAATAAATAATTAAAAATGAAAAGCAAAAAAAGTAAAATATTGATAAAAAACTGCGCAACATTGAAAAATACTATAGAGTCTCTTCAATGCAGTACACTACACCGTACCTGACTCAATAACTCTCCTTAAACTGCTTAATAGAGGTCAGAGGCACTTCCCAAGCTAAATTATTAAATGGAATGACACTCTCTATTTTGGGGAAACCCGAAAAAACATTCAACTAACAATAATTAATTCAGGTATAAAGATTACTGAAATCAATCGTATTTACAGTTATTAAAACTCTTTACTACTTCACATGACTTCTCATGATTTCTTTTCTGATCTCCAATTAAAGCGTATCATCCATCCGAAATGTCTTCGCTTTGAGTCAACTAGCACTTGCTTCCAATCAAGAGTAATTATATCATATCAATGTCACTTGGAACATCTCGAGCAGCCTCCACTCAATTTTGACATGGACTTTATCAAGATAAAAACGTTATCCCAGTCTCCAGAAAGCAATAATAACATTATTTCCCAAGGTCCCATGTTTATTACATACAAAGAATTTGATAAAATCTAAATCAACTAGTATCGTCTTAATAATTACTAATTAACTCCTAAAATTTACTCAGGCCTTTGGAACTTCAAATTGGACAATAAGAATGCATGGAGATGTTGCATCAAATTTATCTTTTTTAATTTCAACAGTATCAGGTCTATTGTAATTAGAACTTAAGTCTAGCTTTTAGATCATTTAGTGATAATAATTATCAATAAATGAAAAAACCCCATTCATGAAGTGGAATATTAGTAACTAATATTGCCAAAACGGGACAAATGGGTGTCCCGACAAGGATGGTGGGGACAGCGGGACATGCCTCTCAAAAACGGGACGTCTGGTCACCTTAACCATGTTTTCATCATTCAATCAAAGAGTTAGACAGACTGTGAGATCTATAAGAATAATAAAAGTAAACATAAAATCTATGAGAAAAATAAACATAACATCTCCCAAGATATCTAAAGAGCTCTCCGTTCGATTGGAAGCATAAAATCTACAAAAAAAACTTCAATGTATGTCCTTCAGTTCACATTACATAGACTACTTGTAATTTGAGGAACATTTAAAAAGATATTCTGGCAAATATAAAACAGCGATAGAAGAATGAGACATTTTAATAAAAATGTCTTTGCGATAATCTTTAAACTTAACATGAGCTATGTAAGAAGCTTTTACCAATGAATGTAAAACATATAAGATAAAAAGTCTATAAAAACATATAAGATAAAAAATTATAATTAAACTTGAGTTTGGAGAACTGAGATTAGTAATTCAAGTAATGAAGTAACGATATTGAGTTGAGTTGATTTGACATAATAGACATTCATCATTGAATAAAATCGGTAAAACCGGACTGAGTTCATGAGATATCCCAGACATAAGAAACGAACGTGCATTATCCATAAACAACGTACTTTCCCAGGGTCCCATGTTTATTACATTCAAAGCATTTGATATACCGTGATCCAAATCAATCAGTAGGCTAGTTTCAAACTACTTAGTGCTCTCATAAATGCAGCTGATCGGGGATATTTTAATAAAAAATTATGTTAGATCTGTGTTCAAAACACAAATTATCATTGAAATCATGCTTAACCACATTTTAATTACTATTTCTCAGTTGTGCCCATATACTGCGTGTTTGATGGAGGGGGGATCCTTTCTGCTTCTAGAAGCCTTTTTTTCTGTTTTTTTCTCATTTTTTTTTGTTTCTAGTAATATTCCCTTTTTAACAAATTATTTCATTCTTCTTTAATAAACTCTTTTGTAATGATGATACAGACTCTTCTTCATACACAGACGTAAGGCCCATGTGATGAATCTTTTATTCTCTTATTATATTTTGAATTGAATAGTATGTAAACGTTTATTTTGTATTTTATAGTACATATTAATATACCTATATATACATTGTATTTGTAGAAGGAGAAATAAAACCATTTTTGATTTTTTGTGAGTCTCATGTGAGAAATTCTATTTGTAGAACGGGCAGCCTATCCACAGCCTTGCTGATAAGTGTGTTCAACTATGTACAGCCACATCTCAGATTTTCTCAGATTACATATAGGAACATTCTGTTAAAATTTCCTTAGTTGTTTTTGTTATTCATTTAGTATTAGGTACACATTGTTATTCTGTATTTGAATCTCTTATATCCTCAAAACTGCTAATCACAAAATCTAACTAGTGTAAAACTGTTGATTCTTTTGAGGCTGTAGAAAGGAAGAAATTATTTTATTGGCGCAGTAGACAGAACATCGATATCACCAACTAAGTTACTTGAGCAAGTGATCATCAATTTAAAAATTTCCATGCTAGAATGGTAGCTGGGACCAAAGAAAGTCATCATCCCCCTGAAATTTGAAGAAAGGATAGATAGGAGGGGTGGGAGGAAAATCTTGGAAAATGGGTAGCAAAATTCCAGTTTGTCACCACCCCCTCAAATTTTGCAGCTGCGGCCACCCTTGATTATAAGTTGAAAATATTGCATTGTAGCCTATGTACTGAAATATTGAAAACTCTTTTTGAATTTGGATCTAAGAGTTTTAAATGATTTATTTGTATCAAGTGTATTTAACGCATTGTTTAAATAAACGATTTTTGGTTTTGGTTGATATATTTGGATCTAGTAGTAGATATGCTTTGTAAATGGAATACTTCACATCTAAATTTGGTGCATTCTTCTGGCTGACGGCATGGAACACCCGAGATAAGGATCGTATTGAGATTAATCACCAATGACTTTATTAGCATAGATGGCCAGGTCATTAAGCGTGACAGTGATCTTGATTGAGAGCAACGCGTATAGGCATAAAATGGTAGGGCGCCCCACTACAGCGAACACCTAGATGGTAGATGGAACACCGATATTAAAAGGGATGCAGATAAAAAATAAAGTGGTGTGTGTGGATTGAAGAGGAGGAGAAGAAAAATAAACAAGAGAGAAAATGTTAGAGAAAGGTGTGGGCGCCACTGCGAGATGTGACAAGTTAATTCTTTAAAAAAGGATATCTTTCTTTTTCTTACCCTACATACAGCCTTCGACTGTTTCTATCTTTGTTGTTTTTGGAATGCAGTGACTGACCGTGTGAATCATTGTGGGTTAGCCACGCAGCTATTATCGCTCTTATGGCTTCCTAATGAGTTCCCGATCGACGAATCCTAAGATAGGACATCTAAGATATAATAAAACAATCACCGCGGCCGGCACCTCTCACACACGAGCCGTGTCAGGGCGCGTGCGTGCGTCTGTTTATATATATTATGTTTGTTTGTCGCAGCATCGTGTGTGAGTTTGTTTATCCAAAAGAGAGAGCAGAGCGAGATCAATAAAAAGGTATACGAGATTAACAAAGGCAAAAAAGCGGACCCTAGAACGGATCCCTGTGGTACACCACCGTTCCGTTTTCATCCCTTCGGCGTCAAAGTCACATTCCACGGCCGTCAACCATTCTCTACCATTACTAAGCAAGCGACTTCCCTCTTATCCGATTCAAATAATTATTGGCAATAAATCCGTCCGTCATTTACTTTACACTCGATTCTCCTGTTCCTCTTACAAGACTTCTTCATTAGAATTACATTATTACATATCGGCCTGCTCTTATCTTGAACCCTAAAAGGATGGAATGCGTTCTTATCTTCTCAAGACTGTACACGGATACTACAAAAATATTGGTTTTTATAATCCTGTTAAGGCTGTGCGCAGGGTTTTTGGTCATAATTTTTTTTCGAAGTTCATTGTATTGGATATTATTAAGGTATTGAAATGCTATCTATTGCCATGAGAAAGTATTTTTTTCATCAAAAATTTTATGGAATATGGGAGTTTAAAGTTGAAATTTTTGGTTTTTGGGGGCAATTGAACCTAGGAGTTATTTTAAACATTTTATATTCTTTTTATAATTGAAAGACACCTTGGGGAAAAGAATGACACATTTTTTATTTCAATTTAACAATTGGTCTTTCCAAAATAATTTTTTGAAAAACTGAAATTTTTCACATGTTTTGAAAAATTTATTTTGAGAAAACTAATTATTTGATTGGAATGAAAAATATGTCATTTTGTTCCTCAATGTGTCTTTTATTTTTAAAAAAATTATCAAAGTTTTAAATAACTTGTAGGGGAGATCAATTGCCCCCAAAAACCGAAAAATTTCAACTTTGAACTCCCATATTCCATAAAATATTTGATGAAAAAAATAATTTCTCATGGCAATAGTTAGCATTTCAATACCTTAATAATATCCAATACAACGAACTTCGAAAAAAAATTATGACCAAAAACCCTGTGCACAGCCAAGCATTATTGAACATGCACGCAAACTGTTGTTTACAAGGTGCCTTGCTACAGAATGCTTATTGAAGGCTTTTTACAAATTTTTATCAATTTTAAATACTATAATTATTCTTTTTTAGAAACTCGATCAACCTTCATATTTTAGTGCACCTCAAGCCACTAGGATATAATGTAAACTGTCAAACATTTTCAAAACGTGTCTTATTGGTAAATAAATTCATCCTCTATAACTGATAGGCGAGTTATTAGGTTAATTGAGGATCAGGTTACAGTACATTTCCTGCGTTATTTGCAATGAAATTGAAATACCATGTACCGATGGTAGAATTACAATTTTTGAGAGTCATCTTGACACTCATCATAACAGAGACGTTTATTGGCCGATGCTCAAAATATTGAAAAAATCATTTCTTGGCACTCAACCAGGCCAACTTAAGGTCTATTGAGTCAATCGAAAGCTCTTTCCAAGAAAAACTTTCGAAAGCAGCTAGAAAAATAAACTTAAATTGAAAAAGAATAGGGCTGGGAAAATCCGAGGCAGCGTGAGAGTCAGAGAATGGAGTCACTTCCGTCGATGAATGTAATTAGGCTACCATCATAATTTATTGTTATTTATGACAACGTTTTTATAAGTCAGTTGTTTCAAAGCTCAAAAGATTTAATAACATTAATGTTGTTCATAAATCAAATAACGATTTTTATTCTCCAATTTTCTTGATTGCAACAGAATTAATAGCCCTAACTAAATTTCACTAAGGTAGTGAAATTTTAAGAATAAAATTAATTAATTATAATAGTAATAATAATAAATTTAATTACTGAACAATTATTAATAATAATATAGGCTAATAAATTGAAGAACGCCAGAGAAGACGATATGAAGTTATCATGACAATTGACAAGAGTTATCTGAGTGATTTATACAATCCCAGAAAGTCATCTGGGTGATTTATAGTAAATACAATCCCAGAAATGTCTGGACCAATCTTTAGACAAAAATAGCTATATTGTACATTCAACCTTGAAGCAATGCCTGACACAAACGCCAACTAACTCCAGCTTTAATAAATTATTGGCAATGTAGCAGAGATCATGCAAGTGAATCAAGTTCAATGTCCTTCAATGACATAATTCATATATGACATAATCCGTCTGGTCTATTTGCTGAGCCACGAGTCTAAACACTGGCACTGTCCGATAAGAAAATAGAACTATTTGATTATCACAAACAAATTATCAATATTTTTATTCATAATACAGTACAATATTGGCAATTGCAATGGGGCAATCGGTTAGGACGTTATCTCATTATAAGACTCTACTAAAAGCTACTCCTGCGGTCACGAGTTCAATTCTCGTTCAGCCTTGGATATTAAGAGAAATCATTCAACTCATTATCCATGGGATCAACTAAAACAAATATTGGTTCTTTATCATCCTGCTAGATGAATACTTTTTGAAGTGGATTACGTTTTGGAATACTTCGGTTTTCTCTTTGATTTTCGCAAATCTTCCATCATTCTCTCCAAAATTTTATAAAATTGTTGAGATCAAATGCCACAAATTTTGCATATCCTGCATCATTTTCTCAAGAATTTCATGGAAATGTTTCGATTTTCAACATAGGCGGTCACAACTTTGCTTTCGATCCATTAATTGGATCCGCCAACCTTTTACCCTATTTTCTTACGATGATATTTAGAAACACATTTTTTAATAAATATATTTCAATAATACTGAAATAATTAGTTAATTTTTCAATAATACAGAACCGGACCCACCAGAAAAATTGTCCAAGAGCCACTTCCCCTCTTTCTGTGGCAATACCGGCGTCTCTTTCTAATTTCTAATGGGATTTTGTCAATGGTTATGGCTTATATTTTATCGGTGAGAGGATCAGCTGTGTTTTGGATACAAGTAACAGTGTGTTTAAAAGTACGGACCCCCCGGAATTAACCCCCGGTTTCACAAACGTCAATTTTTTGTAGATTACGTCTTGGAGACTCCAGTTAAGGAGTATAAGACAAGTCAGATCAACAATTACACAATCTTATACACTAGTTATCAATAATTACTATATCAATTAGTTGAGGTGAGGCTTAATTTTGATATGGAAGGAACTCTTGTACTCAATAAAAAGCTTTATCAACTAAATATTTTTCAATTGTTTTTTAAATATTTCAATATTTTCAAGACTCTTCAAAAAATGCGGTAGCTTGTTGTAGAGTTTCCTACCAATATAACTAGGTTTTTGTTTGAATAAGCTACTATTGTGACTCACCAAGTGATAATCTCCTCGGCTTCTTGTATTATAATCGTGTACGTCAAGATTTTGGTTAATATCATTATGATGACACATCATTCGGGGTATTTTTCCTGCAATAGCTTGAAAGATTAAATGACACAAGTTACTCAGTTTTCAGCTTGCCATTGGCTCTTACTGTCACATGTTAGGTATGCTATATTAGTATGGGGTAATTCATCAAAACAAAACCTTGGTAGGGTGTTTAAGATCCAAAAGAAAGCTGTTAGGTGTATGGAAAGAGTAAATAGATTAGATTAATGTAGACCGTTGTTCAAGAGACTGGGTCTCCTTACTGTACCCTGATTTTACGTGTATGAAGCTACTTTATATGTAAAAAAAAGTGATCTTGCCCATAATCTTAACGTACACGATTATAATACAACAAGCCGAAGAGATAATCACTTGGTGAGCCACAATAGTAGCTTATTCAAACAAAAACCTAGTTATATTGGTAGGAAACTCTACAACAAGTTACCGCAGTTTTTAAAGAGTCTTAAAAATATAGAAATATTTAAAAAACAACTGGAAAAATATTTAGTTGATAAAGCTTTTTATAGTGTACAAGAGTTCCTTTCTCATCAAAATCAAGCCTCACCTCAACTAAGTGATATAGTAATTAGATTATATTAAACTATCTCAGCTGTGCTAGCTCTAATGAAACTGTGTTTATTTTCGGTTAAAAAATTTAAAATGAAATTTGATATTATTTTCAAATATTTTTATTATTTGTTTAGTGTTTTCTTGAACTTCGATATTAATCTTCGAAATTCAAAATTGAAAATGTATTTAGTGTAAATGTTTTATATTTATAGTGTAAATTATTAAAGAAGTGAAAAGTGAGACATAACCTTAATTTGGACAGTTTTATTCAAATTGGGATGAGAAGAAGTTTTGGACTTTATGTCTGTTTCTTTAACCTAATAAGTTGATTGTGATTGATGTAATGAATGAATAAATAGTGTATAAGATTGTATAATTGATCTGACTTGTCTTATACTCCTTAACTGGATCTCCAAGACGTAATCTTAAAAAAACCTACTGAATTAGCTCGGATGTAATTCGATAGCGAATATAGAAGAGCGTCAATTATTCATTTCTCTGTACCAAAACTCATCTTGCTTCACATTGCAAAGACTGCGTTTCTATTTGAGCTGGGGCTGGAATTCAGTTCAGTTTCCGTCCAGTTTTCGCCGGCAAGGACAACGTAGCTTCTTGGTTACAATAAACCGGAGCCTCTCAGTCTACGGGCAACGCTTTCAGAGCCTGACTTCAATCCAGATGTGAGAACATCGCTACTTATATTAGTCATAAGAATGCCAAAACAAGACATGCAGAACAAAAGATAGTGGACGGCAATGTAAAAAGAGACAGTGAATAAATGATAGTATGTGAAGTAGTGGTAAAGAAGAGAACAGCCGGTGTGGGTGAACAGCCGGACAGACACCCGAAGTACAATTGTAATTATTGCCTAATAACAATGAATGCTTCCGCTTTGTTTAGAATTAAGATTTCTTAATCAAAACAGAGCACATCACAATATAATCCCAAGCCTCAGGCAGCACTATGATAATTTACATTGGTGGGCAATGCTATGATGAAACTGCAGTACTCAAGTTGGTTGGTCAATGCTGTGAGACAAAAACAACTCAAGAATAAGTTATGTAACTGCGAAGAATTCTGATGAAAAATCAATACAGAATAAACTGCGATGGGAAAATTGATTGATAGATGCTGTAATATTTTATTATTTTTTTTTTTTTATTTGCCAAAGAATATATAAGCATTACAATAAATATTTCTTTGCTATAATAATAATTATTACAAATATAAGAATTTACAAGAAAATAAAAATCTCTTGGCATCACCCAGCATAGGAAAAATCCTGACCGCTAGGCGAGAGTACCAGTTCCAAATTTTATTACAATAAATAATCAAATCACAACTCACAATAAACTCTTCAAACTCAAAAAACACTAAGGGAAAAAAGAAAAATCATAATAAATCCCTAATTTCGAAGAAGAAATTTTCCGAAATCCAATTATTTAATTGCTGCCCTATCCTCAATCTACCCTCAAAGAGAAAACCATTTAATGTGCTGGGTATAAGGTTTATTAATTTAGAACTGAGGTAGCCTAATTGTCTGCGTACTATTGTTAGATTAGAATGGTTAATGTTGTAAGTATTATGAGCATCGGATCTAAAGTTATATAAATTACTATTATTTCTCACTGTAAACCTATCTCTGTTGTACCAGATGTAGCGGAGTATTTTCTTTATATATAATTGGCGTACAGTCATAACCCTGAATTGATCAAAAGTTTCCCTACTGGAATGGGTTCTTGGCTTGTTTAAAATAGTTTTAATTATCATTTTTTTAACAACAAAAATCCTATCCATGAAGAAATCATACGTCCCACGTATTAATGAACTGTTATTGGGAACAAAAAAAGCTGGACCGAATTAGTAGAATAAAATAGAACAGATGCACTTAACTCAAGTGCAATATCGATACAGAAAAGAAACCGTGATCGGAAAATTCATTGATGGATGGTTGGCGTTGGGTTATTAAGAATGATCTTCAGAACAGTAGAAAAGTAAAAAACAACAGAATCACTATAAATAGAATAATAAAATCGAAAACGTTTGTAATGCTGCTATATATGAACAAAACAATTTATTATAAATCATATTTATGATGGAGCATTACTAATAAACCAATATGAAAACAAATACACTTCTAAATAAATTTTAGTTTCCTTGAACAATTCTAATACACTAATATATTCATTAATTGTTGAGAGAGTGAGCAAGTGAGTGGAAATGCCTCATGTCCAATCTCTTGGTGATCAGACCATAGAGACCAGTTCCAGTTGGAAATTACCAAAATGTTGAATTTCAAACCTTTTTTAATTAGCCAAATTGAAATAAATTTGAGTGTGACTCGTTGAGTGTTTTAAAATTAGTTCTATTTATGTATTTACATGCTTCTCTTCAATAGCAAAAAAAACGTATTTTTATGATGTTGAAGATCCATCTTGTTTCCACTACTGCACACTCCACTGAGTGTACTGTAGGTCGTCTGACGATGCTCTTGACAACAGAGTGAAACGGCCGTCACGCCATAACGTGAGTCACAATTTCCCTTTAAAGTGTTTTTAAAGTTTTATTATACATACTTCTCATAAAACTATAGTCTTGCTATGAATTAAAATAGAAAAAATAAAGAAAAATGTAGATATTTTTAAATATTTCTTCTTGGATTAAAAGTTGGGA
Organism: Conomelus anceps; assembly: GCA_948455865.1. Taxonomy (NCBI): domain Eukaryota; kingdom Metazoa; phylum Arthropoda; class Insecta; order Hemiptera; family Delphacidae; genus Conomelus; species Conomelus anceps. Next base: position 37,963,516 of record OX418226.1, read on the forward strand.
AGCCCTGTCAGAAAATTATATCTGTGTTGGGAGGATTTTAGGTTTTTCTATTTGTGATAATAATTATTATGGAAAAGACAGGAATTTACGTTTTAGAAAGGATGAGTTAGCTTAAAGTATGGGTGATCTGCCATTTACAAAAAAAAATAGTAATATTGCAGCTTCTATCGGTGGTCTTATTTCTCTTCAATTTTATCAGACCTTTCAATTTATCACACGCTGGTCCCATCCAGAATTCTTTTTGTAGATTACGTCTTGGATACTCCAGTTAAAGAGTATAAGACAAGCCAAATTAAAATTATACAATATTATACACTAGTTACCATAATTTCACTATATCAATTAGTTGCGGTGAGGCTTAATTTTGATATGAAAGAAGCCCTTGTACACTATAAAAAACCTTATCAACTAAATATTTTTTCAATTTTTCTCAAAATATTTTTTTTTAACAATTGAAAGTAGCTTTTAGAGTCTCCTACCAATATAACAAGGTTTGGTTTGAATACGCTACTATTGTGACTCACCAAGTGATAACCTCCTCGGCTTCTTGTATTATAATCGTGTATATCAAGATTTTGTTAAATATCACTCTTTTTCACATATAAAGTAGCCTCATACACATATAAGCAGGGTACAGTTAGGGTATTTAAGGCCAAGTTTCTTGAACAACATTAGATGAATCTAATGTGTTTACTTTCCAGACCTCCTCGGCTTCTTGTATTGTAACCGTGTACGTCAAGATTTTGGTTAATATCACTCTTTTTTACATATAAAGTAGCTTCATACACAATCATATAAGCAGGATACAGTCGAGTCTCTTGAACAACGGCCTACACGAATCTAATCTATTAACTCTTTCCATACAACTAACAGCTTTCTTTTGGATCTTAAACACCCTATCATGGTTTTGTTTTGATGAATCACCCATACTAGCATACCTAATATGCAGGGCTTAATTTCAGCCGGAGAACATCGGAGCTTGTTATTTTGTATATTATATGTGCTTTACTAATCATGCTCAAATGCGTTTAAAATCCACCAATTCAAATGTAATTTATAAACATTTTCTCCGGATCCCCCGTTTTGTTGGGGGGTATTCCAAATCATAACTCCGGTACTTCTCAATTTACAAATTGAGCCTGCTAAAATGTGACAGTAAGAGACCATGGTAAGCTGTAAAAAGAAACTTTTTGTCAAATAATCTGTCCATGGTAGTGTTAAAAATATCAGTGAGTGAATGATCATATGGCGATGTCCACTGCACAGTTCACCACGGAATGGCACAAGTTTCAAAACGCTCGTCACTACAAAGGCGTGTCACAATTTCACACACAATGTAGGCCTAGAGCAGCTCTAGATGGCTTCCGCCTCTAATGAATAGACAGAGCTATTAGTGTTTAGTGTTTATTTGGCTGCATTAATCGGACAATTTAACAACGTGCCAACTTGCTTCCATGATGCTTGCTGGTCCCACTCTTTCATTGCATTATGTTCCACCCGTCTAAACATCTAAATTAACTATTTTCATTCCTCCAGCACTGAGGCTAACCTTTACATAAGGTCAGGTTATAATAACATAATTTTATCACCCGTCGAAACATCTAAGTTTGTTAACTTCATTTTCTGGGTTTTTTTTGTAGATTACGTCTTGGAGACTCCAGTTAAGAAGTATAACACAAGTCAGTTCAACAATAATTGTCTCTTACTGTCACATATTAGGTATGCTATCTTAGCATGGGGTAATTTATCAAAACAATACCTCGATAGGGCGTTTAAGATCCAAAAGAAAGCGGTTAGGTGTATAGAAAGAGTAAATAGATAAGAATCATGTAGGCCGTAGTTCAAGAGACTTGGTCTCCTAACTGTACCCTGCTTACATGTGTATGAAGCTATGTGTATGATAACTGTACCCTGCTTACATGTGTATGAAGCTATGTGTATGATAACTGTACCCTGCTTACATGTGTATGAAGCTATGTGTATGATGTATATGTAAAAACGAATGATATTAACCAAAATCTTGACATACATGATTATAACACAAGAAGCCGAGGAGATTATCACTTGGTGAGTCACAATAGTAGCTTATTCAAACAAAAACCTAGTTATATTGGTAAAAACTCTACAACAAGCTACCGCAGTTTTTAAAGAGCCTTGAAAATATAGAAATATTTAAAAAACTATTAAAAAATATTTAGTTGATAAAGCTTTTTATAGTGTATAAGAGTTCCTTCCACATCAAAATTGAGCCTCGCTTCAACTAATTGATATAGTAATTATGGTATCTAGTGTATAATTGTTGATCTGACTTGTCTTATTCTCCTTAACTGGAGTCTCAAAAACGTTATCTACAAAAAAATTATACAATCTTATAAACTAGTTACCATAATTATTATATCAATTAGTTGAGGTAAGGTTTGATTTTGATGTGAAAGGAACTCTTGTAACACTATAAAAAGCTTTATCAACTAAATATTTTTTCAATTGTCACCAAATTATCACCAGCACTGAAGTGACTCTTTACATAATGCCAGGTTATAATAATGAAGATAAAATTATATTAATAGCATAATTATTAAAAAAAATCATTTAAAAGAGTTTGAATGCAACTAAGTTAAAAATTCATTTACGTTGAATAAACAAATGCCTGCAACGTAACAGCTGAAATTAACCAAATCTTGACGGACTTACACGGTCATAATACAAGAAGCCAAGGAGATCATCACTTGGTTAGTTAAAATAGCAGCTTATTCAAACAAAAACCTAGTTCTGTTGGTAGGAAACTCTACAACAAGCTGCCGCAGTTTTTAAAGTCTTGAAAATTTAGAAATATTAAAAAACAATTGAAAAAATATTTAAAAATCAACTGATAAAATATTTAGTTGATGAAGCTTTTTTTAGTGTGCAAGATTTCCTTTCACATCAAAATTAAGCCTCAACTAATTGATGCAATAATTATGGTAACTAGTGTACAATTGTTGATCTGACTTGTCTTATACTCCTTAACTAGAGTCTCCAAGACGTAATCTACAAAAAAGAGGATAAAAAGAACAATAATTAATGTACACATAATATAAATACTAAAAACAAATCAGAAGATGAATGATGCAAATTGAATATAAAAGGAATTTTTGAGGAGTCTGAATGCAATTTGTTTAAAATTATAAATAATTATTATGGAACAAATAAAACTTTGAAATTAAATCTTAATGCAATCAGGTTATAATTGTAATTAATGCAATATAATATTAATAGAAAATAGACATTTCAAAGAAAGTTTGAAAATCTGATAGTAATTTATCTGGAAAAAGTTGAATTGTGATTTGTGCTTGTGATTTGGTTGAAGCGCAGAATATCTTGGCTCTACCTTGTAATTGATTTATTAATTTATAATAAGTGGGATATTCAAGAATATGTCATTGTTTCGGTATTAATTGAGAAATGTTTAATATTATTACCGAATGATGAGATCCAGTAACATTTAAAACTGCATTATCTTATTGCATTTGTAAATCTCCCTTCTCATTCCAATTTTGATTTCGTTAAAAAGAAAACTGACAAACAAAAACATGAAAGGGTTCCGAATTCTGCAAAGTACTCAAATTACAGTAAAATTTAGGATTTTTATATTATTTCTGATTAAAAAAAATATGACCAAAAACCCAGCGCACAGCCTTAATCTCTCAACTTACCTCAATGTTTGGTTCATGAGAATTTCAATGGTTCTGGATCCAATCTGAAAAATTACACAAAATTATACTTCAATAAATACAGAAGGATTTAGAGAGCAGAGATTTAAAACTAAATTGTGCTCATTGAAAAGAGAAATTGGCCCCCTTTTCATGCTTTATAATGACTAAGATAAAGAAAAAATTATATAAAACTGAAATTTAATAATTTTACCTTCATTTGTCCTAAAATAAATCATTTAAAAACATCTTGAAAGTCGAAAACATCTTTTACATTAAACAAAGTATTATTTCAGCTATTGATTGAGACAAAAACTATAAATGCTACTTATTATCAGATACAAATCCATTATATTGATTTTTCTAGCCTTGATTTCTACTTTCAATTTAGAATCATAACATTCATAAAATATTAGGTTGATAAACATTTTTAATAGTTTATCAACAAGCTGATTTGCATTAGAGATTAAGCAATAGTTAAACTCAGAAAAACCTATTCCACGAAATCGGGTTACAAAACTGTCAGAAGCGGTAGCCATTCAATAAACTTCAATCTTAATCACTAACCACAACGAGCATTCGGTGTGTCATCAAAAGGAAAAATGAACAGCGACAGAGACCTTAATATTCTTCAAAATAAAACATACACTCAACCAGGATTCCAGAGCTTCTGAAATATCATCACAGCCTGAATTCCTTCGATTTTTTGCTATTGCAACTAAAAATTTGTTCCACAAATATTTGCTTCATACTATTCTATGAAATAATCTCATTTACCTCACAGAGCTTTTCATTTCATCTAAGCTTGCGTTTTAACTTTTCAAAAATTGATGAAGCGTTTTCGAAGAACGGTGTTTCAAAATTTCAAGAATTTCTTCAAGTTGGAAAGAGGAAGATGATAAGTTAGTGTGTTTCATTGGTTTTTTATTCTGCTAGTGATTGAAATTCAAATGAATTTTCAAAATGTTCCTCTTATTTTCCTTACACAACAATACAATACTGAATTTATTAACTTTTTGTTGTAAATTTAACGACTTGCAGTCAGTTTTATATTGTGAATATATAATAAATGTAGTCACATTCAGCCGAACGTTTTCGAGTGTAGTGAGAATGAAAATAGAGATAAAGAGGGAACAGTGGTTCTCGGTGTTATCTGCTATGTAAATGTTTACTTTTAAGCAATTAATTACTCTGCTTTTGACACTTTTATGGTGTTTACTTGGAGCTTTACAGAATGTTCTAGTTGTTTGATTAGAGGAAAATGGAATCTTATCAAATATTGTGGAAAGTGTCATTTTCCTTATCTGTTTACTTAGAAGTTGATAGAAAAATCGAGAGATACCTAAATTATGGAAAATTATATAGAGGGAGACTTTTGTAAATTAGTTCAGTCTTGCTTGAAATTCGTCGTGATAAACAAGTAGTGACAGTTCTATATATTGTGCCTATATAGTGATAATTCTTTTTTGGTGACTATAGTGATCATTCTTTTTCCTATTAAATTCATACCAGTGAACTACTAAATAGTTTTTATTGTATTACGGACTAGTGCTACATAAGTTAATTGTTTTTCCTCAACGTTTCTTTTTTGAATATTATTGGACAGTTTATTGAATAGTTATTATTTAATATTAGATCGGCCTTTTAACTTTTAATGATTGATTTTTGTACAATAATATTGAAAACTCTTTATCAGTTGATCAATATCGATTTTTCTGTTTCCGATTTCATTATTTTGTGTAAGAAATTACTGAACAGTGTGAGTTGTGAATCATTTGTGTTAATAAAGTGCGAGTGATAAATTTAAGTGTTGCCAGCGTTATTTTAGACATAGAACCCGTAACATCGAGGTATTGAATCTCATCTTCATGGACATCTTAAAGAACTCAATTTATATTTCTTTCAATACCTGGTTAAGTGTCAAGTATGGACGAATTCTTGTCCAAACTTCGCCATTTCATGTAATTGCATCACTTAGATTGTCATTACTGTAGTTAATATCATAGAAATGAGATCATTGTACATAATTTTTTCTGAGTACTGTATATATCTATGTGATGTTGATAATTTTGATTTTAACCATTCATATGCAAATTTGTAAATTTACATGAATAAAGAAATATAATCTAATACCTATTCAATTTACCCATTCATAAACTGGCTGACAAATAGTGATGTCATGATGTCAAATATTGAAAATTGAAGTATAACTCAATTATGACATTGTTTGTCTTTTAATTTTATTTGAAAAGCTAATTGGCAGTTCTGTTAAAACCCCAATTTAATAATATTCCATCATTCATTAATTTATGTACTTAACATTTGTTTGATCTAAGCCTTTGGTTGAAGTAATTTCAGAGGATTAAACCTTTTTTATATTTCTTTTTCAATGAGCGAGACTTTCTTCTCATAAGGCTGTGCGCAAGGTTTTTGGTCATAATTTTTCTTCAATGTTTCTTGTATTGAATATTATTAGGGCTTTGAAATGTTATCTATTGCTGTGAGAAAAATGTTTTCTATTAAATTATTTTGTGAAATATGGGGGTTCAAAAATGAAATTTTTCTGTTTTTGGGGGCAATTGATCTCACCTATGAGTCATCTTGAGCTTTTGATAAAATTTTCATCTGAAAGACACCTTGAGAAATAAAAGGACACATATTTTCTCCGATGAAACAATTCGTTTTTTCGAAATAGCTTTTTTTTAATTTGTAAAACTTTTTAGTTTTTTAAACATTTATTTTGAGAAAACTGTTAGATAAATTGAAATAAAAATCATGCCATTTTATTCCTAAATATATCTCTGAAAATTTATCAAATGTTTAAAATCACTTGTAGAATAGATCAATTGCCCCCAAAAACCAGAAAATGTCAACTTTGAACACCATATTTCACAAAATAAGAAAAAATTCTTATTAATTCTTAATTCAAATTAAAGAAAACATTTTTTCCTCACAGCAATAAATAACATTTCAAAGCTATTATCCAATGCAAGAGACTTTGAAAAAAATATGACTAACAACCCTACGCACAGCCTTTTAATGCTTTACAACATGCAACAATTAATGTTTGTTAAATATTTATATGGGAACAAGTAAGTCTTGCAGTAATAAACGTACAATGTACAGAGATATAATAGTTTACGTTCTGTTTGTTATCCTTTTTTTCAATTTGAGCTCCATCTAAAGCGTTACATGAAATAAAGGATCTATTTCTTGGCATTAAAAAAAACATGATAGGAAGTAGTTTCAAAGTAAAAAAGGGGCAACCTATCTAACCGCTCGCCGTTATTCAAATAAAATATAATTGGAATAACTGTGAACTGTGATTCAGCTTTACCACAAGTATTAAAATGTCTTGTTCAATATGTGTCTAATTCTTGTTAAATTGTACAACATACATTAAAGATGCCAATGACGCGACTTGTTGATGAGGCCAGATTGTTACCTGTTTCCATGTCAATTAGCATCATCTTACCCTTGTTCAGTATTTTCCCTCCATCTTTTTTCCTCGCATCTTCTTTGTCATTCTCTCTCTTTCACAACCACTCTCACACTCTCTATTACACATTTTCTCTTCTTATCTTTTTAAACTATTCACACAGGTGCAAGCTCATGTTTGCGTTCATATCTCAAGATCATTTATTGCAAGTTGCACATGCCATTACATGCAACTTCTACTGAAACCTGATTTTGTTCCATCCTTCCCATTCTCTTGTTTTACCTACTTATACTCTCAATAAATATTTTATAATAATAATAACAATCATCTTTATTTCCGCAAATACAAACAAGCAAAATAATACACAGGAAAAAAAATTATACATGATAAAAAATAATAATAATTATAAAACAATCAATTATTAGGAGAGAAATCAAGAAGTTACTTATTTCAATACTTAGTTCAACTTAACTATCATGTACAAGAAATAAAATGTTACAAAAAAAATATCTGCAGAAATAATACTGTATGCAAATAATTTCATTGTCCGCATACAGGAGCATCATAGGATCCAACAAAGATAAAAATAAAAAAAGATAAAATAAAAAAATTAATAATAGAATTAAAACACTTGGAGGAAACATAAAATAATAAAAGTACGAAAATTTAGGAGTAGAAACAATAAGGACCAAAAATATACCATTAATTCAATATAATTGATAACTTGAAGCATTGAAAGCGAATTAATAGCTGGTAGAAAGTTTAAAAGAACTTAACATGATTTGATGATGTTGTCAAGGAATGATCACTGGTTGAATATTGCAGCTAGGTCAATATCACCATAGTTCAAAGCACAACATTAAACATTATAATTTACAGAAATTTTTTTGCCTGTCAATATTTTCTGACAATATTTCCCAGGCCTCTCTCTTTTGCTGATAGATAGATACATTCTCTCACATTGGATAGAAAGATAAATGTCTTTTTATTTGTACTTTACAAACATTAGTGGGCGAAGTTGAGACCTTACGGCCCCCTCTACCACTTAGCCCACATATGGGACTGAGACTTGTACGAAGTAATGAGGTGAATTTTGACAAAATATAACCGTAATTGAATCTGTGACTGCAGGAGTAGCCATCAGAACCTCAGAATCTTATTATAGATAATGCCTTGACGGAGTACACCCCTGCGGCTGCTCTCTATCCATTTCTTTTCAGCTTTTCACTAAATGCTATTATATTTGACTTTATTATTCTAGCTTCCTTCTTTCTACCTATTATGTACCATATTTTATCAGTTGTTTCGACCAACCTACTCTCTGACATCTGAATCTCTATACACCGATATTTATTGTTTCTTATGAAGAGACAACAACTCACGCTATGTCGTTCTTTTCATTAGTTTTCTGTCCTTGTTACATCTCTGTCTCTCACCAACAAAAGCCATTAAATTTAAACTATTTTCATGTTTCCTCTCCATTTAATTTAGGCCAACAACTAGCTTTCTTGAACTTTTTTTGAGGATGAAGCCCATATAGTTCTGAGACCTGTGCGTACAATGAGTTGGATGATGGTGACCCAAAGTTTTTGGTGTGTTCCGAACCACCGAGTAAATTTTACAGCAGAGTAGTGTATTTTTTGCTGGCCAATCTAATTGGTCACCCTTACAAAGATGGCCTAGGAGAACTCAGCTATCTCTATCTGATTGAACAGATACCTGCTACAGCTCACGGCTTACTTAAATACTTACTTTAGTAAGTACAAGGCTTTCTTAAGTAATCACTTTTCAAAGTTTTCAATTCTCTAATAAATTTCTTCTTCTGAAGTAATCGTTCTCAGATTTAGTTCTTCTGTGTCTCCTACTGTTGATATTTATAGTATTTCGCTTTCAATCTCAATTTCATTTTCTTCCTATATTCCACAATTTTTATTATTATCTCTAATTTTTTTGCAATTTCTCAAGTGATTCTGCATTTCTCCTTTACTTGCTCTTTTTTTATACTTCTAACACTTCTTCCACCTTGCCTCCTCTAACCATTCCATCAAATAATCCTATAAATCTTCAATCTAGTTATCTTATCAATTTCTTCGATGATTTCCCACTTTTTGTTTCATAGTCTCTGCTCACTCTTCCCTACTCTTCACCCTCAGCACTTCTTCCATCTTGCCGTACCAATTTCTCCAGTCATCTCCCATTTTCCCCTACATCTTCTCCAGTAAATCTCTTCCACATTCGACACTCTTAAACATTTAGGGAAGTGATAGCCGTGAGCCGTAGCAGGTATCTGTTCAATCAGATAGAGATATGCTGCAGTCTCTTAGTAAGGGTGACCGATTAGATTGCCAGCAAATACAATGTTCTCTGCTGTAAAATCACTTCCCGGTGGTTCGGAACCCACCTAAAACTGTAGGTCCAACTCATCAATCACCATCATCCAATTCACAGACCTAACCTTTCCTCCAAGAAGAAATAAGTTCACTTCTTCAAGCTTTTTTCACTTACTCTATTCTCCAAAGCACTCTTCCTCTCTCACAAACTCCACCTCTCTCCCATATTATTTCTTGTTTCCTTGTAATGATATACTTTCTTCCTCACCACATTTTTCTCACGCTTTCTATCAGTCATTCCCTCTCCCTCCTTCACCCTCTCTCTCGTTTCTTAAATTGTTTACTTTCCTTGTCTTTCCCATTACACCTCTATCTATCGTTCTTTTCCCCTTCTCAAACTCTCTCATTTCTCCAATTGTTTACTTTCCTCGTCCTCCTCATTCCTTCAATTGTTTACTTTTCTTGTCCTACTTATTACATCTCTATCATTATTTCTTCTTCCTACCATCCCGCTCCTTTATTTTTCCCCCTCCTGACTTCCGTCTCTCTCCATTATCACTGCTTGTCCTTCTCTGCTGCAGTAGCCAAGTTCTGCAGCAGTGAGCATTCTGGTTTTGCCGGCCTATAAGAATTAATTATCTCGCAATTTAGATCAATTTTACCTGCCATATAAAGCGGCACGCATCTCATTTACTGCCTCTCAGTATGTCTTACACAGCTTATTCACCGGCTTTGCCACTATTTTCTACTCAGTTTAAATGTACATGTAGGCTAATTTGATTTCAATTAAACAGTTTTTCAAGAGTAAACAGCACGTATGATACCTGCAACACACTTCTGGAACTAAGCATTTCGCGATTCTGGTATTATAAAACTATTATAATAAAACTGTATTAGTTTAGGAAAACGAATGTTAGTTTTTTTTCTTTTTTTTGAGGATGAAGCCCACATAGGTCTGAGACCTGTGCGTGGATAATGAGTTGGATGATGGTGATTGATGAGTTGGACCTACAGTTTTAGGTGGGTTCCGAACCACCGGGAAGTGATTTTACAGTGTTAGAAGTTTGTAACCGATTAATACGAAGTAGAAAACTACTGTACTGATTTGCATATGGAATTTATAAACATAAATAACAAACCAACATGAAAATTTAAATTGCATTTTTTCCAATTCCATTACAGACTAAAATATTTTCTCATACAAGTCTTTGCTTTTTATCTTATTTCATCTCACATTTTGGAGGATCACTGCTTAGAACTAAAAAATAAGTCAACTGTAATGGGCGAAAAATAAAGACAGTTGTCTATCTGTTTTTGAATTTTCAAAAGCAAAATTTGGCTCCGGAAATCCGGAAAGTTTCAAATATCAAATACAAAACTAACAAATAGTTTTATTTGGCAATTTATATGGAATTTCCAATCGTCCATGACGTCATATCGGTTTGGCCAATGACGCACAAATTTGGCAAACATATGGTTTCCGTTGTTGTAACCCGGAATCAGGTTGTGCTTGATCCGTCACTACGATAGGAAATAGAAATTAGTAAGGGATATCATTTAGTGAAAAATTGGATTTTTGTTTTTTCACATTGTTGAATTCCCTTACAGCTTCATCACGCCGTTTGAGTCATGTAGGCTAAGTGCATACCCACCGATTTTGGACGGACGATTTTATACCGGTCGTCCAAATTCCAATAGTGAACCACATGTGGGAACGGTATCTGGCACACACGCCAACCGCTGATCGGCGCCGGTAAAATGCCGGTGAGCAGCCGTCCGGCATTACCGGCAAGTAGGGGCCTACATGACACGCTTGCACACAAATACACGCTTGCACACGCATCGATTTTAAACGTACAAAAAGATTATTCTAATCAGCTGAAAGATTACTTTGATTATCATGCGCATGCGCAATCCTTAATTGAAAATAATTTTAGTATTCTGATACGTTGATGTTTCATCACATGTAGACAGCTGATTGTTTGACCGGTAAAAATTCGGTGAGTGTGCTAGCACCTGCTAGCCGATAAAATATCGGCCGATTTTACACTGGCCGTCCAAAATTGGTGTGTGTGCAATTAGCCTGACGGAAGCAAGTAATTTTAACAAAATAGTTTTCCACCACAAAGCAGGCAACAAAACCAACCTCTACGTAAGATCGAGTTTCACTGAAAACACAGCTGAGTCAAAATACAGGAACGTAAGCTACTCTCCTGTATTACAGGAAGAGGGTAGAAATATTTATTTAAAAAATAGTTCTACAGGAATGTAACTACCAATAATTTACAAGTCCTGTAATACAGGGCATGTAGTACAGGCGCTTGCAGCATGTAATCAATTATATCCTATTAAGGCTGTGCGCAGGGTTTTTGGTCATAATTTTTTTTCAAAGTTCATTATATTGGATATTATTAAGGTATTGAAATGTTAACTATTGCCATGAGAAATTATTTTTTTCATCAAATATTTTATGGAATATGGGAGTTCAAAGTTGAAATTTTTCGGTTTTTGGGGGGCAATTGAACTCACCTACAAGTTATTTTAAACATTTGATAATTTTTTCATAACTGAAAGGCACCTTGGGGAATAAAATGACACATTTCTTATTCCAATTCAACAATTTTTTTTTTCAAAATAATAATTTTTTGAAAAACTAAATTTTTTTGCATGTTTTAAAAAATTTATTTTCAGAAAACTAATTGTTTGATTGGAATGAAAAATATGTCATTTTATTCCTCATTGTGTCTTCCATTTAAAAAAAAATTATCAAAAGTTTAAAATAACTTGTAGGGGAGATCAATTGCCCAAAAACCGAAAAAATTTAACTTTGAACTCCCACATTCCATAAACTATTTGATGAAAAAAATAATTTCTCATGACAATAGTCAACATTTCAATATCATAATAATATTCAATACAGTAGTCAATATTCAATATAATAGTCAACATTTCAATACCATAATAATATTCAATACAATAAACTTCAAAAAAAAATTATGACCAAAAACCCTGCGTACAGCCTTAATGTGGTGGTATATTTACATGCCATATTTAATTACATAAGTAAGTACTTAACAAATAAGTAAGTAAGTAACAAATGCGGTGTTGGATTTATAGATTGGTCATGTGTGCCACCTCGCACAATTCAAGCGGGTGGCTCAGACGGAAAGCCAGTAACCAAAGCACTATAATTCACCAAAAGTTGGCAACAAACAACGTTCACAATAACGAGAAATTTTATGAGCAACAAGTGTTGAGGGAGCGGTGCACGAAAATAGCCAACAGACGAAGGTTTTTGTCGTCTTTGGTTGTATAGTAAGGTCGAAATTACCTATTAAAGCTTGTTGTGGAAAGCAGTATTCAGTTTTCTAAATAATAATAATTGATCTGTAACAGCATCCATTGTAAATAGACTCCCTGAGTAGAACTACTCATTTCCACCAATGTTAAGTTACCCACATCGCTATAATTACCTCCACTATATGTTACAGTTTATAGGAAAAAATAAAAGTCATTCCTATTTTTGAAATTTAAATTAATTTTCTTATATTCTCACTTCTAATATTCACATTTCAACTGCGAGCCTATAGAAATCCAACAGTAGCCTTCCTCGTGGACAAACTATTTTCCCCATGACCGCTTCCCCGGAAAAGAAGGCGAAATTCAATTTCCAAAATTAAATCCGCATCGAACAAGAAAGACTAAACAAAAAGCTAATTCGAAAAGCTACGGAAAGCTTGCAGCACGTGTAAAAGAATAACATTTACTAAAATAATCTAGTTCAATGTCATTGTTATGAAGGCTTTCTCTGAGCGTTACCCCCTACGAATTATAGGAGGATAATAAAAATCTTTCCATTTTCTAAATTAATTTTTTAAAGTACTAATATGGACTTTCTTCCAACCACGATGTTACAGAAATTCAAAAGCTGCTTTGTAAGATCACTTTTGAATTTCTTTCAACTTTTCAAGTGAATTAAACGACTTGCAGTCAAATTTTTATTAAAAATAAGTAGTATTTCACTTACTTTGTAGGCCAAACGTTTTCGAGTTGTTCAAGATGGGTTTCAACAACTCGAAAACGTTTGGCCTAAAAAGTAAGTGAAATACTACTTATTTTTAATAAAAATTTGACTGCAAGTCGTTGAATTCACTTGAAAAGTTAATATTAACAACGCAGTTCGTCATGGAACAAGAAATCCAGGAATTGAATTTCTTTCTTTGAATAAAATTTCAAACCTACCTAAAAAACATCGAAGGGCTGATCCATTTTGTTGGAGGGGTGGAGGCACAGCGCACAAGTCTGAGACCTGTGAAGTGAAATTTCTTCTTTTGAAAACTACATGGGATCTGAATTTTGTAGCCAATATCGTTCCCATATTTCTCATGTGTTATACAGTGCACACATGATTTATTTTATTATGTTTATATATTTATTTACTAGTATTTAGAAGTAGTAGTCCTGGTGAGAACTACTAAACTTATTATTTGAACGGTATATTATCAGGAAAAATTGCCCATTAGCCTTCTTAGACTAGATTGCAATGGTAGAAAAAAGGAAAAAAAATATTTACCATGGATTGAGCCCATGCGCATTCTAATTATCATTGTAATTTTGTCTCATATAATTGCCTCATTGTAATTTTGCCTTTATAATCTATATATATATATATATATAAAAATGAATGTCTGTCTGTATGTATGTATGTTCCCTATAGACTCCAAAACTACTTGACAGATCGGCATGAAACTTTGGGAATATGTTGTGTGAATATTGAGGATGGTTTCTGACCATAAATTTTAAGGTGGAACTACCCGTAAGGGTCTCCCCACCATTAAAAGCCATACGCTTATTAATAGGGGAGCTAATAATAATTATTAATTAAACCATTTTATAGACCTAACCTACTGAACTTGCCGGCCAAACAGCTTAAAGGAACAGCTGATATAAGTCAACAGTTTTTAATCGTATGGCAGGCCCCTTAGTGGCGTTATTTACGCTGTCTTTGAACAGCAAAAGACTTTGCACTTTGCATGTAGGCTACCGTGCTGTTGGAGCCTTGCAATATGTAGGAAACATACGACTGGGTATGATGAAATGTAATTATGCCAGGTTGATGACATCTGTTAACCAATGCAGCTAGAAATTTGAAATGCAGCCTCAGCGGGAGGTGGCGAATAATAAAATGAAAAACCTAGCTTCTACTCTTATAGTCAGTCATAGGAGGTTTAAATTTGAAATGTTTCTTCATTCAGAGGTGGTGATTAAGAAAACAACGAAGCCTCTATGATCAGCTGGAAGAGCCCTAGGACTAACTTCTTTCCTAATTTGAAATGTAACCTCAGTGGGAGGCGGCGAATAATAAAATCAAGGAGAATTTTTATGAGAATGCAGCAACGCGCGTCGGGCCAGCTAGTTATAAATAAATAAACCTTTCCTAAAACTATTCTACTTTCCTAGACTATTTGTATGGCATGACACATACTATTGTGCCACACTGGATTTGCCCAATGTGAAAAACTCTTGACTCCGACAGTGTGTCATAATATTTAACAATATTTATTCAACTTATATACAATCAAAGTGAATACAACAAGCAATTGCCCAAAACTGCTTTTCACAAAATTTAAAATTAGAATCGAAATCTTAGGTTAGGTCTGTCTGTATCACTAAAAATTTTACCTTGAATCAAAATAATTCATGAGTATTTTTCAGAAAAAGTATATTAACTTTGATTTTACTTTTAACAAAACAGCATCACAGTCCAAAAAAGATTAATATAATTTTGAATTTTGAAATTTCTGAGCCAAAAACCTACACTAGTTATGTATATTAAATCCTGTGATAAGAGATATGTAAATTTGAACGTCTATTTCAGAAGCAATAATTTTTTTTTTTTGAGGATGAAGCCCACATGGGTCTGAGACCTGTGCGTGGGTAATGAGTTGGATGATGGTGATTGATGAATTGGACCTACAGTTCCGAACAACCGGGAAGTGATTTTCAGCAGAGAACATTGTTTTTTTTTTCATTTTTCTGTTGAAACTGCACGTAGAGTGGAATTCTAAATGAATCATCCAAGTTTAATAACAGAATTTCAAACAAATTCAGCTCTTAACTTGAAGTGGAGTCTTTCAAACTCCAAAACAGCCAGAAAAACTCAAACACATTCACAAATTCTTTTATGAACTGCATTCCTTTGCAAATGACGATAGACAGGCTATGATTACAAATAAGATTGCTCGAAAATAGACAATTTGTTTACTTTAAATTCTTTTCTGGATAGTAATTTTACATTTTATATCCTGATCATTGCGTCATCCTCCCACAAATAACACATTTTTGGATTTTAAGATGCGAGAGAGTAGTGTTTCAACTATTGTTTAGGGTTATTTTTCTTTGGTGTTTCAACTATTGTTTAGGGTTATTTTTCTTTATACTATTATTTCATGCCGTTTTGTTATTGTATGTATTGACACTTTATTTATTTGATAGCGTTTCAACTTTTGTTTTGTGATTTCCTTGTTTGATTTGAGACAATCTACTGCATTTAATGAGGTTTGTTTTGGCATTAGCTGTAAGCCTCTATTATTTTTAATTTTTATTTATGTATTTGAAATAAATAAATATACTCTTCAGGAAAAATCATTTTTATAAACGTTAATTTCATAATGTTTAAACTATAAAATCGAATTATTCCATTTAAATTCATAGTAGGTAGTCTAGATACATCCAATCATAGTAGGTAATTCTTTAGGTAATATAAAATATAATTATTTCACCCGATGAAAATTAGTGAGTACTTACTTATATGTAACATAGGTTGGGAAAGAGTAATTTATTTCAAGGTCCATAATTTGTGTTCAACCTCAAAAAAGTTGGGTAACATTGAGAAATATCAGTGGAATTACTTGATGTTACAAGCTTTATTATCACTTACCCGGTGGTTCGGAACCCACCTAAAATAATAGGTCCACCATGTTCCCCGTAACATGGCTCAAACGGCGAGGTGGAACTACCCGTAAGGGTCTCCCCACCATTAAAAGCCATACGCGCTTATTATTATTATTAGTGGAATTACTAATTATTACAATGCAATTATTATAAAATTTTTAATTACAAATAATTTTATTTCATAAACTGTACGACTGTGTACGACTAGTCTACTTATATTAAAAAGTCCACAATTTGTATGCTACAAATGAAATCAGCAATGTATTTAACCTCAAAAAGGTTGGGTAGCATTAAGAAATATCAGTGGAATTACTTAATATTTACAATGAATTATTATTACTTTTCTAATTAAAAATAATTACATAAACTGTACGACTGTGTACACTAGTCTACTCATATACTATTCTACTCATAGTCTACTAAACTGAAGTTTTTTAAATACAAATATTCAAATTTTTAGAAGAGTTGGGGGCTTTTCAAGGAGGGAGGTCCAAGATCGTAGTGGCCTGGACATTGAGAGCTTCTGTTCTACTGAGTCAGGAGTTCTAAATAACAAGAAAGAGGAGTTTTTGGGAACAGGAAATAGGAGTTCTATGGAAAAGGAGGAGTTTTATACTAGTAAGCCCAACAGGCTGGAGAACTCGCTTGCAAACAACTGATTTTGGACAGGGAAACTCATTTCTACCTTATCCTAGGGGAAGGTGTTAACGAAAAAAAGCTGTTTTGAATATACTGATTTAGATAAAAAGATATTTAGTAAACTCGTACAGGTCTCAGACCTATGTGGGCTTCATCCTCCGGATAAAAGATGAAATAATTCACACGACATCTACCACTTGAAATTCAAGTTCATCGTTGCTCTGATACACATATGATATTATATTTTCCACAAAAAAAGAGCTACTCCTACAAATATCAGGGCAATGGAATTAGTGGATCTATAGAGTAGATATATTTACACATAAAAACAGCTTTATATATGTTCATATATCCATTTATCAGGGCAATGAAATTATTATAAATCAGACATAGATTCTATAAAAAGCCTATATGAACGTGGTATTTTGAAACGGGGCTGATCGATAACTCAAAATTTATATTTTGGAATCTATTGGGAATTCCATTGATGAAAACAACTATTTTCTATATATATATATATATATATATATATATATATAAAGATATATATTAATGAAAGGCTGAGAACCTACCTATCCTCTTGTTTCACCTCAAAAATGATGAAAGATCAGGTCAATTTCATTGGCGAACGGGCTTGATCTGTATTAAGATTCCAAGAATATGTGTTTAAAATTTGAAGTTGATTGGTCAAAGCGTTCGAAACTTTCTACCTGTCAGTTGCCCAACCTACCAGTTGACTGATCAAAACAAACTTTACGGAAAAAGTAAAGCTTGCCTTGTCAGGTTAGGTTAGGTAAATCCTAAAAATTTTCTTTGGTCGGGCAACTGGTAACAAATCGTTCGAGTTTTTTTATTACTTCAAGTTTATTGTTAATTGGAAGGATAAAGTTTTTGGAGTCGGCGTAGCCGAGTTGGCTTATCGCTGGTCTGATAAGCCAAAGGTCCTGGGTTCGATCCCAGTTGAGTTAAAGATATTTTTCTCGAGCCACTCCCGTGTTTCGGAGGACACGTTAAGCCGTCGGTCCCGGTTGCATATGAAAAAAAGCAGTCGTTGAAAAAACGGCGAGGTGGAACTACCCGTAAGGGTCTCCCCATCACGAAAAGCCATACGAATTTACTATAAAGTTTTTTATGTATTATTCAATGTAGCCCGCCATAGTAAGGTGGGCTCCTTCCCCAAGCTCGAGCTTGCTCTTTTGAGGAAGTAATTCCTACATTTCCAGTTGCTTTTTTTTTAAATATGACAATGTTAATGCTTATATTCTTATATAGTATTTTATATTGTTTTTTCTATGAGGAATAAATGAATTAAAAAAACATATAAACAAACATACAGAAAAGGTCGCGAGCCTCGAGTCACGAGACAAAACTAAGAACTCGCCAAGTTCGTTCAGTAGCCAGGAGTCTTCAGAACAGTACTTTTATGAAACAAGAGTGAGGAGTGTGACAGGAATCAGGAGCTCTACGGAAATGAAATCAGGAGTTGTAAATAAACAGGAGTTATAGCGTGTACTGCAGGTTGCAGTTCTAAATTCTGGTGGCACCATCCATCGTAATGGCAGTCCTGGTGGCGCAGTTAGCACTGTTTCTCTCTGATTATCTCTGGCTGCTTCTCCTGCTGCCTCGAGTTCGAATCTCATTTATACTTATACAGAGTGATCGTAAAGTCGCGCAACCCAAAATGATAACAGTCTTAGAAAGCTGAAATATTTTTGTTTCTTTAATTTCAAAGTTTATGATACAAGTCATAATTACAACTTACTTACTTACTTACAAGTTCATGATTAGTGCTGCGAATGTCCACCATAATTTCCATGCATCAATGCATTTTCTTACATTGCAAGCAACCTTTTTCAATGTAGCAGTAGTGTTAAAATGTTTTTTCTGAGTTAATCAAGTGTATGCGGGTTGTTTGTGTACACATAATATTTCAAATAGTCCCACAAATAAAAACCAGGACGACTCAGACATATCTGGTGAACGAGGAGGCCACAAACCACAAGAAATTATTGAATGATGAGCTGTTCTTGCATAAAATACATTGCGACTCAAAATGAACAAACCAGCTGCTGTCTGGTTCACTGTCACCCGGTAGCATGATCTAGCAGTGCTGCCACGTAAAGTACAAATAAACAAAAAATTCCCATATTGAAATCATACTTTACAAATTTACCTTTCATTCCTACACTGCTTCGAACATTGGGTTGCGCGACTTTATGATCATCCTGTACAATATTTATTTATTTCACTGCAAGCATTTACATTCCAATAAACATAAACTAAATTAAACAGTAAAATATTGTACACTATAAAAACGAAATATAACAGCAGTGCAACCCTCTTTAGGTTCAACCTGTGTGGAGGGATGGCTCAAACTCTAAATAAGCTACAAAATAATTATTATTAAAGTGATAGAAAACATAAATAGTAGGCCAACAATCTTGACCAATAATGTTTTTTTTTTTAGGATGAAGCCCACATAGGTCTGAGACCTGTGCGTGGGTAATGAGTTGGATGATGGTGATTTATGAGTTGGACCTACAGTTTTAGGTGGGTTCCAAACCACCGGGAAGTGATTTTCAGCAGAGAACAGTGTCTTTTTTGCTGGCCAATCTAATCGTTCACCGTTAGAAACAGGACCTACGAGAACGCAGCTTATCTATATGATAGAACAGATACCTGCTACGGCTCGCGGCTATCACAATAACAAATAACAAATTTATAACAATAACAATAATAAAAATTATAGAATAGTAAATAATACAAATAGCATACAATACAAAAAACCGATAATACAAAGAGATTAGCCCTCAAGTATTATTTTGCTGATAAAAGCAATGGAGATTCTTTTTAAACAGGCGGGTGATCCTGAGAGACCCATCGGTAAGAGATTAAATAACCGAGGTCCTTTATAAAAAGCATGACAACAAGCAA
The DNA here is from genome assembly GCA_948455865.1 of Conomelus anceps. Classification (NCBI taxonomy): domain Eukaryota; kingdom Metazoa; phylum Arthropoda; class Insecta; order Hemiptera; family Delphacidae; genus Conomelus; species Conomelus anceps. Next base: position 37,983,501 of record OX418226.1, read on the forward strand.
CCCTAGTTCTTCTCCAGGGCTCCATCAGCCTTCTAATAACATTGCCACGAGTCAAATATATATGCTCGTCTGAAAAGGGAAACTCACTACGTCTTAAGTATACAAACTTCATTAGACATAGTTCATACAAAGTATTAACTCTAAAAACGCCAAATTCATTATACACTAGATCAGTAGGATATTAGTTGTAGTCTTGGATGTTTTTGAATTTGGATGTTATTTCTGAATTTTGTAATAATGTAAAAAATTTGCGGGAAATGAAAAATTTATTTATTTTATTTTATTTTGTCATCCATCATTCACTCACGCACAAGTCTCAGACTCATGTGGGCATCACCTGACTAGCACGGCACCGGTTGAGTTGATCGCTGGTATTGACATACCTAAAAAACGATGCAAATGTCAGCGTAGTTGCGTAGCTGAACACTAAAAGGGGATGGTGGTCACTGATATGGTCATGTCAGCCTAGCCGGCGGCCGGCCACATGGTTAGGCCTCTTCTTACCTATCCTCTTCCTACTCCATTTCTTATTCTTCTTCTTCTTCATCATCCACTTCTCCTCAATCTTTCTATTATTCTTCTTTTTCTTCTGTTACAATCAGGCATTCGATGACAATGGACAACTACCACAATGAGTTGAACAATAACTGTTCGGTAGCCGAGATTGGTCGTAGCGGCCGCTTACTTTTCCTTCTTCTTCTTCTTCCTCTACTTTTCCTTCTTCTTCTTCTTCTTCTTCTATTTCTACTTCTTCTTCTTCAACCGCACTTCCTCCTCTTATCTCCCTTCTCTTCTTCTAGTTCTTTTTCCTTTCCTCATTCTTCTCCATTTTCTAATGAGTTTTTCTTCTTGTTTCTCCTCCTTCTCTTCATCGTCGTCATTTTCTTCTCCTTCTCCTTCTACATCTACTTCTTCTTTTTCTTCTCCGTCTACTTATTTTTTTCTTTTCTTTCTCCTCCTTCTTCTTTTTCTACTCCTTCTCCGTCAAATTATACTTCTCCTTCTACATCTTCTTCTTCTTCTCATGTCCGTCTCCATCTTCTTTTTCTACTCCTTCTTTTTCTTCTTCTTCTTCTTCTCCTCGTTCTTTTCTTCTTCTCCTTTTTCTTCTTGTTTCTCCTCCTTCTCTTTATCGTAATTTTCTTCTCCTTCTACATCTACTCCTCCTTTTTCTTCTCCGTATATTTCTTTATTTATTTTCTTCTTCTTCTTCTTCTTCTTCTTCTTCTTCTTCTCCTCCTTCTTCTCGTTCTTTTATTCTTCTCCTTTTTCCTCTTGCTTCTCCTCCTTCTCTTTATCGGCGTTATGTTCTTCACCTTCTTCTTCTCCTTCTACACCTACTTCTTTTTTTCTCCTTCTACACCAACTTCTTCTTTTTCTTCTCCTTCTTCTCCGTCTATTTCTTCTCCTTCTTCTCCGTCTATTTATTTTTCTCTTTCTCCTCCTTCTTTTTATTCTTCTTCTCCTTTTTCTTCTTGTTTCTCCTCCTTCTCTTTATCGTCGTCATTTTATTCACCTTTCCTCCTCCTTTTCCTTATTCTTCTTCTTATCTCCTTTGTATTCTTCTTCTCCTTCCACTCCTCCTTCTTCTCCATTTTCTATTAATTTTCCCCTCCTTTCTTTTCTTCTTCCTCTTCCTTCTCCTCCTTACTTTTCTTCTTCTTCTTCTTCTTCTTCCTCTTCCTTCTCCTCCTTACTTTTCTTCTTCTTCTTCTTCCTCTTCCTTCTCCTCCGCACTTTTCTTCTTCATCTTCTTCTCCACATTCCTTTTCATCTCCTTTTTCTGCTGCTGTTGTTGCCACTGGCCTCTACTACCCCGCATCCTCATCCCTTCCCATCATCCTCCTCTTACTGTTCGAAATTCTTCCACAAGTCAGCGCGCGACCAAAGAGGACATGAGAGTTTAACAGCGGCCATCTGATCTTCTTCTTCTTTTTCTTCTTCTTCTTCTTCTTCTTCCTATTTAATTCTTCGTGTATCGTGGAAACGCGACCTCATCACACGTTTTATTAGCTGATGATCACACACAGACAAGTAATGGTCTACTACTCTACTACACTACTCTGTGCTACACTATGCTAGTGGTAGTGCTGGTAGCATCTATAATAATAATAAGCGTGTGGCTTTTAATGGTGGGGAGACCCTTACGGGTAGTTCCACCTCGCCGTTTGTACCATGGTACGGGGAACATGGTGGACCTACTATTTTAGGTGGGTTCCGAACCACCGGGTAAGTGATAATAAAGCTTGTAACATCAAGTCATTGAAGCACGGTCACCCATCCAAGCGCAGTCTTGAGCTGTCGTGACTGAACATCATGATCATTTGAACACCACTCTCACCGCCAATCACCACCCTAGCATCTATCAATATAAACTACTAATATAGCAAGCACGCCGTTCTAAAGCCTGCAACAAGTGGTAGACAAATTCTTTTCCAATACTTTGTAAGGGTGGCTTACCCTCTCCTAGTAGTATAAAATGATCTATTTTAAAAAGCTTGAAATAGTGCACCAACCACATTTGAAAATGCTATGAGATATTTTCTCCTATAAAAATATAGTTGAACAGTAACAAATTCAAATTTAAAATTCATTTATTTGTCATATGCACAAAAAACATTAACAATGAAACAAAACAAAGAACATACATACTTAAAGTTGATTAGAAATCCAAACAAAACTATTTATACATTAAGGCTGTGTGCAGGGTTTTTGGTCATAATTTTTTTTCGAAGTTTATTGTATTGGATATTATTAAGGTATTGAAATTTTGACTATCGACATGATAAATTATTTTTTTCATCAAATATTTTATGAAATATGGGAGTTCAAAGTTAAAAATTTTCGGTTTTTGGGGGCAATTGATCTCCCCTGCAAGTTATTTTAAACTTTTTATATATATTTTTTTTAATGAAAAACACATTGAGGAATAAAATGACATATTTTTCATTCTGATCAATTAGTTTTCTCAAAAAAAAAAGTTGAAACATGCAAAAGATTTCAGTTTTCAAAAAATAATTTTGAAAAAACCAATTGTTGAATTAAAATAAAAAATGTGCCATTCTCTTCCCCAAGGTGTCTTTCAGTAATAAAAAATTATCAAATGTTTAAAATAACTTGTAGGTGAGTTCAATTGCCCCCAAAAACCGAAAAATTTCAACTTTGAACTCCCATATTCCATAAAATAATTGATGAAAAAAATAATTTCTCATGGCAATAGTTAGCATTTCAATACCTTAATAATATCCAATACAATGAACTTCGAAAAAAAATATGATAAAAACCCTGCGCACAGCCATATGGCACCACTGGCAGAAGTAGGATGGTGATGATGGTGATTGACGAGCTGGACCTACAGTTTTAGGTGGGTTCCGAACCACCGGTAAGTGATTTACAGCAGAGAACAGTGTCTTTTTTGCTGGCCAATGTAATCGGTCACCCTTACAAAGAGTGCCTAGGAGACTGCAGCTTATCTCTATCTGAGTTCATTATCTGAGTTCACTATAGTATCTTTGTGATGTTGATAATCTTGTTTATAACCATTCATATGCATAATTTGTAAATTTACATGAATAAAGAAAGATAATCTAATCTAATCTAATCTAATCTGATTGAACAGATATCTGTTACGGCTCACGGCTATCACTCCCTACCACCTCTTCAAGTAATCTTCACACTAAACTTTTTATAACAATTTTACAATATAGCTCTACATTACATTTAAGTACTCTTCACAATTTTCATATTAATTTTATAATATAGCTTTATGTAACTTTTAAATTCTTATCACTACCATTTATCCATTTCTCATTTTGAATGCTTTGATTGCTTTCTGAAGGCTTTGGACCTTCATCATTCCCTTCTCTTCTAATCTTTTCTACTCCTTACAATAAATTTTAATCCATTCCCTTAATTTTCTAAACCAATTGTTTATCAACCAATTCATTCCATCTAAAATTGAATTGGAACAATATATTCGAGAGTCTGGACAAAACTTTTTTTGGCGGGCCGCTTAGCGCAGTCGGTTGAGGCATCGCAACTTCAGGTTACTGTCGTGGGTTCGAATCCCGCTCCTCCGTCTGGCATCTATGTGTTATCATTCACCTCATTACCCACGCACAAGTCTCAGTATCATCAACAATTGAAAAAAAAAACTGCGCTGAAAATGACGCTAATTTAATTAGCGCCACCAGCACCACTTTATGTCTCCAGTCGTTCTGCCGTATTTTGCTTCAGCGCAAGCAGAGCCATAAAGTGGTCGCGTTAGAATAACACCTGTTGCTTTCATGAATGTATACTTAATAAATAAATAAATAAATATATACTAAAGTCAGTTTTGTTCAAACTCTCGATTGTTGATAAACTTATTGTTATTAAATGACGTCACGTTAGTTATTAATAGATATATTGCTCCAACCACAGATATTTAACTATTTAACCGTTCGATGATTAAACAATCGATATTGTTTCAACAAAGAATTAATGGAAAATCAAGATAAAAAAACGTATTTTTCCTACAGTGACCCGAAAAAGTGCCTATTTTTGCACTAACTGTAGCACGCAAAATAGTCTATTCCTGCACCAGTGCGGGAAAGTAAATTCCAGTGCGGGAAAGTAGGCCTACTTTTCCGCACTCCAGATTTGAAACCTAACAGCACAAAATAGTGAGCATGTAATATGCAGGTTCCCTATTCTGCATTCAAAAATAGGTTGGCTACTGTGCTTCAGATGCAAATAGTTATTGTAGTTGTTGTTGTTGAAATCGATTTGTTTCGAAGATAGGTTATGTGAGGAATTATCAGGTTATGTATGTCCTGTTTTGTTTTGTTTAAATTACTTTATACATTACTGTAGGAAAAATTTAATGTGTAATACGAGAGCAAAGTATTGTTTCTGCACTCGAGAAACTTTTTTAACTCGCCTTCGGCTCGTGAAAAAAACTGTTTCTCTCGATGCAGAAAAACGCTATTTTGCACTCTAGTTACACAAATAGCAATTAACACTGTTTTTGGGGGTACGAAACAAGAGCAACCCGGTAAGTAATAGCAATGAATACAGATACTATAGTATCTGTATTCATTGGTAATAGGGAAAGACAAGCAGCACAATACAATCGCGTCTGAATTACGTACGCGCATTCATGCAAGTCCGTCGACTTGAAAACGACAAAAACGCAGACGAAGAGTGTGCTAACTCGGGTGTGACTAACGGGTCTAAGCGGATAGGAGGGGCGGTCCAGACACTTCCCTTCTCACTATTTTCAAATGGCGCGAAAGAGACAAACTAGCAGGAGTGAAGAGAACTAATAGTGGTGTGACGTAGCCAAAAATAGTAACGAACCTGTGCAGGGGGAAGGCGATGGCCAAAAATAATGAGTTATTCGTATATCAGATCCAAATTTTCAAGGCTGGACTTATCAATAATAAGTGCCTGTAATAACTTATTGGAATGACCGATAATCGTTTTATTATAATATTATATTAACCAGTTGTTTCCTCCCAAACAAAATTTGATGTTTGAAATATTTTATGGTTGATGTCCGATGTTGTTGTCGATAAATGTTTCAATAAATAAATTGAGTATCTCATTTATAAGACCGATACAGGGATTATTTAAGTATAATATATCCCAGATTTAGATTCTGAAATGAGAAATGGAATGAAATAGAAAACTTCCCACAATAGTTCAGGTAGTAGACTGAAAGAAAGCCGAAAATGTGTAGAAAAAAGCATTTTCCAAGGGAAACTGCCTTCCAGAAATGTTTCTTAGCTAATTTGATGCAAGTCAGCTCTCATCATTCATGCCAGAAAAGAGAAACATTCCTTGGGCTATTATTATTATTATTTAGGACTATGTAGCCGATATCATAACCTAATTGGCTGGTAGTAAGTAATTAATACTGGTCATTGACCAAGTATGAATTTACTATATTTCAAATAAATTTTTTTTCTCTAAAACTGATGTGCTCCAATGTTCAAAATTTTACTATTTTTACTTTATTACTTTTACTTTTACTATTCCTATTCTTACTACTTTTATTTCACCTTTAATTTTATTGTTTTTTTCCCTTTAAATATTCTATAAGTTTACTTTTTCTTGCCATTTCATTCATTTCCTTATTACACTCTCTCATGTTATTATTATTATTACGGATTCATACTAGAGAAAATAAGAAATCTTCATTAAAAATTACAAAAAGTCTTCGAAAAGAATATAAATTAACCAGTTGTTTCCTCCCAAACAAGATGTTACATGGCTCAGAAAATATGTGGGTGATAAAATTTACTAAACATTATAAATACCAAATTGAGTTATTGAAAATAAGTTTTTCAATTTGATTTGAAAACGTTAAAAAAATACACCTGATGTAGATAACTCTCAACAGTAGCTATTAGGTTGAACCCATCATAAACCTCTCTTATGCATAATGTCTACAATAATAGTATATTTATAATGAGTTATAAATAATGAGTTATTCGAATATCAGATCCAAACTTTCAAGGCTGGACTTATCAATAATAAGTGCCTGTAAGAGCTGGGATGACAGATAACCTAGGGCAGTGATAGCCGACTGACGTAAAAGGTACCTGTTCAATATGCTACGAAACTCCTGGGCACTATTTGTAAAGGTGACCGATTGGATTGGCCAGCAAAAAAGACTGTTCTCTGCTGTAAAATCATTTCCCGGTGGTTCAGAACCCACCTAAAACTGGAGGTCCAACTCATCCACCACCATGATCCAAGTCATTTCCCACACACAGGTTCAGACCTATGTGGGCTTCATCCTCCGAAAAAAAAATATAGTAGATAGTAATAGTATTTATTGTCGATGTCCCTACCAAAATGAAAATTAATGGAAAAAATGGTATATTATTAACTCTGTTGATGATCAACCTTCTATTTCGCAACAGAACAAGTAGTTGTAAGAATAAGAATAAGAATTTATTCATCCTTTGGGTCACATTAGTGCAATCGGAAATGTCATTACAAAGTAGATCATAATATTAGGTAACAGTGTATTGCAGAATAATACAATAAATTTAATTCAATTAGCGACTAGACAGATTTTTGTTACAATTTATATATAATCAATGTATACTAGAAAGTAGCATCAGTCAAAAGTAGATTAAAAAATTACATACTGGTAACACAAAACACTGAAATTGTAGTGTATTGATACCGTGATAAAAGCTGCAGCCAGATCCTCTGATAGGAAGGACAGGCCGGACACATTCCACCCATTCCTTGGTGGGCCTAACAAATTTTAAACAAACACGAGCACAAATTTATTTAGAAGAAATATTAAGTTATCCAGATAGGTGACACATCCGAGATGTTGTTTAGTTAAGTGGTGCAAAAAAAACGTGAACGTTTATGGCTTCTTTGATATATAGATTTTGTGTAACCCCTAATGAAATGAAAGGTGATAAGAAGAGACAGGTTTAGAGCCCGAGTGCGACAAGGTATTTCAGTTCTGTGGGCGCTAGAGCTTTGGGAAACTTAGTTGAGTGTGTGTGTGTGTGTGTGTGTGCGTGTGAAGCGGCTTGCCAAGGAAAGTAAAAGGTATAAGGAACTACTGGAAGAAAAAGGAGCGAGTAAAAGAGTGAAAGAGAGAGAGAGAAGAGAGAGTAGTATTTGTGATGTGGCCACCCCGGTATTGTATGGATGTAGGTGTTCGCTAGAAAATAATAAATTATCGATACTCATGAATAGATGTCTACCGCTATCTCGTCTCGACTGGAATAAAATAAAAAAACGTTTAATCTTGAAAATCCTCTACATTTCCACACACCAGTATCTTAATTTATTCCAAGTTGACTTCCAATCTGGCGCAGATTCCTCCTGATCACTCTAAATAAATGTTAACCAGCTCTCTGGGAGGCTAATGGTCCTACTGATTATGTAATAGGGACTTCAGAATGATGATTTTAGACAATACTGTGAGCTTTGAGTAGGTAATTTGAATTAACTGAGTTCTACTTTAAAAGGTTAAGTGGAATAATTTCGTTGAATTGAGTTAAGTTTTGAAGGAATTTCTTTTCTTTGGAGGATTAAGTCCACATAGGTTTGAGACCTGTGCGTGGGTAATAAATTGTTAACTTGGATTGTTATCTTTAGACGTGAATAGAGGGGGGTGGAAAAAGGGGGCCCTTTCGAAATTTTTAACCAATACTAAAGAAAACTTTATTATTTGAGTCCTTTATCGGCGATATCCCCCGAAAAAATGTTCTGGGTTCTCCTCCGTTCATCTCAGATCCTCAGAGATGAAAAATATCATTATGAATGAAAGATTTTAATCTTTTGTAGTATATTTTGGACATCCTTCAACAGTTTTGTATCATTAAAATAACTTCTGCTTACTAAACTTTTAATTAAGAAAGCCGTTAGTGATTTTTCTTTTCTTTGATTATTTAAATTCAAGGTGTGGAAGAGTCTTTTGATGTATTGAGGTGAGAGTAAATTAGATTACAAAATTATGAATGTAACTATAAATTCTTCTAATTTGAAGTTTTGTAAAATTTTAATAATCTGTCATGCATCAGTTCAAATATTTTGCCAAAAATTAGTCACTTTCAAACCTTTTTAAAATAATTAAAAAAACGCATTTTTTCGAACTCTAACCCCTAATAACTCTTCTGGATTGATTCATTTGAATATGAAAAATTTAATAATCAAACTATTCAAAAGATTATCAAAGCACATGAATCAATCGAATAACATGTCAACCCAATTGTATCGAAAAAGAGCAATGTTTATTTGTAGTTTGTTTTTATACGTTAGCGATGCTCATTTTGTTTGCATTAAAGCTCTACTTTTCAAAGAGTGAATCATTTTTCAGGTACTTTCATTGGTTAAGTTCTATGGGAGCCTTACCGTTTAGCGGTAAATGGAATTTCACCGGAAACTAAGGTGTCTAATCGGTATATTCAAATTTTTGAACGTCTATAAATTTGAATAAAGATAAGAAAATTTTTTATTGTAGAGGCTCCTGAGGCCTTCAAGAGCATTGCAATCATCGCAAGTCAATAGAACACTTAGTTCTCGTAGGTCCTGTTCGTAACGGTGACCGATTAGATTGGCCAGCAAAAAAGACATCACTGTTCTCTGCTGTAAAATCACTTCCCGGTGGTTCGGAACCCACCTAAAACTGTAGGTCCAACTCATCAATCACCATCATCCAACTCATTACCCACGCACAGGTCTCAGACCTGTGTGGGCTTCATCCTAAAAAATAAAATATCACAGACAAATATTTTTCTATCTTAATCTAGAATATAACAAAGATAATATTCACGTCTCTAAACTTAAATTAATCAAGGTAGGCACAAGAATAAAAGCTATTAAGCGAAAAAAAAACATTTTTTGCCAGCTCATGGAACTCCTCAAAACCAATCAGATGCCTTGGTTTCTGGTAAACTTCCATTGACCGGCAAACGATAAGTCTCCCATGAACTTAGCCATTGTCGGACAAAGGAGTACCAAGTACAAATGAGCAAAAACTGACTCTCAACAATATTTTTAAAATTGAAAACCAAAAATAGACGGCTAAATTTATTTAATTTCTTTCTTCGTGTGACACTCTTTCTGTTTCGTTATCTCTTAGATACCCATGTGGTGGTAATACTGATTCGCTCGCAATCTTTTTTTACACTAAAACTAGATGCGGCTGCCAAACACAGCGACCTTCTGCACGTCTGCCAGGTGAACTAGAATTAGTCATCATACGATAGCGGACGACCACGCTCTCAGCAAATTTCATTCGAATTATTTTTTTCATTCATATTTTACCACTGTTCCTTTTAAGTTCAATAATTGTTGTACATACAAAATGTTTTAGTTTGAAGATAAATGCAATATGCGGTTACATTCTTTTTTTCTTTATCCATTCTCTTCATCTCTTGAAACGGCTCTCATAGCGCAGTTGGTTGGAGCGCTTGTCTCATACAAGATAAAGCTCTAGCTGGCTTCGTTTCCTGCATTTTTGGGTTCAGATCCCATCCAGTCATGGATGTTTCTCGTCATTCACCCATTCACCTCATTACCCACGCACAAGTCTCAATACTCATGTGGGCACCATAAAAAACTGTTTTTTTTAAGGTTCTGATATGTTCTTTTTATCATATTGACCTCGCTTCTTTCATTTACTAATATTATTTTTTCGTTACTTATAATATCCCGTTTCATTTCGTCTCCTTTGATATTTCATAATTATATAATTTTTGTGGACTTTTAATCAGAAAACTACTATACAGTATTGAGGCTCTTCATGGAAAATTCTGAGCTCTTAAATTCAAATAAAAATAATTCAATTAATACTTAAAGTAAAAAATGTTCTAATCTCAATACTTAGCTCTTAAAATGGATTTTTCAATTTTTATGGCTATTTACATTTTGTATCAAAAATGAAAGTAGACTTGAAATTATGAAATTGATTGAGAATGTTAGGGAATATATTTTTAAATGCTTCAACGCACATGAAGTTATTCTTATACCGAACAAGTAAAGAAATTTCCATCCGTAGGAAGAGATTTATCACATCGCTTACACTTCATCCTTATACAGGTTGAATAAAGTTTAAAAAATGAGAGCGTTAATAGAAGATAGAAAAAACTACTGTTCACTAGTTAGCAATGACTCCACTGGTACACAAGTACACTGATATGACACAAGTACCGACCGGCAACAGCCGATATAACAATGATTGAGGGTCTGAGACCAGAATATTTAAGAACACTCCAGAACCGCATGACCATATCCCAATTCTGAGGGTCAACCAGAAAGTTTTTCAAATGTAAACCAAAATTTTTTTGTCCCACTAAATCTCTCACATCATTAGAAATTTTGTTATAAGATAATGGTGCCAGATAGATAAAGCTACGCTGCCCAGCGGTTGTTGATAACCTGGGCACAGTTACCATGCCTGACTCCTCCTGTCTTGTGATTGTAGTTCTATTTATAAATTGAAAAAGTGAAAATTTCTTATAATACAATATGATATGTTTAAGGTATAAATGACGAATTGGTAAGACTGAGAATTCTAAAAAAACTGATTTTGTAGGGTGAATTCTATTTTTCCTTAATATCACTTTCAAAATTGTGTTTTGGACCGTTTGAACTGGTTTTAATACATTCTCATATGCAGCTCCGTAACCTATAATGCCATATTGAAACAAGGACTGAGCGAGCGCAAAGTATACTATTTTCATCACTCTAACTGTCAAAACTGAACGTAACTTCACAAATAGATGAATGAGCTTTCTAGATCGAGCCACCAATTGTGACAAATGTATATCCCACCTTAAATGTTAGTCCTCAGTCACCCCAAGATACCTAATACTACTTACTTTCTCCAACTGTTTACAATTAACCGAACACCCAAGACATCCCATGCAATCTGGATAATGCAAAAAAGAGACAAATTTGCTGGCTGATTTAGCATGTTCAAAGAAACATTAATGTATTTGGTTTTAGTAATATTGAGTGTTAATTTTCTCATATCAAGCCATTTTTTAACTACCCGGAGTCCATTTTCTGCCATGTTATATGTACTAGTCCAGTCCTCCTCACAGAAAATTAGAACAGCATCATCCGCAAAAGCCAAAATCTTACCATTTTCTACATTTAGGTTACAGAGATCATTAATGTATATTAGAAATAGACAAGGTCCAATAACTGTGCCCTTTGGGATTTCCATCCTAACTGATCTAAAATCACTGTAGAAATTATTGATTCTCACACACTGTGGCCTATCCCTCAAGTAACTGCTGAACCATCCCAAAGCTGCATCTCCAAAACCAAGGCCACGGATGCAATCAATAAGACGATCATGGGACACAGTATCAAAGGCTTTTGCCAGATCCAAAAAAACAGCAACTTGTTTCTTTCCTTTGTCCATATTTGAAATTATTTCTCTTGTAAATGCAGCAATTGCTTCTTGTGTTCCCATCCCCTCCCTGAAGCCAAACTGATTTGCTGATAATATATCATTAAGGTTCAAGTAATTATGAAGCTGTTTCTTAACAATTTTTTCAATAATTTTTGCCAGATTTGAAAGTAAGTTTATTGGTCTATAATTGGTGATTTTTGTTCTATCTTGTGATTTATAAACAGGGCGAATTACAGTGGTCTTGAAGATATCTGGGAAAATACCTTTTTGAAAGCTAATATTAATGATATGTTTCAATGGCAAAGAAATGAAATTTCTTATTAATTTCAAAACAGACACAGTAATTCCATCATAACAAGGCCCAGAGGCTCCTCTAAGGCTTTCAATTGCATTTACAACCTCAGCCTGAGAGACCAACTCAAAAGAGAAAGCATCAGGAGGTCGGCCGTGGTTAACACAAAGCTGCACATCATCACCAGGCTGTGGGATTTCCCGTACCATATTCTCTCCAACAGAAATGAAAAAATCATTGACCGCATTAGAACATATACTTGGACTATCTCTAGTTTTATAGATATCCCCATTTACTTCAATTTCTTGGATACATGGATTCCTTGCATTACATCCAGCTACTTCTTTTATAACATTCCATGTTTGTTTAACAACTTTTGCAGCCTCTTCAATCTTTCTGACATAATAAGTCTGCTTAGCTTCTCTAATGAGAACTGTCAGTCTGTTCCGATAATCTTTAAAATAATTTTTAAGATTGATATTGAAAGGCTCGCTTTTACACTTATTGAATAAGACTTCCTTTTTTCTTATGGATACTACTAACCCTTGAGTAATCCATGGCTTTATTTCTTTCAGTTTTGAACTAATTTTAAAGTCTCTAGTTGAAGTGGATTTTTCAATATAGCTTTTTAAAGTTATTAAAAATTCATTTGCTGAATCATTAACATCCTGACTTGACAAGACAGACTGCCAGCTCTCAGTTTTACATCATTAATCACATTATGTTGCTGTAAGAAACTACTGATTCTTTTAGCCATAAATAATTTATGATTAGCCATAATGACTCCACTGACACAAGTACCGACCGGCAACAGCCGATAACAATTACAAATAGCTCGACAAAACACGTCTACTCGGCTCGAGCGCTGAGCCGCAACTGAGTAATAGTAGTAGTAGTAGTAAAAGCAGTAGTAATAGTAGTAGTGACAGTAGTAGTATTAGTAGTAATACTAATAGTAATCCTGTTATTAGTATTAGAGGAGAACCGACGTGCGCCCAGACAAATTCTTACAAGTGCCAAGAATGAGTTGACAAGCAATTTATAGCCCAACATCAGCAATAATAATTATTATTATAAAATATTTATGATATTATTTACTAACAAAAAAAAATTATCCATAAGTCCTAATTCATCAAATTTATGACAAGAAATCGTTTAAATGGCCGTGAGCCGTAGCAGGTATCTGTTCAATCGGATAGAGATAAGCTAAGAACTCCTGGGTCCTTTTTGTAAGGGTGACCGATTGAATTGGCCAGCAAGAGACTCTTTTTTCAATTACTGATGATGCCCACATAAGTTTGAGACTTGTGCGTGGGTAATGAGGTTAATGATAACACATAGATGCTAGACGGAGGAGCGAGATTCGAACCCACGACCGCTGAAGCGACAGTAAGCTGAAGTTAATAATAATAATATCGTGTGACCTGGCTGGCTCAGGTCTGGTGTCAGAGTTATCAGGTCGCATCTGAATAAGTTCAGGGCCTCTGACGTGACTTAAAAACTGTTTTTAGGCAGCCGGGACCGACAGCTTAACGTGTCCTCCGAAACACGGGAGTGGCCCGAGGTAAAAACTTTCGGTCAGAACTGGGATCGAACCCGTCTACTCGGCTCGAGCGCTGAGCCGCAACTGAGTAATAGTAGTAGTAGTAGTAAAAGCAGTAGTAATAGTAGTAGTGACAGTAGTAGTATTAGTAGTAATACTAATAGTAATCCTGTTATTAGTATTAGAGGAGAACCGACGTGCGCCCAGACAAATTCTTACAAGTGCCAAGAATGAGTTGACAAGCAATTTATAGCCCAACATCAGCAATAATAATTATTATTATAAAATATTTATGATATTATTTACTAACAAAAAAAAATTATCCATAAGTCCTAATTCATCAAATTTATGACAAGAAATCGTTTAAATGGCCGTGAGCCGTAGCAGGTATCTGTTCAATCGGATAGAGATAAGCTAAGAACTCCTGGGTCCTTTTTGTAAGGGTGACCGATTGAATTGGCCAGCAAGAGACTCTTTTTTCAATTACTGATGATGCCCACATAAGTTTGAGACTTGTGCGTGGGTAATGAGGTTAATGATAACACATAGATGCTAGACGGAGGAGCGAGATTCGAACCCACGACCGCTGAAGCGACAGTAAGCTGAAGTTAATAATAATAATATCGTGTGACCTGGCTGGCTCAGGTCTGGTGTCAGAGTTATCAGGTCGCATCTGAATAAGTTCAGGGCCTCTGACGTGACTTAAAAACTGTTTTTAGGCAGCCGGGACCGACAGCTTAACGTGTCCTCCGAAACACGGGAGTGGCCCGAGGTAAAAACTTTCGGTCAGAACTGGGATCGAACCCGGGACCTTTGGGCTAGCAAACCAGCACTTAACCCACTCGGCTAAGGCCACTCCCGTAGCTGAAGTTGCGACGCCTCGATCACCCGCCGCTTTTACAGCAGATTTTTCTGCTATAAAATCACTTCCCGTTGGTTCGGAACCCACCTAAAACTGTAGATCCAACTCATCAATCACCATTACAGGCCTTCATCATCGAAAAAATACGTTCAACATGTCAAAGTAATTAATTCACACAACGATTTGAATTTAAATACAGTCTCTACTGTAGCACACACACAAATGTGTGTGTTTATAAATACATACACACGCTTATAATAATATACTCACACACACTTCTATGAATACACACCGACACACTTGCACCGTGTAATTGAGTTGCAACAATAAAAGTGTTTGGCTGCAGGGTTCACAACTTCATATTCGTCTTTATTACTGCGGTGGAAGGAAGAGTCCCCAAAGAAGACTGCTGCTGAGATGGTTGGTGGGTGAAGAAGAAAAGAGAAACAAGCATGGCACGCGGTGAAGAAGAAGTCTGCCGCTGAGATGGTGGGTGGTAGAGACCAAGACCAGTATATAGATATAGTAGAAGAAATAATGAATTTATTTAGAACGGGGCAGTTAACATTCACTTCTACTTTTCCAATCACTGATGGCAGCACTCTGTTGGCAATGAAAAATCCTACTAATTCTCTCCTATTGGTTTTCTCTTAACATTCTGTCTTTTTCTTTTGAACTGTCTTCTTGTTTCTACTCCTTTCAATTTAAACTCATCCAAGTCTTTCAAACTCTTCCCACCAAATCATCTCTGATTCACTCTTCCTCTATTACTTCCCTCTCACTCTTTGCAAATTCAATCCCCTGTCATTCCCTCCATCTCTGAATTCATCTTCTTTTCTCGCTCCACGTCTTAATGTCTTCATCACTAATCTCTTCTCACACTTTTCTTCTTTCTCTTCTACTTCACTTCTCTCTTATTTCTGTCTCTTCCCTTTCTCTTTTTTTTCCTTTTCTTTTTCTTCCCCCACTCTTTCTCTTCTATTCTCTTATTTTTCTCTTCTCTTCTCTTATCTTTCTCTTCTCTTTCTCTTCTTATTTCAGTCTCTTTTTCTTCTCTTCCTCTTCCCCTTTCTACTTCGCTTTTCTCTTCTTTCTTCAAGGTTTCTTCTTCTTTCTATTTTCTTTCTTTTCTCGTTTTCTTTTCTTCATCTTCTCTTCTTATTTTAGTCTCTTTTTCTTCTCTTTCTCTTCTCTTTCCCTTCTACTTCACTTTTCTCTTCTTTCTTTCTGGCCTCTTTCTCTTCTTATTTTAGACTCTTTTTCTTATTTTTCTCTTCTACTTCACTTTTCTTCTTTCTTTCTGGTCTCTTTCTCTTTCTCTTTTCTTTCTTCTCTTTTCTCTCTATTTCTTTCTCTTCTCTTTCTCCTTCCTTCTCTTCTCTTTCTCCTTCCTTCTCTTCTCTTTCTTCTTCCTTCTCTACTCTCTTTCTCTTTATTCTATTTCTCTTCTCTTCCTCTTCTACTTCGCTTTTCTCTTCTTTCTTTAAGGTTTCTTTTTCTTTCTCTTTTCTTTCTATTTTCTTTCTTTTCTCTTTTTCTTTTCATCCTCTTCTCTTCTTATTTTAGTCTCTTTTTCTTCTCTTTCCCTTCTACTTCACTTTTCTCTTCTTTCTTTCTGGCCTCTTTCTCTTCTTATTTTAGACTCTTTTTCTTATTTTTCTCTTCTACTTCAGTTTTCTTCTTCTTTCTGGTCTCTTTCTCTTTTCTTTCTTTTCTTCTCTCTCTATTTATTTCTCTTCTCTTTCTCCTTCCTTCTCTTCTCTTTCTCTCTTTATTCTATTTCTCTTCTCTCTCTTCTCTTTTTCTTCTCTTTCCTTCTCTTCTCTTCTCTTTTTGCTCTTTCTCTTCTCATTCCCTGAATGTATCTTCAATCTTTCTTCTCACCCTCTCTCAAGGTCAACTCTTCTCACCATCCACATCGACTTTATTCTCAATTTTTCACTTCTCTTCTTTCTTCTCCATCCATCGTTATTTTGCTCTCTCCTACGAATTCGCTCGCATATGGAGCTAAGAATAAGACAACTACAATAATTAGATCTGGAGAACAGTTATTGGACGTTGTAGCAGTTAAAACCCCTTGCAGGTATAATTTAAGCGGTATAAAACCAGGTATTTGTCTTCTGCCTTAGTAGTATAATATAGTCACTGCGTAAATACCCGAGCTAGTCGGTTTTTTATAAAATTATTTGTGTTTGTATATACTTGTGTTAACTACAGCGCAAATTGAGACATTGTTAATAGCAGAAATTAGTAGCTTGACTTTATTTTCAAAAAAACTCACTATATTATCCCGTTTTTATAGTGATTGAACATTTTACTTATCGAATAAGAGATAGACTATTATTCTACTCTACCTTTTCCTCGCTTTTATTGATATGGAGACGTAAATTAAGCAATTATTGGGTTATGGAACACTCAAGGACTATTCTAAATTTCATTGGCAATAACGTATTCGACATTGAGTTGGATTTTTTACCATCATAGCCATTAAACTCTCAACCTTTTTTTCAAGAGTACTTTTTAGTTCAACTGAAATTCTACAAATAAGTTGAATAAAAACTATTTGGACACTGAGTGTTATGTAAGGTACGTGCATGATGGGAGGGAGTGAAGCAAGCGAGATACTGCGAAATTCATCCTTTTTAAAATTCCTTATCCTTTTGACTTTATCCTTGAATTCTTACTAATATTATCCAGGTAAGATATCATTGAAACGAAGAATTGGGCTCCGTCAACTTTTATGGAGAAAATAAAGAGTTAGGAATATATCGCTTGATGAATATTATTTTGTGAGAATGGAAATTTTGTGTTTGTCATCCCAAAAATTTAATTTTCCCCTCTTTATCTGTTTAAAAGGTTTAAACTGGAATCTTTTTAAGATCTATTGTGAATGTATACGAACGATTTTCATATTTTTCCCATCATTCGGACTTATATTATTTTAGAGCTTCCACTATAAATTATGTTTTCTAGATGTGAAAGGCCGGTTGCACGAAAGCCATTTAAATAAGGAGTTTAATATCAGTTAACTAACCGTCGTAAGTGTAACGGGTTTATTTCTGCTGCACAAAGATCCATTAGTTATTTATCGTTAACCGAACGGGCACAATCTGGCTACACTGTGATTTGATCAACAGCTGATTCTGAAGTAGAGAAAAAAGATGAATTAGAATCATTTCATTGTGAATTATTTGAATCATTATTCAACTATCTCAATATTATTATATTCTTAATAGATTTTATTCATTTTGAAAGGTTTTTAACACCTACGACCTAAGTTGCAGTTCCATGTTCTGCTACAATAAACATAGCCTATAAAATATAACTTAACGGACATTAGTGAGATTTAATCATCGGTGATCGGGCGGTTAAATATATTTTACGCCGGTTAACCTGATGGGCGTTTTGTGCATTATGCAACTAAATTCTCTTCATCAAGTTTAATTTCCGTAGAATGACGTCATTCTATAGGGATTAAATTTAATTGGCTTTCGTGCAATCGGCCTAGTGTCTCAAATGTATGATATGTCTCTCTATGTATGATATGTACTGGAGTCACATTACCTTTTTCAAGTTCATCTGTTTCCTACAACTTTTGATAATAATTATCTTAGAATTATTCTCTAAGTTACGCACAGATTTTCTTTAAAATGTTCAAAAACTCAAAACATTCCACTGGAATCTCATCATCTTGTTTTAAAGTTCATCGGTTTTCTACAAATTCTGATAATTTCCTATCAGTTTCTCACAAATCTTCTCTAGATATTTCCGAAACTCAAACACATGGAGCAGCTGTGCTACAATCAAGAGTAATAAGATTTGCGAGTGTGCAAGTTGAATGATGAGTGAGCCTGGTTTGGTATTCTGTACACAAGTTTACAACTTTTTCACAAAAACGTTCGCAGCGCTTTTGAGCATTGATACCGGTATTACCCTTCAAGGTAACAAGTATTTGGAGCAATCACATATATAGCGGTGAATCCAAACTACTATCGGTGGATGCTTCTTTCTCTCTCACCCTTTCCCACCATCCCTCTTTCTCCCACTGACACTCTCTCTCTTACAAATACATACTCTGACACACTCTCTCTCGCCATTCCTCTAAGTCACGTCCTCTCACACTCGCTCAATCACACCCTCTTTCACTCTTTTTTCACTTTCTACCTCACTCTATCACACCCTCTCTCTCTCTGTGTTTATCTCTCTCTCACACACACACACAAACTCTCTTCTTCTTTCTCCCACCCGCTCTCTCGCACACCCTCTTTCTCCTTCTCTCTTACTCACGTTCTCCCCTTTAGATCACTCCTACCCCTCATTTCACCCGAATCCCATCATTTGTTTCCCATCACATCTCTTTGTCTTTATCGCACAATTTGTACACATCCTACTACCATCTCCTTATCTTGTCCAGGCGGATACCTAATGAGACTCTGAACATACAAAAAGGGAATAAGATGATAGCAGTGTTTTGCATCCAACTATTCCAAAGACGTAAACCGAGATTGACAATGGCGGTATCCCGTTCAGGAAAAATCAATTGTTTAAAAGGATTTGCCAGCTGAAGGATGTAGCCTAGCTGCTAAAGAATCTGCTATAAGGAGACCAGACCACGTAAAGGATATGCTGCTGACAACCAGATGTACTTGACACTGTACTGTTTTTAGTTAGAAGACAGGTTCAGAGAAATTTCTACTCTGCAACTGGTTTGTTCTCCTATTGGAAAAGCGATTATGCGAACGGTGAGTGAGAAGATCGGTGGTGATCATAGAAATACCGAGAGAAAAGTCACAACAAACTGAAAAGCAAATAATAATAATAATAATAAGATAATAATAATAATAAAATAAAATAATAATAATAAGATAATAATAATTTTATTTTTTTTTTATTTTTATTAATTCACAATCTCAAATTACAATAAAATTGATATATTTTGCAATTCCTATATCATTAATTCATTTCATAATCATTAATAAAGTGAGATATTATTGGAAGAATTCCATTTCGATTTTACATTGGCTACCCCATGAAGCTAAATTTAGCTTATATTGGGGTGTTGTTAATTAAATTGTTTAAGCTATTTAATGTTAATGTTATGTGGTGATTGATATATTTTATTGTTTTGTTTTCAATATGTAAGTAGATTGTGTTAATATTTAAATTTGTCTGGTCTATTGGTTTGAGATATAATAGTTTTTTATTTCAGTGTATGTATTTAAGTTTCTTAGGTGATATGGAATGCTGTTTAGAGTGTGTGGTATGAAATATTCCGGAACTGCTTTTCCTATTTCTGTGTAGTATCCTGGTATTATGTATTGTATATTTCTAGTGTTGTATCTGTTTTCATTTGTCCGTCTGTATTCGTCTTCAAAATAGTGTCTTAGCAATATTGTATATTTGAATAAGTTTCTAAAATTGAGTATATTTAATGTGTTTGTATCTATTCCGTGGAAAAATTCTTATTCTGTTTATTAGTTGTGCTATTGGATTTGATATATAGTTTGGTGCATGGCCGTAAACTGTTATTCCATATCTTATTTGTGACTCAACTAGACTGAAGTACACAGCTCGTTTCGTTTTCGGTGGTAGTGTTTCTCTTAGTTGATAGCATCTATGTGCTATACTCCTCAGTTTTTTTGTCAGCATTTGGGAGTGTGTGTGCCATTTCATATTTGAATCCAAGTGCATCCCCAGATATTTCACTGTGTTTGAGTGTTTTATTTTTTTGCAATTGCATGTATTGGGTGAAATGAAACATTTGTAATTGTGACTAACTATTCTATTATTTGGATCAAGGATGTTTATATTTTGTTTTGGGTTATGGAAGACAATTGTATTGGTTTTTGAGCTGTTTATATGGATGTAATTATTATGAAAATATTTTGTTATTGTATTCACATCTTTTTACACATTTTCGGCTGCTACTGATAAGATTCTGTTTGAATATAGTATTATGGTATCATCTGCATAATTATATACTTTTCCTTTGAAATCACAGTGTTTCAGATCACTGATATATAGATTGAAGAGCAATGGTGATAAAGGTGATCCCTGAATTACACCAAATTTCTGAGGCTTTGGGTTACTATTACTATTTCCAATTCTAACTATTATTTCCCTGTCTGCAAAATAGTTCTTGATGATTTCCAAATCCATTCCTGATAATCCCAGTTTACCCAGTTTTTTAATGAGTATTTTGTGTTGAATCGTATCAAACGCTTTGCTCAGATCTAATAATACTGCAAAGGTTGTGTTTCTCTTATCTATATCTTTGTTAATTGCATAGGAAACTTTCTCAAGTAATAGGGTTGTTGATTTCTCAGGTACAAAGCCATATTGGTTTCTATTTAATAAATCATTTTGCATGGAGTAATTCATCAGTTGTTCATGAATTATGAATTCTAATAATTTCATTATAATCGATATTGCACCTATTGGTCTATAATTTTGAATATCTTTTTTCAGTCCATTTTTATAAATTGGTTTGAGAAGTGTTTTCTTCATTTTTGTTGGAATTTTCCGTTTTTATTATTGTATTATATAAGTGTAATAGAATTTTTTCTAAATTTTCAAAGTTGTCTTTTATATGTTTTGGTTTGATGTTGTCAATGCCAGGCAAAGATGCTGTATTTAACTTTTTCACTATTCTCTTTAATGTATTTATTTCTATTGTCTTTATTATTGTGCTCGGTTCCTTTCTTATATTGTGTTCATTAGTTTCTATTAATGGTACATAAAGTTCATTTTCTGATATGCTTTTATTCATTTCTTCTATTTTGGTTTTAAAATGTTCATTGAAATCCTCACATAGCTCACTTATTTTATCTTCTTTTTCCACTTTGAAATTTTCCATTATGACTGTTTGTATTGATTTCTTTTTCACATTTAGTATCTCATTGATTGTATTCCATGTCTTTTTAGCATCTCCCACATATAAAATAAGCAAGCTTATTTTATTGTAGTAGTATTTACGCTTCTCTCTCCGTATTATATTAGTTAGGTCATTTCTCTGTTTTTTATATTCATTCTTCAGTAGGTTATTATCAGGTTGTCTTCTCAGCTTATTCCATAGTCTATCTTTTAAATTTATGTTTTTTTTAATGTTTTCTGTGATCCAAGGTTTGTTTTGTCTGTATCTTTTTTTGCGGACTGTTATGGTTGCTTTTTCATAAATTTTATTGAATTTTTCGACTATTGCATCATAGATTTGTGTTGGGTTATTTGAATTTAGGTGGTCATTCCAATTTGTATTCCTAATCATATTCCTTACTATTCTATCAGAGATTATGCTTGTTTTTTCCTCAATCATTTTCTTCTCTTTGGAATTTTGCACATTGAATCCAACCATGTAGTGATCTGCTATTTGTGCTATTCATACAATGCGATCAGTGATGAGATCGTAGAGTTTTGGAATACTCGAATTATTGGAAATGAATACAGCATCGAACAGGTCCCGCGGGCTTACTAGAAAAGTGAAGGATCTCAAGGGAAAACAGCTGAATCGGAAACAGTTAAATAAAATTGGAAAAACTGAAGACTTGGAAATAGCTAAATAATATTGAAGAAAATCCAATTAAAAATGGAAAACAGCTAAATAAAACTGGAATCGAATCCTGGAAATTGTGCAGAAATATGGAGAACTATAGGCTATTGGCTATATAAGTATAGGCTAAATATAGATTATAGGCTATTGTAAAGTTATGGACAATCCAAATAAAAAACAAAGGATAACGGTAAACAGACGAAAATGAAGAAGGATAAGAGAATATTTGATTGACTGCCATTATTATTGACCTGGGAGGGAATTGGGAAAATAGCAAATAGTAATAGCAATAGTAAAAAAAATAGTAATTCATGTCAAGTGATTGAGATATTTCGAATTCAAAAGTGGGCATTATAATAATAATATCGTGTGACCTGGCTGGCTCAGGTCTGGTGTCAGAGTTATCAGGTCGCACCTGAATAAGTTCAGGGCCTCTGACGTGACTTAACGACTGTTTTTAGGACCGAGTAATAGTAGGGGAATCCATTCGCACAAGTTGTAGACCAAATTTTAAGGAATTAAGGATACTCCCACTTCCAAGCCTGTATATTCTTGAAGCCACCTGCTTTATTGAAAAAATAAGGATAAATTCAAAACAGGTGAGTTTTATTCACAATTTATGGAACCAGGTACAGACAAGACTTACAAGACGACCTACATCGAACAACATTGTATGAGAAGGGAGTAAAAAGTGCAGGGATCCGTCTACATAATTCTCTACCAGCGCGTTTAAAGGCAATCACAGGCGATGAATTTAGAACTAAAATAAAGGAAGAATTGTTAAATATATGTGCATACGCAAATGAGGAATTTCACGCTCATTATGACATGAAAAACAGATGACAGAGTTTAATTTTAATGGCTTAAATTTATTTATCTACGACCATGTCATAATGTATACATTACAGTTTCACAATTGATGCCAAAACAGCTGTCTTTTCGAAATGCTTTTTGAAACCCGTTGCATAATGAGCTCATTATAGTACAGGTTCTACATTATAACACGGGTTCTGGACCAATCAGAAGCATAAAAAATGATGGAATCAATATCGTAATTCAGTATTGTGAAACTATCAGCTGATTTGATCAAACTGCTACACCAGCTGCTTTAACCTAACAATCTACTATAACTTCTCGTATTTGAGATGAGAGGTTAGGTATCTCTGACAGTCACAGGTAAAATGAAATTGTTTTAATTAAATGTATACTAGTGGTCGTAGATAAAATAGTGTAAGCAACGATTTTATTTGGCCATTAAAGCACTCGTGAGATATTTAAAACACTCGCATTTGCTCGTGTTATAACTTACATCTAACTCGTGCCTTAATAAAGGTCAAAATAAAATCGTTGCATAAACTACTATGACAAATCTATATACCCCTTTACACGAGCTCAGTGGATGAATATTAATAATAAAGTAATGACATAACAGAGGAAGGAATGAGGAAGAAAGAAGAAGAGAAAAAGGCAAATGGAGAGGGGCAAGAGGAAGAAAATGAAGACAGAAAATTTTAATATTATTCGTTGACTGACAGAATTAAATTCAAATTATTTCTAATAATGTCATTTTTTCCTTATTTTCTATAACTTATCTATAAACACTCTGACTGCCACTGCTGAAGTCGCGACTTCGATTCTCGTTCAACCTTCGATATTTTTTGTAAAAATTCACCTCATTCCCCACGCACAAGTCTCAGACCCATGCAGACATATTTAGCA
The DNA here is from genome assembly GCA_948455865.1 of Conomelus anceps. Taxonomy (NCBI): domain Eukaryota; kingdom Metazoa; phylum Arthropoda; class Insecta; order Hemiptera; family Delphacidae; genus Conomelus; species Conomelus anceps. The sequence goes on from OX418226.1 coordinate 38,007,350, forward strand.
GAAAAATTATGGTTAATTACAGGAGGATATGTATGAAAACACTCAGAACACTAGGATTAGTTTGAAGACAAGTTTCGCAAGGTTCACGCTCTAAATGAAATCTTAATATTTAAGTTAACATTTTGCATTTTATAGAATTTGCAGCGCACTTCTATAAAAGGCTTTGACTTGCAGCAGCGATAAGCGAAGTACCATGAATAGTGGTTTAAATAATATGGTCAGGCTACTTCCATTTCAAATGCACATTACAGAAGCACGTTTAAAACTCTACCACTACTCATTATGTTTATTTAGAACGTTATCAGATACTGTAACAGAAACTTTACAATGGGAATGTAAGCCCAATATGTCTATATAAGCCTATAAACCTGATCATCTGTAATAAGTCTACATATATTCCTACTAAGTCTATATGTAAGCCCATAATAAGCCTACTCAAATTTCACGGAAGGAATCGACAAGTTGTATCATAGGCGAACCATCTAGGACTTATCCCTATTCTATGGTTGTATTAACTATGTTTTAACTCGACTGAAGAATTAAAGCTTCATAGGTTAATTCGATTGGCCAATAGCGGAGAGATTTAAAGCTGAGAAGAACAATCGATTATTGATTAACGATTGATTATCGATTGTTGTTTGTAGTAGCAAAGGTGATATTGTGGAAGGTATCCATAATTAATAATTAGACGAAATTGTAACAACCACATTTATTAAAACTTAGAGAAACTAGTTTCAGTTATTACACCATTATCAATCTCAATCAAACTAAAACTAAAGTACAGAGAAGCTTGATATATACTGAACATGAAATGATACTATTGGCTAAGCGAGAAAGAGGCTGACCTTCATCGAAGGTTGTGATTGGCTGACTAGTCACGCCCCCTGGTGGGAGGAGTAACAAGCAAAAATACAAGTCAAATCAATAACTGAAAACTGTGAACATCTAGAAAGCAACAAATAATAAAAATACATAATAAGGCTAGAATTGAATCAAATAAGAACTAAAAAATTAGAAGCTCACTGAAATGCAGCCACGAACTTGCAGCTTTCAAGAGTATGATTTATAAAGCTTTAACTATTCCAATGAGCAAACATCCTTTGAAAAAGAGATTAGTACGATTAAACAGATAGCTATTACAAATGGATATGAGGAAATCATTTTCGATAAAATTTTAAATAAAATACGTAGGAGAATAGCAATCAGTGCTAGCATTGCTGTAACTGATACTGGGGAAAGGTCATGGATAACGGTACCTTATCTTGGCCTAGTATCTGATAAATTGGGGAAAGAATTGAAAAAGAACGGTTGTGATGTAGTTTTTCAAAACAACCCTATTTTAAAGAGTGTATTTGGGTGTAGTAAAGACAAAATTGATATCTAGGATAAAAGTGGGGTTTATAAATTGAATTGCGGTGATTGTAATGCTTGTTATGTGGGTCAGACCGGTAGAAGTTCCAAATGTAGAATAAATAAACATATCAGGGATTGGAAAACCCAAAAAGGAGATTCAAATTTTGCAGAGCATCTCATTAATAATGGGCACAAGTTCAAGGCTGAAGAAAATGTTGAATTTCTGCATTTGATTGGCAAAGGCAGACAAATTGAACATTTTAATAGCTTTTGAGATAACTAGATTGGTAAAAAACGATTCCAATACTATTTTAAATGACCAAATTTATTTTAACCAATTCAATACAACTAACTTCGTTTCATCATAATTCCAGCCTACATTTAAAAAACACTTCTTTTGTGTATTTTTCGGTTGACCTTGACTGCATTTCAGTGAGCTTCTAATTTTTTAGTTCTTATTTGATTCAATTCTAGCTTTATTACGTATTTTTCTTCTTTATTGCTTTCTAGATGTTCACAGTTTTCAGTTATTGATTAGACTTGTATTTTTGCTTGTTACTCCTCCCACCAGGGGGCGTGACTTGTCAGCCAATCACAACCTTCGATGAAGGTCAGCCTCTTTCTCGCTTAGCCAATAGTATCTATGTTCAGAATATATTAAGCTTCTCTGTACTTTAGTTTTAGTTTGATTGAGATTGATAATGGTATAACAGCCGAAACTAGTTTCTCAATATTTTTTTAATAAATGTGGTTGTGACAATTTCGTCTAATTATTGATTAAATCACTTTAAAAGGTTGTTTCTCGGGTCATAAGTAGTTTGGTCCCTACAAAGTCTAGCAGTCTAGTCATAAATAATAATACATTCCAGACGGAGTCTGCTACAAGTTAACTTAATTTCGAAAAATTACCATTTCTGAAGTCTCCAATAATTATTGGTAGCCCATCAAATTTTAATATTATAAATATTATAATATTAGAATTTGTGAAACTATTATAGTCGGCGACTTCTAAAACCTTAGAAATCCAACTTCATAGTTATTAGTTACTGTCTTTATCTTACAATATAGACTAACCTGAACATGAGATAATTGAAAATTAATTAACAACCAATTGTTGATAGCGTCGAGACCACAAGAAACTCCCTCAGAAAAGCATTTCACGCAAAACCTTTATGCATTCTGTACAATCGATTCGTCATGAGCAGAGCTCCAACCACCAAAGAAGTCATTTGAATGATAATAATTATTTAGCATGGTGTTATTATGATCGCCAGTGATCAATAATCAGGGTGAGAGAATGTTTTAAACCAGGCATGGTAGGTTACCATGGAATTAGTTACAACGTGAATCGTCCTGTAGCTAAACATACACACATATTTTCTTAAGCGCTCTGTTTCCCACAGTTATTATCAAACACACACACACTCACATGAAGGTATTCACACACACACTCACATATCTTCTTTACCATTGCTCCGATCTCCCCAGTTATTATTATGTTGGTTGTGATGCATTTCCTATTGTCTCGGACTAGACATACGACGCTATAAATGGCTTTCCAACAAATTCAGTGCTACGCAATCATACGGGATGCATAATGAGCCAAACGTACTATACATATTATGTTTCTTATAAACGCATCTCTAGTTTACCTGCATCTCCCTCCCCCCCGCAACCATTCACTGGTACTCCATCAAAAACGTTGTGATTTTTATTGTTTTTTTATTATTTACTACCTAACCTTTGTAATGATTTTATAGTTCAGGAATTTATACTCTACCGTACTGCAGGGGTTCTCAAACTGTGGTACGCGTACCCCTTGGGGGTACTCGAAAATTTTCAGGGGGTACGCGGGCAGGTTAATGAAAAATTAAACCATTTTTTTCCGTTTCGCAATCACGCAAGGTTATTATTTAATAATGAAATCTAATAAATTGAATACTTTTGTGGTCGAGTTACTAGGAACCAACAAGTGCAATAGGTTTGTATAACTATTTCGTAGAAGTTCAGAGACAAGGTTAATGTTGGGGACGATTTAAGGTTTTACCTCGAGCCTAGCATTGAGGAACTATGTGAAGCAAGCTCATCCTTCCCATTAATTTTTTGTAATGGGTTTCAAATATGTTTCCAAATGTATTGTGTTTTTAAAAAGGTTTTTTAATTTAGCCTTAACCCCCCCCCCCCCTAACATCTCTTTGTGGTAGCAAGGGGGTACGCTAAATTTTAATATTCCATTAAGGGTACAGTCCTTAAAATGATTGAGAACCCCTGCACTACTGGATGAACGCTGTAATGGTATATATTGCCTAATAGGAGCTAGCGGAATTACAAATATGTTAATTTTTTATGTGAATTTAACGACTTGCAGTCAAATATTCATTAAGAATAAGTACAAATAAGAACAAATATGTATTAGATGCTGAATTCAGTAGGTATTTGATAGTTTATTCGATTGAGTGAGATATTTTTAAAATATACAATTCGGACATGTCACGGCTTACTACTCACAATTTCATTCAATAAGACACTAAATAAGAAAAATGTGCATAAATCTCTTGTCTATTATTAAAAACCCAAACAGAATTATAAAACAGAATTTATTAATTTCGAATTCCTCTAAGTGCTATTAGTTTATACTGAAGACTTGAAAACTAATAGCACTTAGAGGAATTCGAAATTAATAAATTCTGTTTAAGTAGATTTGTCAGTTTGTTCAATTGTCAGTAACTTCGAACTAACTTGAGAATTATAAAATCATTGAAAAAGCTCCAAGTATGGAACAGACGATTTCTCCTTTCTCTTCCTTCATCTAAAATTTAATTTTGATAGGAATATAAATAAATTATGGAAAATATTATAATTATATATTATAATTAAAAAATATTATAATATTAAAATATTATGTATTATAGGAAAGTATATAAATTATGTTTCATTCATCTTTTTTCATTCATATTATTATCATTATTCTCATTAAAGTATCTTCATTTTTATTTTTCTATTTATTATAAGTTTCTATTTAATAATTAAATTTTATGATTTAAGTTCCATTTTTTCTTTTCAATTTATATTAGATTATTTTTTATTTCGACTTCTGAGTTCTTTTGCTTGTATATTAAGTATATTATTGTTATCACTAAAAATTTCAGATATTTAATATTTTGATGGGAACTCCCAATTCTCGGGAGTGCCTACTTTCTCAATGAATATCACAATGTATTTCTTATGTACTTGTGTATGTTGAAGATTGTTGTACCGTTGTTTATTGAAAAATAAAATTAAATTTAATTAAAAAATGTTTACTCTCTCTTTATATCTCGTTTTATTAAATTAATCTACGCACTAATTTATAGTTAATTTATAGGATGGATGATAAGTTCGGATAAAAAAAAACATTATGTAAAGGATTAGTATATGAGAATGATAAATGAAATAATAAAATTTATTACTTCAAAGCAGAACAAAATATTGTTCAAATAAAATACAGGAACTAAAGTTGACCACATTATCCAGTATTCATGGTCAACTTGAAATTTAAAAAGTAATAAATCGAAGAAAAATGTAGGTTTATAATATATAAAACTTTATAATGAATACAGTTTGGTGTTGTAAAAGCAAAAAATATGAATATAATTTCAAATACAGTATATTATTAATTGAACTCATAGCTACATTCAGAAGCTAATACTAATTATATAATTATTTCTTTTTTTCAGGTGAGTTCCTAGATCGAAAAAACATTTAACTATAAAGATGCGTGGTGGAACCATTGTAAGGTAATTGATCATCGCGAATCTATTTCTGTTGAATGTTTTCATCATAGAATTGATTCATTACAATCTGTGATGTTGAATATATAATTTTATTTCTACCTTTCATAGGGTATGTAGAATTGATGCAATCCTCAGCTGAAGAACTAGTTCACCCCTGGGTGCATCCTGTGTAACACTAAATGAACTGACAAATACGGCGGTCAGACAATAGCCAATAGCTCCTCTCTCCTTACAAGACACTAAACAACTTTTACTAATAAGACTTTTACTATAAGGATGAAGCCCACATAGGTCTGAGACCTGTGCGTGGGTAATGAGTTGGATGACGATGATTGATGAGTTGGACCTACAGTTTTAGGTGGGTTCCGAACCACCGGGAAGTGATTTTACAGCAGAGAACAGTGTCTTTTTTGCTGGCCAATCTAATCGGTCACCGTTACAAACAGAAACCTTCGAGAACGCAGCTTATCTCTATCTGATTGAACAGATACCTGCTACGCCTCGTAGCTATCACTTCCCAGACTTGTCTTATTATAAATTATAATAGATGATAATTGACAAACATATCTTCTCCACATAACCAGACATTCGGGCAGAGATATCAAATAGAAATAAGCTGAAAAATATTTAAATATTTCAGGGGAGAGTAAGAAATAACACTTGAAAAAAGCTTCTTACCTCCCACGAGAGACGGTAATGACACTAATATAACTTAGTTTCTTTTAGGTCTACTGTAAGTTGGAAATTTCAAGGGGGATACTGTAGTTTTCATATAACGTGGCAGCAGTATGTTGGGTTAAGGTATAGCATGTCCCATCTGCTACACGCTGCCAAGTTATATGAATACTACAGTACATTAATTTTATTTCACTCTCCTTCGGTTCACACATGATCTTCTCTATTAAAAGAATGAAGGTAATAAATAGAATTTTAGGAAAATTCTTGAAAAAATTAACAAAAATTGAATACTTTTACATCAAAGTTTTTCTTTTCATCTTCCTCACCACCAATCTGGTGTGGATTTGCGGTGTTTCTGTCTTTGTCTGATTCTGTTTCAAGTCCCAGTGTGCAATTGTGCAAATGTTTATTCATGGATGCACTGCACTCGCACTCGCACTGGACTCCTACCTGCAAGGCCTCCAAGGCCGGGGTCGGCCAGGCCATTGTCATCTATCGTGGGTTTCGCTCTGTAGGCAGATATGCCGGCGGCCGGGTTTACACTGTCTGACATTGGTGAAGGTGCACTCACACTGGCGTTTTCGGCTTTTTTCTATCTATTTCTCCATCTTCCTTTTATTCTTTCTCTCACCCACACCCTCCAGTTGACAAATTTCATCTGATAGGAAGAGCGGATTGTCGAGTTGTGTAATTCACACAACACTTTGGCAGGCTTTGGTATTTCAATATTTTACTGTATTTTTCTTAAAATATATCTATCTACCTTTTAGGACTACTTTTGGGTTAATTTTATGCTAGTTTTCACAAAATACTATAAATTTAAAGCGTTTAATGAACGTGATTGTCGACTTGTATAATTCACACAACACTTTGGCAGACTACTTTTAATATTTCAATATTTTACTGTCTTTTTCTTAAAATATATCTACCTTTTAGGACTACTTTTGGGTTCATTTTATGTTAGTTTTCACAGAATACTATAAATTTTAAGCGTTTTTAATATATGAATGGACCTATTCCGACGATGGGTCACTCTTCAGACCTCAAAATTTTGTTTAAATCCAAAGAGCATACTACACAAACGAGGAGTGAAATAGATTGGGATTACTTCCGTCACTGAATTAACACAGTTATATCAGTATGCCAAGTCCACCATAGTATATTCACACCAGATCGAGGACAGAACTTTCAAAAGTAATTTATTTGTCTTTAAACTCACTATTTAACTGATTTTTGAGTACTGTAGAACATGAAATGTTGAATTTCCAGTGTTAATAGATAAGATTAATAAATCTTCAATCTTCGTGTGAGAATAAACATGTAAGAATTTTTAAAAGGGAAAGATGTGGAACTTCCACAGCGTAATAGAAAAGAGTGACTTTAAAATTATTATTATTTGACACAGCGAAGTTTGGACCACATCCATTCTGCCACTTAGAAGAATACAAATAATTAACAAAAGACACAAAATAACAAGTGAATAATATCTACTAATATATGAGGAGAAAACTAAATGAAAGTCTAATAATTTTATAAGAGCTGAAAAATTGTTGGAATTTTTTATGAATGAATGGAATTTTCAGTGATCTAAAAAAGAGTAATATGTAGGCTAATATGAAATACCAGTGTTTATGCATTTGATGTATATATGTATGCGTATGCTTTATTGGCCATTAAATTCCCCAAAATAACCAAACGTGGGAAGTGATAGCCGAGTGCCGTAGCAGGTTGTTCAACGGGAGATAAGCTACGAAACTCCGGGGCCATCTTTGTAAGGATGACCCAAAACCGATTGGATTGGCGAACAAAAAAGACTGTTCTCGGCTATAAAATCTCTTCCCGGTGGTTCGGAACCCACCTAAAACTGTATATCTGACTCATCTATCACCATAATCCAATTCACCCACCTGAAGCTGTAGGTCTAACTCATCAATCACCATCATCCAATTCATCACCCACGCACAGGTCTCAGAGGGCTTCATCCTCCGAAAAAAATTCAAATATCTTATTTCTAATCCAGGATAATTGAAAGTCTTACATTCATTCACTAGCCAGCCCTTGGGGCCAGTTGGAAACTATGAAAGAAACATTGTTATCATTCACTGATTATTCTCGCACAAGTCTCAGAGTCATGTAGGCTTCATCAGCACGAAAAAAAGATAAATGGAACAAGAAGGTGGACTCAATACAATTGAAAACAGCGCAGTTGGTTCGTTGCAACTTCAGCTTGCTGTCGTTTAAGTGGTCGTGGGTTCGAATCCCGCTCCACCGTCAGGCATTTATGTGTAATCATTCACCTCATTACCCACGCACAAGTCTCGGACTCATGTGGGCATCATCAGCAATAAAAAAATATATATCCCTCGTTATTATGAGCGGACTTTTTATTATTCTTCAGTCATCTTCGGATGGTGGACATCGATGGCATTAAAAACTTCGGTATCGTTTTAATATAATATGTGTCAGGAGAATGACTACAAAAATACCTTTGTTAGAAAAGAAATAAAGTTTTTCCCTATTTTCTGATCAATTTTCCAACACCCCCCCCCCCCCCACCGATTTATACTTCCAGTTGTCCCGTTTTGGTGTTTCAAAAATCTGGTCACCTTAAGCTAGCAACTACTCGTACTCGTACTAGCTATTTATTATCCGATTTGGGAACTATGAGTAGAAGAGGAGGCGCGTTATTCAAAGGAGGCTGAAGGTGTCTCTTGGCAACGTGGCCGATTACACTAAAGCATGCAACGCTAGAAATACTCAGCACAGCCTACAATAGACTCATTCTAAATGAAGTGCCACTCTGTTGAGTTGTGCGCATTGATTGCTCAAAACTAGAAACGGCCGTTGGCTGAGAGGGATCTCTCCACCACCGCTGGTTAAGTGTCAAGAATGGACGAATCTTTGTAAAAACTTCGCCATTTCATGTAATTGTATCACTTAGATTGTCATAACCATAGATAATATCATACAAATGAGATCATTTAAAATAATATCTTGCACTATAAAAATTAGCATTATTTGAGTTTACTGTCTATGTGGTGTTGATAAATTTGTTATTAACTATTCATAGGCATAATTTGTAAATCTACATGAATAAAGAAAAATAATCTAATCTAATATAATCGTTTTACACGTAAAACACAACTCTACCCACATAGTTTTTCCGTAAATCACTCCCTACCAGTGGTGGAACTGTTAGGGGAAGTGATAGTCATGAGCCGTAGCTGCTATCTGTTCAATCAGATAGAGATAAGCTGAGTTCTCCTGGGCTCTCTTTGTAAGGGTGACCGATTAGATTGGCCAGCAAAAAAGACACTGTTATCTGCTGTAAAATCACTTCCCGGTCGTTCGGATCTAAAACTGGGTCCAATTCATCATTGAACTCATTACCCACGCACAGGTCTCATACCTATGTGCGCTTCATCCTCAAAAAAAAAAACTAGAAGGGGCATTCTGGGGGGGATGACCAGTGATATTATTTAGGAGGGGATGATAGGCTCCAGGCACTATATGAGCCTGTTGGAAGCAAATTGGTGTACGTCGATTTTTTCAAATTTCTGTTCACTTTAGGAATAAATTCTTCATCCAAATCCCGGCCAATCCAATCGGTCACCATTACAAAGAGCGCCCAGGAGTTTCGTAGCTCATCTCTGAACAGATACATGCTACGGCACTCGGCTAGCACTTCACTGATGAATAAAATGTGGGTATTGTTATTTTATTTCAAATGAAATATAAAAAAAATTCATAAACTTTCACATTACTTCAAATGAATCAAAAGTATATTTTTAAAATATTTCAGGGGTTAATCAGAAGTTATTGTGTGTGTGGGTGTAGTCAAACTTGTTGAAAGGAAGCCATAAATTTCTTCCAAATATCAAAGTAATCATAGCAGAATAATGACCATCTCACTCAAACTAATCATGGGCAACAATGGGGTCTTTGTGCTTTCACACGGCATCTCCTAATCGACTCTCTCACTTGCTCTCGTTGTCTTCAGTCATCCATCCTTGTTTATTGAAAGAACGGTGGGGCAGACCTCATTTATACCTGTCTCTTCTCTTCCCTACCTGAAAAAAATCATCCGCATTCTTCCCGTTGTTTATAAAATCTATATAGATGTTAATCTACATGTATATACGTGTATCGATAAGTGATTGCATACATGCAATTTGCATATAGATTAATTAAAGGCGGTAGGTATTCGGTGGTCCCCCGGTGGGGGGGGGGGAAGGGGGGAGAGGTCGGTAGTATTTATTTATTAGTATCGGAGCACTGGCAGGGGCAAGGTAGGTGGTTGTAGCTATAAAATTTCTGAGAAAAATTTGCTCCTTAATTAAATAATTAAGGCTCTTAATGAAGAAACAAAATAGGATCTGTGAGTGCCCCGAGGCTTTTGGTCGGGTTGAGACAGATGGGGTAATCACAGACAACACAGTGCAGTGGGCGGGCGGAGCCCCCTGGTGATGGTGAGGGGGGTGATGGTAAGGGGAGGCCGCCATATAAATACGAACAAGTTTTAATGAAAGTATGTTCGGAACTTAAACAGCCTGAGGCCCTGCACCGTTGAAACAAAAACGAGATAGTTACACAGTGGAGACTATTAAAGAGATGGTGTCCAGGGGCCCCAGCCTGCCAGAGGGAGGAGGACAGAGGCAATCCCTGGGCAGTCGCGGCTCGTGCCTCAATCGGCCTCTTTTCTTTCCTCTTCTGTTCCTCTTGTCTTCTCTTCCTCCCTCCCCATTCCTGGTCAGCGCATCTTCTTTCCGCTTGCAACACCTCATCGTTATCATCAAGCTCTTGTACTTTACCAATGCCTTGAATTGAACCTCTCTACATTCTTTCTCTTCACATCTCATTCTTCTTGGGTGTCCTCTTGATCAGTGCCACCGTTCATCGGCTCCTTCTTCTTCTTATTCTTTCCTTCATTTTCTTTTTTTACGTCTTTTTTCTTCTACTTTCTTTTTTCTTTTCTTCTCCTCCTTCTCCTTCTTTTTTTCTTCTCCTTTTTTATCTTCTTCGTTCCTTCATTTTCTTTTTTCTTTTCTCGTCTTATTGTTCTTCTACTTTATTTTTTCTTTTCTTCTCCTCCTTTTTTTCTTTCCTTCGTTTTCTTCTTTCTTTTCGTCTCTTTTGTTTTCTACTTTCTGTTTTCTTTTCTTCTTCTCCTTCTTTTTCTTCTTTATTATCTTCTTCTTCTTTCCTTGATTTTCTTTTCGTCTTCAACTTTCTTTTATCTTTTCTTCTCCTTCTCCTTCATTTTTTTTTCTTTTCTTCTCCTTCTTTTTCTTCTCCTTTCGTACATTTTCTTTTTGTTTTCTACTTTCTTTTTTCTTTTCTTCTCCTTCTCCTTCTTTTTCTTCTTCTTTTCTTCATTTTCTTTTTTCTTTTCGTCTTATTTTTCTTCTACTTTCTTTTTTTTCTTCTCCTACTTTTTCTTCTTTTTTCTTTTTCCTTCTTTTATTTTTCTTCTTGTGCTTCTTTTCTTCTTCTTCTTCTCTCCATCTATTTCTCCGTTTTTTCTTCCTTTGCTCTTTTCCGTCTCCTTTTCATTTTCTTAATTCATCTTTTTCTCCCTTTCTTCATCATACTCTTATTTCTCTCTTTTTTCTTCTTTACTTTCTTCTCTTCAACACACTTTTTTCATTTTTCAATTCTGATCACATCCATTTCGGCAATATTTGAAGAATAAATTCTCGGTTAAACGCAATTTTAGTAACACAATCAAAGGCAGTAAAAATTACAAGTCGTTGTAAAATTAGACGTTGTTAATAGGACGCTTCAAAAAATTCAAAATCGTTAAATTTGATCTTGGGTTATATTGAAACTTGACTATCTTGATACTTGTTCGTTTAATCATAAATTTATTTTGCATCATAATATAAAAACGGGGTCGGATTCAGAAAATTGTGGCACGTTCCCCACTATTTGATTTCCACATTATTTGTGTGATAATTAGTCCCTAATTATGAAATAATGTTAAGGCTCCACATTCTCAAGTTCGTGTACTTGCTGTATCATTCCTAACTTTTATCATAATTTTTTTTTTAAATCTATATTTCAGTACTGGCTGCTTTTTATCAGATGATTTATTGAATAAATTAAGTTGAGAAGTCTCATAAAGATTACTATTACTATTAATAAATTGTATCTGATACTCTATACACCTACTCTTCTTTTTGTGACTGACTCTTGTCAAAATTTGTGTAATTATTTATGTGCCTGTACCTGACCATGTCTACTGTACCTTATGCTGTACTTACTGACAATAAACTAATTGATTGATTGATTGATATAGGGCCCATCATTCAAAAATAGTCACTGTTTATATTAATCAAGATGAACAATGATTTTGAGAAATAACTTCTATTGCCATATATTCCTCCTAGGAAAAAATTAATTTTAAAAGAATTAAAATTGACAGCAAGACGCTGAATTTACCATAAAAAGTTAATTTCAAAAGAACTTCAGCAGGCAACAATATTAGTGTAGAATATTGGTTTTTATAATCCTGTTAAGGCTGTGCGCAGGGTTTTTGGTCATAATTTTTTTCGAAGTTTATTGTATTGGATATTATTAAGGTATCGAAATGTTGACTATTGCCATTATAAATTATTTTTTTCATCAAATATTTTATGGAATATGAGAGTTCAAAGTTGAAATTTTTCGGTTTTGGGGGGCAATTGATCTCCCCTACAAGTTATTTTAAACTTTTGATAAATTTTTTTTAAATGGAAGACACATTGAGGAACAAAATGGCATATTTTTCATTCCGATCAAACAATTAGTTTTCTCAAATAGAATTTTTTTTAAAACATGCAAAAATTTTCAGTTTTTTAAAACATTATTTTGAAAAAACCAATTGTTGAATTGAAATAAAAAATGTGTCATTCTTTTCCCCAAGGTGTCTTTCAGTTATAAAAAAATATCAAATGTTTAAAATAACTTGTAGGTGAGTTCAATTGCCCCCAAAAACCGAAAAATTACAACTTTGAACGCCCATATTCCATAAAATATTTGATGAGAAAAAATAATTTCTCATGGCAATAGTTAATATTTTAATACCTTAATAATATCCAATTCAATAAAATTATGACAAAAAACCCTGCGCACAGCCTTAATATAATTTATTAAAGCTGCAATTAACTAATTTGTTCAATTTCAGCACGAGCGCGTAACTTGACCGTTTAGGAGTCACTCACTCCGTTACAATAATACACACTCACATACAAACACAGACAACAAACACACAAAAATAAATAGGTAGATAAAAAAGAGAAATACAGCTAAACTCTAAATTACGACCGGCAAGTCTCCGAGGTGCACACAGTGGAGAGTAGGAGGACCTCCTGCTAACTCGAATACTGCGGCTGCGGAGGTGTGTGTCTCGGCTTTGTTTACAGCTGCTGCCAGTGTGTGCGCGTGCGTGAGTGTGTGTGTGAGAGAATCGAAAGAAGAGAAGAGATACATCAAGGAAGAGACAAGAGAACGATGCATGTGGGAGGAGGCAAAGAAGAAGAAGAATAAGAAGAAGATTAAGTATTGAGACGCGTAGGTAACATAGACAGAATAGGAGAGCGGTGAGAACGGTAGGATGATGAGGAGATGAGGAGATGGTGGGAGAGAAGAGGAAGAAAAAGGATAAGAAGAAGACGATGACGATGAAGGTTGAGGTGGTGGTGGAGGAGGAGGAGGAGGAGGAGGAGGAGGGGTAGGAGAAGAAGACGACGAAGAAAAAGAAGGAGGCAGAGAAGAACAGGAAGAGAAGAAGACGATAATGATGGAGGAGGAGGAGAGGAAGAAAAAGGAGAAGAATAAGACGATGATAATGAAGGTTGAGGTGGAGGAGGAGGAGAAGAGGAAGAAAAAGGAGCAGAAGAAGACGATGATGATGAAGGTTAAGGGGAGGGGGAGTAGGAAGACGACGAAGAGGAAGAGGGGTAGAAGAGGAGGAAAAAGGAGAAGGAAATGAAGAAGAAGAAGAAGAAGAAGAAGAAGAGAAGTAGAAGTGAAGGAGAAGAAAACGACGACAAAGAATAAAATTAATTAAGATGGAGGAGAAGAAGAGGACGATGATGATGATGAAGGTTAAGATGACGGGGAGGGGGTGGAGGACGGGGAGGGGAGGGGAAGTAGGAGGAAGACGACGAAGAGGAGGAGGGTTAGAAGAGGAGGAAAAGGAGAAGTAATTTAAGAAGAAGATAAGAAGACGACGTAGAAAGAGAAGGAGGAGGCAGAGAAGAAGAGGAAGAAAAAGGAGAAGAAGAAGATGATGAAGGAGGAGGTGGAGGAGGGGTAGAAGAGGAGGAAGAAGAAGGAGAAGAAAATGCAGAAGAAGAGAGGAAGATGACGAAGAAGGAGAAGATGAAGAAAAAGGAGGAGAAAAAGACGATTATGATGAAGGAGGACGTGGAGGAGGAGTAGGAGGACGAGGAAGAGGGGTGGAATAGGAGGAAAACGGAGAAGAAAATTAAGAGCAATAAGAGAAGTAGGAGTGAAGAAGACGACGAAGAAAGAGAAGGAGAAGGAGGAGAAGAGGAAGAGAAAGGAGAAGAAGAAAACGATGATGAAGGAGGAGGTGGAGGAGAAGAGGAAGAAAAAGGAGAAGATGATGATGATGATGGAGGTTGAGGTGGAGGTGGAGATGGAGGAGGAGGAAAAAGGAGAAGTAAATGAAGAAGACGACGAAGAAAGAGAAGGAGGATGAGGTGAAGGAGAAGGAGGAGGAGGAGGGGAAAAGGAAGAAAAAGGAGGAGAAGAAGAAGACGATGATGAAGGAGGAGGAGGAGGAGGAGGAGGAAGAGAAGTAGAAGGGGAAGAAAAATGAGAAACTGAAAACGACGACAAAGAAGAAAAAAGAATGAGGAGCTGGAGAAGAGGAAGAAAAAGGAGAAGAATAAAACGACGACAAAGAAGAAAAAAAGGAGGAGCTGGAGAAGAGGAAGAGAAAGGAGAAGAATAAAACGACGACAAAGAAGAAGAAAAAGAAGGATGAGAAGAAGAACAAGAATAAAAAAGAAGATGCAGCCGTGTCACTGACCACCCATAATACGGCCTCTTAAAACTCGCAAGACTGTCCGCTTCCCCGCTTACATTTGCCCACACTCAAAATAGCGAACATAATCGAACGCGAAATTCATTATCCCGAAGGAATACTGTAATGTAACACGATGGGAGGCCGCTGCCTCTAAAGCACAGCTAAGGGAAGATCTGCACCTCGATGCCCTGCCTAATAGCCATGTGATTGGACGACACTCAGCTTGTGAGAAGCATTCACAGTGATTGACACATTCCCCTATTTACATCCTCGCTCTGCAATCCGGAGAAAAGCTCACTCATCTTGCTTGCTCCGAGGAGAATTGATTGATTAATTATTGTCTTAATTTAGGGCGAAGTTAGTACCTCTCAAACCTAGAGAATTGGAAGAATCTGAGAGATATGAACAATTAGATGATTGCTCAGTTCTAGAAATTTGATATTTGACCTAAATTGATTGATTTAATTAATTAGTTGAATAAACAGAATAAAAAAATTAATTTTGAATTTGCTGATAATAATAATAATAATAATATCGTGTGACCTGGCTGACTCAGGTCTGGTGTCAGAGTTATCAGGTCGCACCTGAATAAGTTCAGGGCCTCTGACGTGACTTAACGACTGTTTTTAGGCAGCCGGGACCGACAGCTTAACGTGTCCTCCGAAACACGGGAGTGGCACGAGGTAAAAACTTTCGGTGAGAACTGGGATCGAACCCGGGACCTTTGGGCTAGCAAACCAGCACTTAACCCACACGCCTACAGCCACTCCGTAATTGCTGATATTAACAATATACGCAAGTGTTTAGTTTTAATCATTATAATCATCATTATTATTCTTATAATTTTAAATTTTTTTATTGCTGATGATGCCCAAATGAGTCCGAGACTTGTGCGTGGGTAATAAGGTGAATGATTACACATAAGTGCCTGACGGTGGAGTGGGATTCGAACCCACGACCGCTTAAACAACAGCAAGCTGAAGTTGCGACGCCCCAACCAACTGTGCTAAGCGGCTCGCCAAATTTTATTATTATTAATATTCTTATTTATTACTATTATTATTATTATTATCATCATCGTTATTATTTTTATTATTATCAATATCATCATCATTATTATCATTAATATAACAAGTTTTTTTTACGGAGGATGAAGCCCCCACATAGGTCTGGTATTTTTTTTTCTGAGGATAAAGCCCACATAGGTCTGAGACCTGTGCGTGGGTAATGAGTTGGATGATGGTGATTGATGAGTTGGACCTACAGTTTTAGGTGGGTTCCGAACCACCGGGAAGTGATTTTACAGCAGAGGACAGTGCCTTTTTTGCTGGCCAATCTAATCGGTCACCGTCACAAACAGGACCTACGAGAACGCAGCTTATCTCTCTGATTGAACAGATACCTGCTACGGCTCGCGGCTATCACTTCCCTTTAGTTGGGTGATGACTGATGATAACAATTGATAAGTTGTACCTTCAGCTTTAGATGGGTTCCGAACCGCCGGGAAGTGGATATACGGCAGAGAACACTGTCATTTCTGCTGGTCGAATCAAAGCGGTCACCGTTCCAAGGACTGCCTGAACGCTCGTGTCTTATCTCACCAGACAGAGCGGATAACTGGCACGGCTCGTGGTTAATCATTCTCTAGCAAATTATAGCTTACTATTCCCTAGCGAACTAGCTTTTTTTTATTGCTGATGATTCCCACATAAGGCAGAGACTTGTGCATGTGTAATGAGGTGAATGATAACACATATAGATGCCAGACGGAGGAACGGGATTCGAACCAACGACCGCTGAAACGGCAGCAAGCTGAAGTTGTGACACCCCAACCAACCACGCTAAGCGGCTTGCCAACTTACTATAGATGTTTCAAAAAGTTCAAGAAAATATCAATTTTTCCCCCTATTATTTCACGAACCATTCAAACGAGATGGGAGAGAATTGAAAGAGATTGAAACGAGACTGAAAGAGAGAATTTTGCTCTAGCTTTACAAACGTCTCATTTGGTGTATTCTTAAGGCACTTGTTCAAATATTGAGATAAATCAAAAATACTTCAAATCAAATTCGTTTTTTATTTGCATGAAAATGAAACAGAATACAAAATATGAAATCACATTAATTTAGCATATACCATAAAATATGAAAAATCATAACTTTATAATGCAATTGGAACATCTACTTCTGCAGCTGGGAAAGTTTAGATGTTCATTAATATAAAAATCGAACAAATCAAGAAAAAGTCTAAAAACATGGGCATGCATAGGCGTTACTTCGTCAGAAATTCTTCACCAGTAATTTGTTAGCACGAAGAGGTGAGGAGAGTGTGTGACTGTGAGTGTGGAAGATACTTTGTCGTCTATTTATAAAGAGAATAGGGAAATATTTGTAGAGGGACTGAAGAGGGTGCTATGCCTAGTGAAAGGGCGTAATTTAAAGATAGATCCCAGAAGCATCCATTCTATCAAACGCTTTAGGCAAGTCAAAACATAACCTTCACTCATTCGGCGACCGTTAACTGCTGCTGCATTCGTCGGCTTACGCATGTCGGCTTAATTTTCGGCTCTAAATTTAGGATTTTGGAAGCGACACTACTTTGATGACTAATGGCGAGAGGAGAGCGGTCGCGTTTTTAAACGCACGAGGCTGCAGCGCTTTGTGCATGCTATCTCCTAGATAGCTAGACACAGTGATTAGATTAACAATTATTTTATCTCAATGACTGCATGCATTATACAAAAAAATTGAACAATTCAACAATTGAAAATTGAAATAATAACATCAGCAGTTCCATACACAGAATTTTAATAACAGGTTCTAAAGTGAAGGTTCGGAAGTGATAGCCGCGAGCCGTAGCAGGTATCTGTTCAATCAGATAGATAAGCTGCGTTCTCGTAGGTCCTGTTTGTAACGGTGACCGATTAGATTGGCCAGCAAAAAAGACACTGTTCTCTGCTGAAAATCACTTCCCGGTGGTTCGGAACCCACCTAAAACTGTATGTCCAACTCATAAATCACCATCATCCAACTCATTACCCACGCACAGGTCTCAGACCTATGTGGGCTTCATCAAAAAAAAAAAAATGTGGAAACTACTGATAATAGAATACAAAATTTGTAAGAATGTGGAGAACTGATTAAATCTTGAGTAGTAAACTTAAATTGTTAGGCTAAGTTAATTAATAATTCGATCTGCTGTTGGTCCCATACAGGTACAGTAGAACTCAATTATCAGTCACCAACTGGATAGCAGTGGCATAACAAGAACTTTTGGCACCCCGGGCGGTATTTAAACTTGTCAACCGCGCTCCCCCCAACAACTCATACAGTTAACAAACAACAAATTATTCATGATTCCTATTTTGCATCACTCATGGTACAATATTAGACATTTTTTATGTCGGTATTGGAAATTTGGGGCTGTGGGGTCATTCCAGAAAAATTAGGCAAATAATTCAAGGTGTCTCAAGGTGCCAATAACTCCAATTAAGGTGACTTTTCACAACTTTGACGAAATATAAGACTGTTTTTTAAATGAGAAAATGCCTACTCCCCCGGAAAAATTGAAAAACGCATTTTGAGCTTTTCTATGCAAGAATCCTCTCAAATTATTTTGAACCCATATATATATATATATATATATATATAAGTATATATTTTTTTTTTTTTAAATATATATATATCTGTATTACTCAACCCGAAAAGTATTAGCTCTCATCCAAAAAAAAACATTGTACCATCCATGTAAACCCTGTATTTCAGTATTTCAACCTACATTATGATGTTCAAACCACCCAACACCTGATTAATGAATGTCCAGTACATAAATTCGATGGAGGGATTGAAGATTTGAATGTTTTGACAACTGAAGCCATTGAATGGCTCAGGCAACTTAATGTAAATCTATGACCATTTATGTATGTAAAATTTGTGTTTGAATGTGTTTTATCATGCTGACGTGCCATACGCATATATATATATATATATAACCCACATTATGGATCAAATTCTATTAAGTGCTTGTGCTTGAGTCATCGCTAATGGAGGGTGTCCGTACTCAGGGACGCCCCTTTGCTACGCTACTGACACCTGCACCTGCATCGACAAATTCACTGATTATCTGAGGGGTTGATTTGAAATGGTTTGAATCATACCACATTAGGAGAAAACAATGTGTAGAACTAACTACAGTAGTTGGGAATAGTGTAGTAAAGAATGAATCTGATACATTAAAGGTCAAAGCCTCAGGGTTCATATTTCGTTTCTTGTTTTATGTCAACCATTTACCTAAAAAATCAAGGGGACCCTATTAAGCTCCATGTTAATGTAAGGAACATTTTCTCAGCTTAAGCTAAAATAAAGCTTTCAAATTTCAACTACAGTATGGCTTCTTATCTATCAGTATGTACTACTGTATGGCTTCTTTATCTATCTGTCTGTAGATTAAAATAGGGAAAAAGTAATCAACTTTTTTCTAAAAAAAATTCTTTTTAGTGTCCAACACTTTTCAATATAATTGATCATAAATGAAAATAAACATGAAATTTCATCAAAACTGCACCATACATGTTCAAAGATATGCCAGATAAAGCTACCCTGAAAATTTCAGCTCAATAGCTATACCGTAACCATTTTCCAGAAAATGTTCCTTCAAGTATGAAAAAACTGATTTTTGGGAAAATCTGAAAAACTAGACATGAATTATTAAAAATGGACTCACTCAAAACATTCCTCTTTCATAATTTTATATGAATTATTTGATAAATGTCCTTGTGATTGTTTATCAAATATCCTTTAATAGTTCTGTGGTTGTAGGTTATGGTCGTCAATTATTGATGATTCACACACTTCATACTTTCTTGCTGTTTTATTCCGAGGACGTTTACATTTTTTAAATACGTTGTTGTTGAATTTAAATTGAAAATAAACCAATATAACTCAAAGTAAGGTCAACCCAACTAAAACGATCTCATAAACTTCAAAAGCACGCACGTGAAACCGGCCGAAAGTAAACATACTCATCAACACATCAACTGAAAACTGATGTAGATAACATCGATCATCAAATATTTGTATCGACAATGAAATTGTCGACCTATCGTCATATCAAACTCGGGCGGTTATTTCAAAAGATATGAGAATTCAAAGTTGGGCTTTCAAGTGGGGAGAAAAATGAGATATGAGTTGTAAATTTGGTCGTGACGTTTTAATTTGAGCTATTTTCTTCAATGGGATAAACTTGTACTATTGTAATATATATAATATATCATTTTATTCAAAAAATAATGAAGTTTCACAAGAATTAAACTCTACAACAAGCTACCGCAGTTTTAAAGAGTCTTGAAAATATAGAGATATTAAAAAAACAATTGAAAAAATGTCATGAGTAAGATGAAAAGACGTAACATTCAGATATGAAATGAAAATCCACCTTGTCAAAGAAGTGTGAATTTCTATTTCACGTTTACTTTGAATGTATTACCTTAGAATACCGGTACTGCTTACTGGTTTCCCAGCTCCCAGTATTTTATTGCTGATAACTTCAATTTCATATTTTTGAGTTTTTAAAATGTAGAACTGATTAAAGTAGTCCTTTTAATTGAAAATGCCCAAAAGCAATTTCCTAGCTCATATAAACTCTTCCTAATTGGTAAAGCTACAGCAATTTGAGTTACAATAAGTTTGAATTTTAAATCTCCAGAATTTACACCTTTTACTTATCTTGGTAGATTAATTATTGTAAAACGTCAATTGACTTACTCCACATGTGCTTATTCCTAATGTTGATGCTTGTACAAAAATATCTTCACCTTGAATATGGTCAGCAAACAAAATTAGCCTGGCCTACAAGGAAATTCATGAATGAGTCAATTTTTAATCTGTTACCAATTTATGAATCACTCTTCAATCAGTCTGTGTTCTCATAGCTGCTCTCTTCAAGGCAGATTGAAATTTTAGTTGATGCACCCAACTGGATCTAAGCCAACTGGCTAATCCGATTTTTTCAACACCAGATGAAGTAAGCTAGTAGACGAGCTACTAGATTAACTACTGGCGTTTAATCCATCTGAGAATTGACCGACTGCAAAAATGGATTAACTCTATTTTTATCACAAATATTCGTCATTGGTTGATTAAAGATTCATTTTTTATGATAATCATCAAAGTTGAACTTTATCAAATACTTTTGGCTACCAAGCAACATCAAAATTCGCAAATTTCCAATTATTTTTGAATAAATCTCCTCACTCAATGAAGACTGTAGTCACAGTACAACTGTTGTTTTTTTAGTGTCTCTCTCATGCATTAAATCTTTAGTCCTAGCCTCATTCAATGCTGTATCTGATTAGATCATTTTTTATTGAATATTTTGGAAAGCCAATACATTAATACCAATCTCAAAAGTAAATAAAATGTTCATTTTCTATTATATTATCCAAATAAAATGAATATTCATAAAAATGATAGGTTAAGCACGTGATTATTATTGTTTAAATTATTATATTGTTATACTCCTGTTTCTGATTATCAGATAAAATAATTTTTAATTAAATTCATCGGAAGGGCAATATACTGTATTTTAATATCTGTAAATTATAATCCATTGACTATTGATTATATTTTAAATGGAATACAATTTTTCTTCAATACATAATACTTGTATATTAAATTTATTATTTTATTAATACCCTAGCTATTGTACCCGTCCTTCCTACGGATTATGTTCAGAAATAAGACTAAATATGTTTCGGCTTTTTTGATAGCAACGATCATGAAGTTGTTAGCAGCTTAGTAAACAACTTAGAACGTAAACAACTCAGTGACAGTTATCAGAGAGAATATAATTTGAGAACAGCTGATTTATATATCATGATAAATTACGTGATTTGTTCTTATGTGGTAATAAAACTTAGAAGAAATGTATCCAAAATCGCACAATACTTGGTTTTTAAACGTTTATTATTCTGTTTAAAAAAAGGTAATTTAGTTTTTTATAGTTAAAGACATTGTCAAAAAGGTCTTCAATACTGACAAATTACTTTAATCCCGATCGATGCTCTCGTTTTTCAGGAGAAGGCCGCGTAAAATGCCTTCGGGGCCGAGACAGACAGACAGAAAATGAGATAAGACTTGTTTCGGCTTCTTTAATGTATAAAACGTAAAAATAACCAAAAAATATATAATTCTGATAAATGCACAGACAAAACTCTAATTTTATTTATATAGATACATATTCCGTACCTTGGTCTCGTTCCAGCTGGTGCCGGGTCTGGTTGTTGAAAACGTCTCTCCATCTTCCTTGTATTGAGAATGTTATGTAATGATTGATCCTTGTAAATTATTTTATCATTCACTTTATTTAGTATTTTTCAATAATGAGCCTCCTGAGCATAGATATACTTCTGCTTTAGATGAATCATGAAAATAATATAGCTTGCTTACTTGCTATAGTTCCATATACATACTGCCTATATACTTCTAATACCACACTTCTAATACAGAATTTTAATGACAAGCTATTAAAAATGAAGAAGAAACTGTAGAATGAAAAATCAGTTTCAGTGAAAAACTGACTAAATTCGAAGCAGTGAAGTTAATTAGTTAAGTAAGCTATGCATCTTCTTTGCAAATTTGAGCCCTTTATGAGTCCACTTTGGTCCAGCCTAGTTAGCAACTTCAAGCACTTTGGGATAAATGAAACGAAGCCTAAATCGTTATCCTCCCACCAAACACTGTTAACACTTCCTGTTCCTCCCTTGATCAATATTGATAAAAATGTGATCAAAACAGACGATTGTGTCATCTCAGAATATTACCGGTGTAATTCATGTACGTTTTTAAGGTCCTATCTGTGTTCTTCCAAATTAGTGGGAATAGAGGTGTAGCAATAGATTATTGTAATCTTGCTACTACCAGTCGTTGAACTAGGCTGTTCTGGTGTCAGGTGTCCTAGACCCAATTGCACTCTGTTCCAGAAGACTTTTATATTCCTAACTCCTAGGTTCTACAACGTTCTGCCCCATAGCCTCAAGCAGGCAATCATAGAATCCCATTGCAGAAGCTTGAAGAGAAGATATATTAAAGCTTGCCTGTCTCTGATCCGTGAATATGCGGAAGGCTTGTTCCGAGTCATTTTTTGAAGCTTATGATCAGTGATAAGCAGATTTATTGATGTTTTGTATATTCCTTTTCTTTGATTTGTATTGCAGTTCACACTAAGGTTTCCCATATGTTTCCCTTTTTATTGCTTGTTCCTTAATATTACAATATACCCCTTAATTTTTCAAGCTATAATTTAAAATTCAATCTATCCTTTTCCTTGCTTTTTTTATTTATATTTTGAATTCGCCTCCCTCCAGTGGTCCACAAGTGTGCTGGAATATATGTTCTCAAAAATTATTTCAGTATATAATAAAATGTTGTATTCTTTATTAGTTTCTATATAGTTTATGTAATAAATAAATAAACAAATGTTTTATTTCTCTTCTAAAAATAAAGTACAATTCAAATGCTAAACTTAATTCTTCTAAGACAAGAGAAATTAGGTACTCCCAAGATAATTATTTTTGGGAGTTACCAGCTAGAACAGTTTTAATTTTATTTACAAAGCAAAACAAACTCAAATCATCAAGAAAACATACAAATAATTCATTCAAGGTACAGTCAAATAAAGAAAAAACAAACATACAAATAAAAGATAATTTGATAAGTTGGCAAGTCAGGAATTATGTTACTGCATCATTGAACAGGGTTGTCATTTTGCAATTCCTCCAACTGATACCTGTGCCTACAGAATTTTAACAATCATGACTTATTTACGAAATCGCTACCTCTATTCTTATCCTGAATCAACAAAAAATATTTATTTATCCTGTTTATCTAATAACCAATTCTTCAACATATTTTTAAATTTTCGGGGATCTCTCTGTTTTTTATCTCCTCTGGAATCTTATTGGAAAACTTTGGAGCTATGTATTGATAGAATCTTTTGTAAATCTCTTCTTTTTTTTGTTTGGGTATGACTGTATTTCCAAAGATTATAATCTGTAAACGTAATATTCATTGGTCCAAAAAAGAATATTGTTAACACTTTGAAAAAGTACAAATACCTTAGTGGGAGGATTCCCCATATATTATTTGTTTCTCCGACTATTAATAGTTGTAAGAAATTGAAATGTTCTTTTGTTGTAAATTTATTTACAACAGGCTGACCAAGCTTCTTTTCAGAAGTGAAATGCATTCCTCAAGCATCTCCAATATATGTGAGTAAAACATTATTTAAAAGTGAAATACAGTTTTAATATTAGATTTTCCTCAAGTATTTCGTCATGGAAAACATCGCAGATCACAAATTTATTTATTTGATAATAAACTATCTATCTATCTTGTACTTGAAGGAACGTAGAAAGATATAAGTTTACAATGAAGTATGCAGTCCAACTGCGTTGTTAACTGAAGAAGCTACAACAGGTAGATAAAGGAAAAGCAAGAAGAAGTAAGAGAAGCATGCCTCAAGAAGACCAGACCCCTAATGAAGACAGCAGTCTGTAGTAGCATTTAGCGGGCTCGCGTGTGGTCCATTGATAAGCGGTAGTTACTCTCGCCTTATATATATATTATATTCTTACCCACATGTACAGCCAGGCCTGTAATATGCGTCTTTACGCATGTATTTGGTTATACGATCTCATCCAGTCCATTCTATTGCTGCCCGCGGCTACAAAGCTGTTACAATGCTGAAAGCTACCTTACAGCAGTATGATCAGTAAACGAATGCTGGACTGTTCGCCGCTGCCTAGTCTAGATGCAGTTCAAAGCGGTCCACCTTGGTTAATGCTTCTCTTATAATTTTACGGCCTCTCACTATTAATTTTGATGAAATTATTGATAGCCCTAATATTAGAGAGATCCGAGAAAAAAGGTAGTAAAGCGTTCGAGATAAAAGTGGAACATAGGAATTATTAATATTAACATTATAAGTGAATTCAACGACTTGCAGTCAAATTTTTATTAAGAATAAGTAGTATTTTACTTACTCTGTAGGCCGAACGTTTTCGAGTTGTTGAAACCCATCTTCAAGGCAAAAGGTAAGGTAAAATACTACTTATTCTTAATAAAAATTTGACTGCGAGTCGTTGTCAAACCCATCTTTAAAGCCGCGTCTCCACCAACCGAACATGTCTGCCGAACATTGTTGGCAAATACAAAAAACGGGCAAACATTAAACATATGGGTCACCGAACATGTTTGTGAGTTCGGTCCGTGAGCGAACAGTGACGACCAACAACAGGTTCCTGTCACACCGATCATAATGTTCGAGAAGGCGTCCACACCAAACCAACTCCAAAAAATGTTCGGCGACATCAGCTGATTCCAGCGAACACTGTTCGCAGAGCATGTTCGGTTGTTGGAGACGCGGCTTAACAAGTCGAAAACGTTCGGCCTACAGAGTAAGTAAAATACTACTTATTCTTAATAAAAATTTGACTGCAAGTCGTTGAATTCACTTAAAAATATAATATTAACAATTCAATTCGTCATGGAACAAGAAATCCAGGAACATTTTATTGTAAATTTAACGATTTGCAGTCAATATTTAAATGTGAATAATAATTGTACTCACTCTTGGCCGAACGTTTTCGAGTTATGGAAACTCATCTTCAAGGCCTTAAAGGCCTCGAAAACGTGCGCCCAAGACTGAGTACAAAATCATTATTTATTGAAACAGAATTTATTAATTTCGAATTCCTATTATGCTATTATTTAATAAAATAAATTCCTGGATTTCTTGTTCCATGACGAACTGCGTTGTTAATATTAACTTTCATGTGAATTCAACGACTTGCAGTCAAATATTTATGCTATAAATATTTGACTGCAAGACGTTGAATTCACATAAAAAGTTAATATTAATAAAATAATTATAAATCAGACCAAAAATTTAATCAAACTGTAACCAAAAATTGCAGTCTTAATTTATTTTGAACAAGAAACAATTTATTGGCCTTCAAGGCCTGGAAGATGGGTTTCCATAATTCGAAAACGTTCGGCCAAGAGTGAGTACAATTATTATTTATTCACAATTAAAAATTGATTGCAAAGTACTATTATTTCATAATAATTGCAAAATTAATAAATTATTTTTCTGAATATTTGTCATTTTGTAAATTGTCAGTCATTTCAAACTATTATATTTATTCACAATTAAAAATTGACTGTAAGTCGTTAAATTTAAATAAAAGTTAATATAACAACGCAGATCACCATGGAACAAGAAATCCAAGAACATATGAATTCTTGCTTGGTCGAAATTGAGGGCTGAAATTTTTTGTTTAATTTTGATAAAATTTTTAGTTTGATCTTTAAGAAATGTTGTTAAAATTTGTCTAATCTAAAGATGTTTAAAAAAAAGCATTAAAGCGTTCGATGTACAAGGGAGACTTATAAGTTGCTTGTTGAAAGGTGAGACTTTGAGTTTTAGGTTTTAATTTCGATGAAATTATTAATCATATTCCTAGATATGTTCTATGAACTAGTAAAATGTAATAGAGTGTTCAAGATACAAAAGTTACAAGTGAGATACATGGATTATTGTTGCTTGTTCAATACTGTTGAATACAGAAGATTTTCAATTTTTTTGGCAAATTTTTCTATTTCATAGTCCATTGATAACTGATAAGAAAAGAGAGAACCAAGAACAGAGGTAGAAGAGGTTGAAGAAGGAAAGAAGGAAGGAATTAAAGAAGGAAAGAAGGAAGGAATTGAAGAAGGAAAGAAGAAAGGAATTGAAGAATGAAAGAGGGAGTCTTGAAGCTATTTGTATATGGGTGGTGATGTTCCTTGTTGGAAAGGGGAAACAATTAAGATCGTATCTCTTTTTTCTAATGTCTGCCTTTCCATCTAGACATCTATAGGCTATGCACAGCTTAATCACCGATTATCAATATTAGAAAGTGTGGGAATGATATAGTCATTATTCAAAACCTAGCTTTCCTTTCCATTCCTTTCTTTCAGTCTTTTTTTTCAATTCCCCTCCTCATCAATAATCTACTCTACCCTTCTTACTCCTCCCGCTATTTCACCACTATCATCAACAAATTTTATACTTCTTATTCCTCCCCTACATGAAATTTTCTTCTTCTTTTCCTTCTTCTTATTTTTTCTTCTTTCTCTTCCTCTTTTTCTCTTTCTCCTTTTTCTTCTTCTTTTTATTTGTTCTTCTTCTACTTTTTTCTTTGCTGTTCTTCTTTTTTCTCTGTTCTTGCACTTCTTGTTATTGCTTCTTTATTGTCGTTGTAGTTGTTGTTATTCTTCTACTTCTTACACTTCTTTATCTTTTCCCCCTTCACTTCTTTTTTATAGTCCTAAATTATCGCATTTAATTAATTAATTTATTGAACAAAGGTTAAGCCTAGGTGATAGATGAAGTGATGTTACAAATTTGGATGTAATAATTGGTGATGATGTTGTACTAAAGTTAAAACTAAATAGAACATATTAAACCCAAAAAAGTATCTAAAACGCGCCTATATAGTACCTGTACCAATATA
Organism: Conomelus anceps; assembly: GCA_948455865.1. Taxonomy (NCBI): domain Eukaryota; kingdom Metazoa; phylum Arthropoda; class Insecta; order Hemiptera; family Delphacidae; genus Conomelus; species Conomelus anceps. The sequence goes on from OX418226.1 coordinate 38,034,744, forward strand.
TATATATTTTGAAAATAAATACACGGTCCTTTCTAGCTCAACTGAACAGCAGGGTATATTATTAAGAATGGAGGGAACTACCCTTGTGGCAGTTTTTATACGAAATCAATAATGTTAATCGTAATATCTTTATTACATATCCTCCCTCTATGCATCACTTAGAGTTTAATTTCATTGGCTCTACCCGTTAGATCACCTTTAATATTTCCAACAAAATGTAAATATTATCAACCAGGTCTACTTTCGATGTGATGTTGAAATATTGTATGTAAGCACACATTTGAAAAAAGTTGTAAATTTATCATGAATAAAGTAATTAATCTATAATTCATCACTAAACTTCACTTTCTCTTTTTCTCAATTATATATACTGTATTTCAATCATATTGATATTTAGAGGAAATCTAATACATCCTAATCCTGCATGTCAACGTGTGCTACTTTTCAAGTGTGTTTTCTATCAAGTATAGAATAAATTAGAATTTATTTCTGCAGCTTACCATACAATAATAATTATATTCAGACAAATTTCTTTAAATTAACATGAAACTTAATAGAAATTGAAAAATAGAATATTGACTAAATATAGACTAAACTCTGACTTTCAAGTCCCCTTTACCCAACCTAACCTAACTTGAACTAACCTGACATAACCTAACCTAACTTAACTCAAGTGGAAATAACACTCAAGAAAGTGTTCATTTCCACTTAAAAGTCAATGTTGTTTAATTTTCTTATCTAGTTTATTTCATAATTTATTGGATTTGCCATCAACTTCTAAAACTTCTATAACTTCTTCAACTCTTCTATAACTTCTTCAACTTTACAGTCAAGTCAATTCGACAATTTGAATTATAATATTTTTGTATCTCCATAGAATTTTTCTGTTACGTCCTGTCTGTTACACCCTGAGAGTCTGTTACACATTGAAAGCTATTGCAAATTCAGGAATATCAGCTGAGCTGAACTACTTCCCAATGCGACATGGAAATACGCATCCCTGGAATAACGCCAGAAATTGGGAAATATTTCAAGCCACAAATCAGGTGTCCTCCGCGGATTCTGTGTCACACAGGCTTGCACTTTATAGCGGATGTAAAAATATAAACAGACCGTGGAAGTTCGGAGCCTCAGTTAATTAGTTATATAATTCAGTCATATCAAAAAGTAAGTCATACCTTTCTGAAAATCAGGATAAGAGCCAAAAATTTATCCTCTGATATTAGACGTATTTTTCCACCGATGGGAGACCATGCTTCTAGGACTTGGTGATAGAATTTAGTTAGTAACATTCAAGTATTTCTAACTATATGGATAAATAAATCTTAATAGATAAATTAATCAAATTTTTCTTAAATAAAAATTTATCATAAAAACAATTTTAAAGAAGCCTAGAATATATGATAGTAGGAGATTGTTCAAACCATACGACAGTTATACCTTGGTTGCATCACAAATTACAGTTTAAAATTCGAGAATAAATTCCCACTAAGATAACATAAATTACAGTTTAAGACCAAATACAATAAAAAAATATAATTTATATGTTACCAACTCAACCCTTCTTGGAAGACAACTCCATACTACATTAGCAGTAAGTTTATAAATATATTAGTAAGTGAATTTCTAACGAATAATTTCCGAAACATAAAGCACAGAAAAAGAGCCATAAACTCATGGTTAAAGTTAAATTATTTTTCATCACTGAGCTTAATATAATAATAATAAATTTTATGAATAACATTGTATATACAGTGATGATATTGATGATAATATGTTACAAAGAATAATACAGACGTTGAGACATACTGGCGCACAAGGATTTTCCCTTTACCTGGTGTCTTTGCCACTTCCTACCTACTGTGAAATTCATGTGATAAATGAGATTATTTTAGTTTCTCTATTTTTATTGTATCAATAATCGATAATGAACTTGAACTTACGGAGGATAAGATTTTGAATAGGGGAGAAAAAATGATTCTTAAAAATGAGACAACTCAATTAAAAATCAAAACTCCAAAACAGAGAAATTACAACATCACAGATGAGCAGAGACTTCAGAGAATGAAGACATATTGGGCACAGAAGAAACGTTTCCGAAAATGATCTTACCAATTTCGATTAGATTTGCTCCAATGAGGGCTTATAAAAAAAAATAATCGATAATAAGAGTACATAGCTGATTTTATTATTTTTTATAAGTTTTAGTGCGGTAGTTTATTTTGTAGTTTGTAATAGCCTAATTTTTGGCAAATAAATAAATTCATTCATTCATTCATTATTAAATTGAAGCTAAATTCACTTGTTCTTTACCTGTAGTTATTAGTTAGTTATCTAGTTATATTTTTAGTTGTTAGTAAAGTATGACGGCGTCTAAAGCTTATGAATGCTTGTGCTCGCGCGTATGTACAAATGTCGAATTGATACTGCATCCTTCTAAACCTGTTGAAATTGTTGAAATTCTCCACTTCATGTTACTCTGAACCAGTTATAATTGATGTAGTAGCTTGTATCGTTCGGAAATTGTTCTATTTTACACATTGAAAAAACGAATGTAATATCATCTACATGTCCATTATGATTATTATACATTTCCTGCCCATAATTATTCAATGTTAAAACTGCTATTGGAGATGGCAGTTTGCGTGATGCCACAATTATTATTATAATCCAGTTGATTGGCTGAAGCGGGCTTGTGGGAAAATCAACAGTTAAATATACATGCGTTCACACGTTCACACTCTGCTCTCACACCACCAGGCACGCAAGCATTGGGATAAGGGAATAAAAAGCCGATTTAAGGAGTTGCTCTGAAAAATACACTGGAAAAATCACGACAAAATCAGTGACCCTTCGCAGCAGCGTTCATTTTAGACTTGACCATATCGGCTCGAATATCACAAGTTGGTTTTGAAGGAACTGACAATTTTGAAAACTGCCAAATTTACAGAACATAATTTTCGAATTCCTCTAAGCTCTATCAATTATACTGAAGACTTCCCCAATGGTGGATAATGACAAAAGCATTGAATAGCTGATAGAAATCGATGAACGCTACTGCACAAAAATATTAAGTCACCCCCTGGAATCGAACCACGCACCTCCCAATTGCCAATCAGGCGTCTTAAGGCTGTGCGCAGGGTTTTTTGGTCATAATTTTTTTTCGAAGTTCATTGTTTTGGATATTATTAAGGTATTGAAATGCTAACTATTGCCACAAGAAATTATTTCAAATATTTCAAAATTATAATCAAATATTTTATGGAATATGGGAGTTCAAAGTTGAAATTTTCGGTTTTTGGGGCAATTGAACTCACATACAAGTTATTTTAAACATTTTTATAATTTTTTATAACTGAAAGACACCTTGGGTAAAAGAATGACACATTTTTCATTTCAATTTAACAATTCGTCTTTTCAAAATATTTTTTTGAAAAACTAAATTTTTCGCATGTTTTAAAAAATGTATTTTGAGAAAACTAATTGTTTGATCGGAATAAAAAATATGTCATTTTGCTTTGCTCCTAAATGTGTCTTTCATTAAAAAAAAATTATCAAAAGTTTAAAATAACTTGTAGGGGAGATCAATTGCCCCCAAAACCGAAAAATTTCAACTTTGAACTCCAATATTCCATAAAATATTTGATGAAAAAAATAATTTCTTATGGCAATAGTCAACATTTCAATAGCTTAATGATATCCAATACAATAAACTTCGAAAAAAAAATTATGACCCAAAACCCTGCGCACAGCCTAAACCACTAGACTACATTGACGTTTCGAAAGCATTAAATTATTATGTTGTGTATATTTGGCAGTTCGCAAAATTGTCAGTTCCTTTAAATCCAACATCCTTATTTTTCTTCTTATTTAATACACATTCAAATAAACTAAATTAAAATAAAAAAAAATAAAAAACAGAATAATAGTAGAGTAGATATTTTTATTTAATTTAGCCACAGTACTTGGAATAGCAATTAGTTTTTACTAGCCAAAATTGATAATAAAAAAATGTAGTCATTTTAATAAGAATCTCACTAGATTATCCTTGTTCAATATTGATTTATACACATGAATTAAGGAATAGTGAAGTTGATGAAGAAAATATAGAAAATCAAATAATATCTTAGCAAAATAACAGAGCTCTTGAAGTTGAAATACATGTTTATAACGTGTTTGGCTTTTCAATCATTAGTCTGTCTAATTATCATTGAAAACTTAAAAAAGCTCAAATTATTTTGTATACTTCAATTTCACGTTTTCTTGAAGTTTATTCTACATTGTTGATACATCTTGATGTCATGTTGTGTTATATTGTATTATTGTGTTTAATGAATTCATGTATCATGAATTGTTGTTTTACATGAGAAACAAAATAAAAATTAAATGGAAAACTAATAAGTTTATTTAGGGATCTATAAGGGGAAATTTTATTAGATTTTTTCTAACTATCGATGAAAATATTATAAACTCAGACATTTTCACAATCTTCTCTCTTTTCTTGATAAATTAGGGTTAATGTATTTCTTTTGTTTTCATTTAAATTATTAATAGATTTTGTAAATGATATTGATTTAGGTTTTCCATGTACTTGAAGCTTTCTGTAATCACTTTGAATTTTCATTATTATTTTCATTTTTCATTTTCTTTCTTTTTTCACTGATATGTTTTATATGAATTATTATTTTTTGGTAATATGTATTCATAATACTTGTGCTCAGGCTCAGCCTTTGCGGATATTTTATTTTTATTTATTGCAATGCATGTACATACATGTATTATATACATGAACAATACATATATAAATTTTTTCAAGTGAATTCAACGACTTGCAGTCAAATTTTTATTAAAAATAAGTAGTATTTCACTTACTTTTACTTACTAAAGTAAGTGAAATGCAGTACTACTTATTTTTAATAAAAATTTGACTGCAAGTCGTTGAATTCACTTGAAAAGTTAATATTAAGAACGCAGTTCGTCATGGAACAAGAAATCCAGGAACATAATTATATATAATTTGTACATTTACAGAATTTGTTTTATATATATATATATAAATAATTAATATATATAGAACTAATTTTTTCAGACATTTGATGTTCAGTAGAATAATTTATTATATTTGTACAGTTTTCATTCAATTTCAATAAATATAAAAAAGAATAAAGATAAACTCTAGCTGGGGCTCCAAATAAGCAAGTTTTTTAATAGCCTCATAAAGTTCTCCTTAAATCTGTTCTAAATCTGCTCTGATAACCAATATTAGAAATTAAATTCTATCTACCGGTAAATAAAAATGTAAACCGGTAGATTCCAGTCTGTTTCAAACTAGATAGTTCATATGGCATCAAATTGTTTTTGAAGTTAGTCGACAAAAGTTGGAAAAATACAAATGTGCAGTTAGTGGCAGTCTGTAACGCGGTTTTGTGAATATTTTCGTCTGCGACTATCGCTCTCTTGGCTGTTGTGATATGGCATGAAGCACACCTGTGTCACCTTGTTCCAAGATTAACCGAACTAGGCCGAGTACGGATTATGGGGATTTCAAAATAGACACATTTATTTTTCACCAGCGTGGTGATTTTGAAACATATCCGCCTACCCACTATAAATTTTGGTTTTGAAACGCCTCGATGTTCAGAATACCAATATAATTACAATAATTAGAAAAATAATTATTTGTTAACTACTATAATATCACAACACTTATAGAACGAATTTCTTTATTTAGTGATGTTGAAGATCCATCTTGTTTCCACTAATATATAATAAAAACTTAAAAAAAACGTTTTAGTGGACATTAACTCACGTTATGGCGTGACGGCCGTTCACTCTGTTGTGAGTTACTGTGGGTCGTCTGACGATGCTCTTGACAACAGAGTGAAACGGCCGTCACGCCATAACGTGAGTTAATTCCCATTTAAAAGTGTTTTTTAAGTTTTTATTCCTTATTTAGGTTGAGGTATATATATATAGATTAATATATATATATATATGTGTGTGTGTGTGTATATATATATATATAATGGCGCCCCGCAGGTACCCATTCCACCGCCCTTTTCATAGTGTCAGTCCACCCCTGGGTTGAGGTGACGCATTAAATAGCATCAAAGCAAAACCATTATTATAATCATAATTATTCGACGACTCATATAGCTGTCATTATCAGTTGGCTTTGTTAATATAATAGTCATAATATATTATTTAATTCAGTAATTGAATAATTTCGATTTTCCGCAAAAACTTACAATCTTTGATTAATTTATGGTATCTGGGTACATTTTACACATTTCAAAAAATATCAACTTGACAGTAATTATTTCTAGACTCAATTTATTCTCACCAAGGACTTATTTTGTGACTATGATTGTTTACCCCTGCACCCATCATCATTGAATAATATTGATTCACTACCGTACTTATTATATAATGCTTATACTATATTATATATTATATAATTACTTATTATAGGTCATGCCAGATAATATAATAATTGTAATAAAACTCGAAATGTCGCCGTATGGAGGACTAATAATATTCTTTGTGAAAATTTAAGTGACAACTAGAATTAATTTTAATTCAAAATAATATATTTTGTGAATTGCAAGCATGAATTTTGTAAATATTCAATGCAAATTGCACGTCTAATGCTCAAAATGTTATACTATTTTTAACATAATGTTAGAAATATTAACATTGATCCTATCAGTAAAGCAAATGATTTTTAGTAATAAGAATCTGAGTGACGCATTCGCATTTAACATTTTATTAAGTTAAACATAATTACTGCCCCTAGACTATACAGCCTAATATTTGTCAAAGAAAATCTCCCCACTCTACCCCAAAGACTTACAATACATTCCCATGATACTATAAATAAGCAAAAGATTGATATTCCGCACTCTAGACTTTCCAAGACTTTCATAGCCACATTCATCCTATTTAATAATTACACCCTAGCTCCCACACCATCCCTTTGAATAAATTCAAAATTTTATTAGAGCAATGGTTGAAAAACAAAGCCTTTCACTCTATTGAAAAGTTTCGAAGCTCAGATATAGTGAATTTAAAATTCTCATATAATAAATGTTTATAGTTGTAAGTACAGTATAAGTAATATACATATTGACTAGATTTTATGTATAAGTAGCTAGTAGGTTGTTAGAATAGAATAAACAATTTATTTTAGTTGTACCTACTATGACACTGCACTTCTACCCCATCTCTGACTTATCACTCTCTCTTCTTCATCCATCAGAACATCATAAATAAATAAATAAGTATTATCACTCACCCCCTCACCATCATCTAGGCTTAAAATACTTGTTCAAAGTTGCTTTTGTAAATAAATAAACAATTAGGATAGGCATGGATGGACAATTGGATAAGGTGTAGATTGAAGAGGGGAATAAAGGAGTTAGAAGAAGAAGGAGGTGGTGGAGGAGGAGCAATAGAAGAAGAAAAAGAGGAACGGGGATAAGAATATGATGGATACAGAGGAAAGGAAAGTGGATGTGAAGACTGAAGAAAAGGAAATACAGAAGATAGTTAATACCAAGTGCATAAGCTAGACATGAAGGATGGATGTATGGAGGGATAAGGTAGAGATTGAAAAAGAAAATGGGTAATATCTGATGACCAAGTATAACAAGGGAGGAGAGTGTGTGTTTGGAGAAGAAGAATTGTTTTTGTATGTTGTTACTATTCCGCTCACACAGTAACCAAGCCAGTCCGTGGCACATGCTGCATATAACACTTCTAAATCCTGAGCGACGGTCTGTCTTGGGCGCTTTACACGCATTAGGTGCACATGGCCTTATTTGGCACAATGATAGGCATTAGACTCACAATTGCAATTACTGACATCGAGATACAGATGGAATATGTCGTCCCCGACGGCTGCTAGCCTAACCTAACCTAACCCAACCTACACCTCTTCAGGAATTTCCAACTGTGGCCAACAACTGACAAACGGTTGCGCATTCCTCAGCATTGCCACTTCAAAAGCGCAGTTTAGCAAATAAATAATTATTAAAGACGAGGTGACCGCATCTAAGGTACTCAACAAAATATTACTATCGGATTATGAGTCGGTTTGCTAATTATGTACAGTATTAACTTCCTTTTGGGAAAGTAAATCTAAAGGCATGTGAGCTGTAGCTCTAATAAAGAGGTAAATGCGCAACTAGTTAGCCACATCATGTCAACATTGACGGAGTACTAAACAGTTCATGTTTATTATGGATGAGATGACAGAGCACCTACTAATAAATGAATATATATGTATCAGAGATAGTTATCTTAATATACTAGTGGCAGCAGGATTTAAGATCTCCTGTGAATTTTGTTTGAAAGATTACAGACCATAGAAATATTATTATTATGCATATTATAGTACAAAGCAGTAAACATTCAATCAATCAGTTTATTGTCAGTAAGTAGGCCTACTGCATAAAGGTACAGTAGACATAGTCATGGTACAGGTACAGGCAGTAATTACACAAATTTTGACAAGAGTCAGTCACAAAAAGAAGAGTAGGTATTAAGGGTGGTGATTGGTCATGCGGTGAGCGTGGTGTTCAAGTGATCGTGATGTTCAGTCACGACCGTTCAAGACTGCGCTTGGATGGGTGACCGTGCTTCAATGACTTCATGTTACAAGCTTTATTATCACTTACCCGGTGGTTCGGAACCCACCTAAAATAGTAGGTCCACCTTGTTCCCCGTAACATGGCTCAAACGGCGAGGTGGAAGTACCCGTAAGGGTCTCCCTACCATTAAAAGCCATACGCTTATTATTATTCTACATACATTGCAAAAACAAAAAATCAAGCTATCAGATAAGACAGTCATCAATATCATTTAAGTTAATCAGATATTTCAATAATAATGGCAGTAGCCTAGGTTTTGAGATTTCTTGAAAACTTTATGCAAAAGACTGCAGGTCACAGAAAAGGATCATCAGCGATAAATAGTAATCATTCATGACATAGTTATCCCAATAAATTAGTGTAGTACAAAACAGCAAACCTGTATATTTTCGGCTCTGAAGGTTTTAAAATAACCTGCAAATTTTAATCAGAAAACTAATTTTTATTCTACAGACTTAGAAAAGGACCAACAACTACTGTCTTTCAAAGCTCCTTTTCATCATACAATGTTTATATTATACAGTTCATCTGTTTGAAAAGAGAAATTCCCAAAAAAAACACATTTTTTTTCACTGATGATGTGAATTTTTAATGTTTTTCATTTTTTAGCAACTACCTTTTTAGCAACTTTACTGCTCTGCCCACCTGCATAGTTTTGTGATTAGTTCTTTAGAATAATATATTACAGGAAAAGCTCAATACACACGATAAGTAAGCTCGCATGACTCTAATTAACAGCTGTAATATTAAAACATAGCTAATATGTTGCTTTGGCTTAAGACATATTGGCGTATCATCTATATTATCACCACAGTGACGCATCATGTTATCAGCTGTTCTATGAGCATCCTGCATCTGAGCACATTTTGAAACGGCAATAGCGTCCATAAGTGAAATTTGAATATTAATTTTAAAGACTGAAAAAAAAAGAAAAAATCGGGCTTCGAGGTGCACTGCATCGAGTTTAGAGGAAGCTATGTTGCTATGTTAAATGGATAAGACAAAAACACACGCAAATACACAGACACTCAAACACGCCCCTACTCTCTCTTATTATTATAGATTATGGATATCTACCACAATATTGTCAATACTAAAAATATTTATTTTACTTGTATGAGTCAAACAAATAAATTAAGTTGAAATGAAAAATTATTTTAATGAAACCGAATGTTACATTTAACGGTTGTCATGCCAAGAAAATAATTATTGGAGAAAGAAAATTGCATCAGAGTCAGAAATTAGATCAGGAAACATTGTTGCAGAAGAAAAGTAATACAGATAAAACATGCAAGAAACTTCCAGGAATTTGTTGTAGCATGGAACACCTTAGCGCTATGCTGGCTGGCTTGTTCCGCGGAAGCTGCAGTCGTGTGAAGAATGTGGGTTACAAGAAGCAGGAACTTGCAATCTCCGGTAGGGAGGTGAAAGTGAAGACGGTCTGATAATAGGGGTAAAATATGCACGACATAGCCACCAATGTTTGAGCCACCACTTTGGCGACCATCTTGAAGTCACCACTCTCGCCACCAGGCCACCACAGTCGTGGTTGCATTGCAAAAACCCACACAGCCGGAGGGTCCACTTCTCATTTGTTGCGGAATGCGTCGTAAAGTCTCCAAGCTTGCTTCACACACGCACACACAGACACAAGAAGCCGCGTGCTCGCACTAAAATATACTTCAAGTATCTTCCAGCTAACCTAACCTAACCCAACCTGACAAAAAGCCACCCGTTCACACTTGTACCAGACGCTTGAGAATCACATCCCCTTTATATAGCATACACACACACACACACATTCAAGCATAGATAATTCAAATACCAACCTGCCTATCGCGGTGTGGACCTAGCCCATATATAATTACCTTTCCGCTGAAACAAAAGGAAATCATTCCCGCATCATCAAGATTTAGTATATTGGAATTGGGTTGTTAAAGAGTGACCACGTGACCAGCTCACTGTGCAGGCTAAAGTGAATTTGTGTATTTTTATTAACATGAGGTCCCTTTAATGCAGATGTTGGAAGTGAACTGGTTTTTGTTAATTATTATACATTAAGAAACTACCTTTTTAGATTAATTTTATAAGCCTTTTCTCAAGTTCCTTAAAAATCAAATAACTGTAGTATTCATATAACTTGGCAGCGTGTAGAAGATGGGAGGACTTGCTACATCTGAACCCAACACTGCTGCCAAGTTATATGAAAACTACAGTAAGTTATAATATATTACTATATACTATTCTAATATAGTAAAATCTATTAAACAACACAAACTCCTCAATTTACCTATTATTTTTTCAAAATTTTAAAATTTTCGATTTTAAACCTAAAAAGATTGCAAAGTTGGTATTACGGACTTGAAAAAGGTTTATAAAATTAATTTAAAAAGTAGGTAGTTTTCATGATGTCATGTACCTCACTTTTATTAAACTTTCTGTAATTGAGAACTTGTTAATTCTCCATGAATTAACGAAATGTGCTACATCTAAGACCTGTAAGTATTTCACAGTATGTAAGAAAGAATTTTTAGAAATGTAAAAAATATCCATGAGGATTTCTCTTTAGAAATTATTACTTCATTCTCTTCCCCTTCCCTTCAATTAATTTATTATTGTTTAGTCTAGGTCCTCACATATCTTTTCTCCTGTTTTTGACTTCGAGATAATTTAGATAGCCATACTGCTCTAAGGTTTAAAAAAGAAATTATTCCTCCAATGCTCGAAATATTCATTTAAAAAATTCAACATAGTTTTTTCAGTGCAAATATTGTTTTTCACTTAAATTCATGTAAAATAATTTTCAAATTGATTAACAGAGAAAGTAGACAAAATGAATAATGAAATACATTCATCTGGACTCCAGCACTTTTGTGAGGACCATGAAGACGTGGCTTAAGGGGAACCCCTTTTATTCCCTTGATGAGTTCCTGGGAAGCTCATTGGAGGACTTGTAGAACCCAGACATGACACTACCAATCCAGGATCCTGGTCACAGGCAAAGCGGAAGGTAATAAAGGTACAATGTTGAGAGATGAAAATTATATTTGAAAATAATTTACTCAGAAAGAGCACAGAAAGTTATTGCGTTTCAAAAACAAATCATCAAGGTTTCTTCAAAATAGAATATCAGTACAGGTTTTTTCAGAACCTAGAGTACATTCTGATAATCGAATAAAACAGAAAAACGCTAAAAATTACCATAGTACAGTACATTGTAAAGATAAAAAAGATTGAATGTTTCATGATATTCTAAGGTTTTTCAATATCGAAAGCATTAAAAAGTTACACACCTTGTCAGGTTATGTGATTCCCATTCGAAGGAAGCATGAGGAATCGTGTGAGGTCCACTTGCAGCATAACTCAAAAGGAATGTGATCTGTAATTATATTAATAATAAACCTCAGATACAGCAGCAGTTGGACCAATTCTTTGGGCGAATTGTTATCCTTAACAGACGTTGTTTGGAGTTGACCAGCTAATAAAAAAGTTTCCTCAATCACAGGGCTAGTTGATCTCCTAATTTGCGTAATGCCATTTGGTTTTGACAGTTGTTTTCTCAATACAGACGTAGCCAAGAGTGTTTTATAGCCGAAAAAACACCAGCTAGTCTATCATTTATCTTCATTGTTGATTAATCTAACTACCATTTCATATTCGACCGCTTTTTTGGTATTTTGAAGCTCTTCACACACACAGACGCACCTTCATACGCGTACACGCGCACAAACTTAAACTTATATATTTCTTCAAGATCTTTAAATACAAAAATTTTCATTATTTATTAATTGGAAAGTATTTCCAAAAAGATAATAAGATTTATAAATGAATAATGAGCTTGAGCCTTTCTACAATATCTTCATATACATAGGCTAATTATGCTGTATTCTCAAAAGTTGACTTGATACTTTTATTATTTTCATTGATGCAATAAAAAAACCATACTGCTTACAGCGGAAAAAGAGGGAAAAATAAATTTTAAAATTTGGTAAACATTAATATATCATTAACTTGTAAAATAGAAATCACATTGCAAACATGTTGAATGTTACCGTACTTGTGATAAAAGGCTGAAAAAGATTTTTCAAAAACACGAAATTTTTCAAAACATCTCAATGGCAGTTAATTGTAACTTAGTACCTATCAAAATAGAAAACAGCATATATTGATGAAAGATACTAATAAATTAACTTTTCATGTGAAATTTGACGACATGCAGTCAAATATTTGTTAAGAATAAGTATAATAACTCACTTAAACTGGCCGAGTACTTTCGAATCTACTCGAGATTCGAAAGTACTCGGCCAGTTTAAGTGAGTTATTATACTTATTCTTAACAAATATTTGACTGCATGTCGTTAAATTTCACATGAAAAGTTAATATTAACACGCAGTTCGTCATGGAACAAGAAATCCAGGAACTAATAAATTGTTTGCAGGGCCATGATGTAGTTATATAAAATGAGAAATTATAGAAATTATAAATATAGGAGCAAATTGAGATTAATTAATAAAGGACTGGAATGTTTCAATTACAAATAATATTGTTATAGATATATTCCTAATAAATATCTATAAGGTACAGCAAAATTTATTAATTTATTTACTCAAATAGACACAAAAGAATGAATGCAAAGACAAAGTTCAAAACTGTTCTCTTCACAAATTTTGAATTATACCACATTTCCCAAAACATCGAAGTTAGTTATATAAAATATATAAAATGAACTATGTTATAAAAATAATATGGAAAAATGCTGAAATTAAACGAAAGATTATTGAAATTTTTCAAAGAAAACCATTAACTTGTGCCTACAGAAACCGTTTTCTTGATAAATAAAACAATAAATGCTGAAGTTTTCATGAATTTATTTATTCATTTAACTAGCATACAATCAATGTGAAAACAACAGGCTATTGCCCAAAACTGCTTTTCACAAAATTTTAAAGTAGGATCAAAATATTAGGTTAGGTCGCTGTTTCACTTGAAATTTTTCCTTTATTTTATCTAATGAAACGAAGGTAATATATTTTCAGCTCTTATTCGATGATTCAACAATTGAAAAAAGAAATTATAACGTTGTTGATTTAGAAATTGAATCTCGTTCTAATTATAGAGGGTCTGCACACTACTTTGTGGGTGTTTGGAGAGCGCCTGTCCGAACCGCCGTCTTTGTGGCAGAACTACATATTTGCAATTATAATTCGAAGGGATTCGTCACTTGCGAGAAAGAAATAGAAGAGAGATAGATAGAGAGTGAGTAGAAGAAGAGAATTTAGAGGATAGAGGGCGGTGTGATCGGTTGGGACCACCGGAGGCATTGGCCAAGTCGTTATCGGACATTATTATCGGAAGTATGAAGCCGCCTATCAATGATGACGTAACAGAGACCGTTTTGAGCGGCGGGGCAGACAAAAGGCTATTTATTTGCGGCCGAGAGGTTCGTAAAACTGATTGAAAATAGAGCAAGAGGTCGAGGGACCATTTGTGGCGGGAGGGAGGGGTGCGTAGTATTGGGATTGGGCAATGACCATGGCCATCTCGATTTCACTACAGAATTTTCATCGTCGATAATGATTATTGCCCCTTAATAACCATCAGCAGCTAGGTGGCGATAGCTGACTGGTAGTTATTGGCTGCAGACATGAAAAACAATTCCGCATTATTTGTTTACATTGAATCATATCATGATTTAGTGTATACAACGTCAATTATTAATGCCCAACAGTTTGCGCCTTGCTTGCACAAGCACATTACCACCCAGAGTCGTTAAAAGAGTTATAATAAAATGGGTAGATTAGTTCATTATTTACAAGTCCAATATTATGGACAGCCTTGGTGGTTACTGGTTGCACTGCTTGTGGGGTTATTGAGTTCGATTTCTGGTTATGACTTGAAATTCATCCATTCAGACCCGTATTTATGAGCCTATCTAATGCTTCCTCAACCCGAGGGTTACTTGAAAAGCCTTTTGATTGGATTAATTACAAGTCTTCCTTGGATTGAGGAAGCCCCAAGTGTAAATTCATAAATGCGGGCCTCAATGTCGTTCTTTTGGTGTCAAACCATTTTTTAACTCTTTTACATAGGGTACATCACTCATACATTTAGGCTACTCTATGCCTATAAGGAAGGAACACAAGCAATAATATGAAGAGATAAAAATGACGAAGGGGAGGAGAAGGAAGAGAAGGAGGAGCAGGAGAAGAGGAGGAGGAAGAGGAAGAGGAGCAGGATAAGTAGGAATATTCAAGGGATGAAGCAAGGTGCATCGGAATTAATAAGAATAAGAATTAGAATAAGAATAAGAAATAGAATAACAATAAGATTTAAGTTATTTATACAATTCATAAAGCATGATACAGATTACAGTATATAGATACAGTACACAGATTTTGTATATATGAAAATATTCCTCACATGAGCCGAAGGCCTGTGAGTGAGAAAGAGTTAACATTAGATCTATATATATATATATATATATATATATATATATATATATATATATGAATAATAAGAATATATTATTTATTACACAATGATGATAATTAAATAATAATGTTCAAACAGGAATTACAACAAACTACTAACATTTTATATAATATAAACTTAAAAAACACTTTTAAATGGAAATTAACTCACGTTATGGCGTGACGGCCGTTTCGCTCACGCCATAACGTGAGTTAATCTCCATTTAAAAGTGTTTTTTAAGTTTATATTACATATTAGTGGAAACAAGATGGATCTTCAACATCATACTAACATTTTGTTTACAGCAGAAAACATTATGCAAATTATGTTCCTAATTAATTGTCTAATATATTAAAACCCTGTTAATATGTAAATAGTTTATTAAGAAAATGTTATAGTATTTAACAAGAGTCTAAACAGAAAAATGTTAACAATTGAGTAGAAATCGGGAAGGAAGCCATAGAAAAGAAAATTCTAACGTTTGAGGAATGAAAGGATGTACCGGTACAACAGAGCAATCCCCCCATCACCGATATTGAACATGGACAAGTCACTCATCAATAATAGAAACAGATACAGAGGTATTTGATACTTATTTATTACATCTTACGTTGCCAGGTCTAGTAAGACCTATGGCAAACACTAATAAATACTGTATAACCAGAAATATATATTACATAACATTAAGTAATTATAGTTGAGATAAGTAATTAAATCTGTGATGTTTTCCATAAATAATTGAAGATAGAGAGATAAATAGACACTTATAATATTAATCACTCGTGTTTAATTAATTAGTATGATGAAATCTTCGCCTCTTTTACCATGAAATTCCTCATGTATTAGAATAATATGACTTATTTAATAACAATAATATGGTTTTTTTGTTTAACATATAATATTTTTGATGTGATTTATACCATAAACATTTGTTTTTGATTTCCTATCATACAGCATACTATAATTTGAGACATGATTGCAATGCTTTACACATTTCTCATACATATAACATAAAAACTCATTCGTATGAATGTTTTAATACTGCTCATTGCTCACCAACCTATTGGTTTTGGGGTTCAATTCCTGGTTAGATCAAGCAAGTGATAGCCGTGAGCCGTAGCTCAAGTTAATTTCGAATTCCTTTAATTGCTATTACTTTATACTGAAGACTTCCGCAATGGCGGATATTGACAACAGCATTGAACAGCTGATGGGAATCGATGAATGCTACTGTACAAAAATATCAGTCACCACCGGGAATCGAACGGACCTCTCAATTGCCGGTTGAGCGCCCTTAACCACTAGACCATGGAGACCCTTAGTAAAGTAATAGCAATTAAAGGAATTCGAAATTAATAAATTCTGTTTATGTATATTTGTCAGTTTATTCAATTGTCAGTCACTTCAAACTAACTTGTGAGATACGAGCCGATATGGCCAAGTTGAAAATGAATGCTGCTGTACAGAAGGGTCTCCATGGTCAAGTGGTTAAGGGCGCTCGACCGGCAATTGAGAGGTCCGTGGTTCGATTCCCGGTGGTGACTGATATTTTTGTACAGTAGCATTCATCGATTCCCATCAGCTGTTCAATGCTGTTGTCAATATCCGCCATTGCGGAAGTCTTCAGTATAAAGTAATATTATTTATTTTATAATATAGTTTATTCATTATATACATAAATGATCTGCCAAATATAATCAAAGTATGGGAAAGAGGCGGTAGTCCTTATTTATATGCAGACGATTTAGGTCTTAAAGTAAGTAGCAGCGTTAAGGAAGATATACATTCAATCATCTGTGAAAATAATTCAACTATAGAAGATTGGTGTGCAGCCAATAACCTCAGTCTAAACATTAAGAAAACAAAACATATGATATTCAGTTGTGACACTAAGTTAGTAGATAAAGAGTCAATGAAATTCCTTGGAGTGAATATTGACACAAATTTAAATTGGAAGTGCCATACCAGTTACATTGCCAAAAAAGTAAATAAAGGTATATTCCTTCTGCGAAGACTTGATAGAATTGTGGGTTTGCCTGTACTAATGAATGTGTATTTTTCTTACATACAAAGTCATCTTGTGTATGGTATCCGCTTATGGGGAAATTGCTCTACTGCAATCATTCTTTTTAGGTTACAGAAAAAATCATTAAGAATTTTATGTAGAAAGCCCCCTCGCACACCATGTAGGAATTTATTTATAGAAAGGGGTGTCTTAACATTGCCATCTTTATATGTATTTGAATGCTTGCTGTACATTAGGAGAAACATTCAAGATTTTGAAATTAACTCTGACTTCCATAGTCATAACACACGAAACAAATGCAAAGTGAGAGTCAGACACTGCCGCTACAAAGTTTCTCAAAAGAGCTGGCAGCAAATGGCCATAAAATTATTCAATTGCCTACCTGAATCAGTAAGAGTAATGGATATCAAATCCTACAAAACATATTTAAAAGACTTGTTAATCAAAAAATGTCTGTATGCGATAGAAGAGTTTTTTGAAATTGAATTTTAATTCGTGTGTTATATGTTTTTGTATTAATATTTTTTGGTATTGGTCATATAGGCTATTTATGACATGGTTATTGTAGTTTTCATTATATATTTAGGACATAATATCTTGACGTTGTTGTAACATTTCTAATGTTTTTTGGCAATAAATGATTTGATTTGATTTGATTTAATAGCAATTAAAGGAATTCGAAATTAATAAATTCTGTTTAAAAAATACACTGTTCTCTGCTGTAAAATTACTTCCCGGTGGTGGTTCGGAACCCACCTGAAACTGTAGGTCCAATTCATCAATCACCATCATCCAAGTCATTACCCACGCACAGGTCTCAGACCTATGTGGACTTTGGGGCTCAATTCCTGGATAGATCAAGCAAGTGATAGCCCAAGTGATCCTCAAAAAAAAATTCAACTCATGCACAAGCTATTCAATTACAAAAAACACATACTATTGCGAAGCTATATTTTTATTGCCTATAGACTTCATCAATTTATCAGTATTGGAAATGTGAGAAGAATAGTGTTTGAGTTGAGCATCTTGAAACATGTGTGCTGCAGACGGAATCAGTATCAGAAAAGGGGGAACCTATTGAACCATTTTGGCTTGAGCAGGCCTCATTCCGTCTCTTGCAGCATTCCTACTGCATGCCGCAATTTTTTTCAGCACTGACCACAGCAGACAATGGCAGTCCGGCCACCGATAAGGAAACAAACGAAGAATTCCCAAATGAAGTATGCCCTTCCACGTTGCTTGAATTTCAACTCGATCAGCACTCGAGACTCGATCCGATCGTCGATCTGTCGAGACAAGGATCGATGTCACATCACTGCTATCGTTATCTGCATTTTTCACGTCTGTCTTCACCGGCTCCTTGTCTCCTCGCTCTGTCACTCACCCACTTAACATAAACGGCTGCCCAAATCGCTAAATTCTCTCTTTCGTTTTGCGACAGTCTGTCCTGACAACACGAGATGAAGATTTACTAACAGATCCACAGAATATTCGAGGAATGTTTTGCATTTTCTGATTCCAATGGCCAACATAGATTAGATTGTTTGGTTAGGTCAGTGGATTACCGACTGTGTCCGTTTCATTCGAAACTAACAGAAAACTAAAAAAATACTATGGGTTGCATAAAAGCTGATAAAATACTCTAAATCCAATTGTGAGAAATAGGCGGGCCGCTCAGCGCAGTTGGTTGGGGCGTCGCATCTTCAGCTTGCTGTCGTTTAAATGGTCGTGGGTTCGAATCCCGCTCCACCGTCAGGCATTTATATATGTGTAATCATTCACCTCATTACCCACACACAAGTCTCGGACTCATGTGGGCATCATCAGCAATAAAAAAAAGATTGAAAAACTAATAATGACAATAATAAAATAAGCAGTTGCGGATCCAGACTGACTTGTCTTATTCTTCATACACGGAGTTTCCAAAACATAATCTTGAAAGAAGTACTTGGGTGGAAGTGTAAGTGGGCAGGTATAATAGGATAACTGTATTTATTTTCCTAGGAGGGCGAAGCTAAGGCTCAGTCAGCCCTCTCTTCCACTCAAACCTAGCTGGTGGTCTAGGGGGATAATAAGTCATTAATCAGGTCATTCTACTAAAATATGGCATGTAAATGAAAGAAAAGGTTATTTTACCATTAAAGCTCTTACTTTTGAGGGTCATGAGACCCGCTCTCATTAAATGAGTTATTAGTTGTTGTAAAAGTAGATCGAAATACACAATCTTTAAACAATCTTGATAGAGGGTGTTTAAGATCCAAAAGAAATCTGTTGTATCGAAAGATTAAAAGTAGATTAGATTCATGTAGGCCGTTGTTCAAGAGACTTGGTCTCCTAACTGTACCCTGCTTATATGTGTATGAAGCTACTTTAGATGTGAAAAAGAGTAATTAACCAAAATAATGATGTACAAGATCATAATACAAGAAGCTGAGCGGCTGACGGTCTAGGACCAAGCCGTCGTAGTGTGTTTTCATTTCTTTTGTTTTTTGTCCATGTAATAACGATTATTGAATAAAGCACGATTATATCTATATCTATCTATCTATCTATCTACAAGAAGCTGAGGAGATTATCACTTGATGAGTCACAATAGTAAGTAATTCAAACCAAAACAAAGTTATATTGGTAGGAACTCTATACAACAAGCTACCGCAGTTTTTAAAGAGTCTTCAAAATATAGAAATATTTAGAAACAATTAAAAAAATATTTAGTTGATTAAGCTTTTTATAGTGTACAAGAGTTCCTTTCACATCAAAATTAAGCCTCACCTCATTTAATTGATATAGTAATTATGGTAACTAGTGTATAAGATTGTATAATTGGTAATCTGACTTGTCTTATACTGTACTCTGGAGTCTCCAAGATGTAATCTACAAAGAAAAAACGCACGCGATGCTTTGTTCAACTTTTATAGCTGGAAGATATTTGAGAGAATTTCAATTTTATAAACATATTATACTGTATAATTTTTTTTAATACAAGGAGAAAACCTAAATAGTTGAAACTGAATTATCACAAAATGATTTACAATCATACAGGACCATACATATTAAACACAGAGCTATAAATCAATGTCTCACATTCTTCAGTTTTTGTTTCTCACAAATTTCCAAACAGCTCAATAGGCCATAACAGATTTCTCTATTCAGATAGTTCGGCTCTATCTCAGGTCTATATTCAGGTCAGTAGAGCGCAATCAATGATTTCAGTGTTACACATTATATTGCAATAATAATGACACATATATTTCAATCGAACAACGCCGGCCTGCTATCTGATTACATTCTGTAAATAATAATAATAACAACGATAATAATAATAATAATAACGGAGCAGGATCGACCAGGAGCAATAGAGCTGAGCAGAGGTCAACACTCAGCCCAGTACTCGGCTCAGGAGGTCAGCAATCAGCAGTCTAGCGCAGCTTATCTGATTTACACTGCCGTGGCCGTGTGCTGACTTCCCAAGTCAGCGGTCAGAGAAATGCGAGTAGCATCAAATCAGGCTTGATCGGTTTGTTTCAACAGCTTCCGAAAACTCGTCGAACTTCAAATTTTCAGTAATTGCTTAACGTTCTAAACAAACTTCTAATGTTAAAAATGAGTGAGTAAATATACATTTTATTTTTTGTAGATTACGTCTTGGAGACTCCAGTTAAGGAGTAAAAGACAAGTGAAAACTGAAATTTGTTCCTTCTGTTGTAACCTCGTGTATTTTTTTTTTTTTTTGTATGTTTTATGTTTACCTTATAATTATTTTTTTTTCATCTATTTGACTTGGCTATATGTGCCACTTGTATCTTTTAGCTGAATAAAACTTGAACTTGAAGTCAGATTAACAATATTGTACACTAGTTACCATAATTACAAAATCAATTAGTTTGAGGTGAGGCGTAATTTTGATGTGAAAGGAACTCTTGTGCACTATAAAAAGTTTTATCAACTAAATATTCTTTCAATTGTTTTCAAATATTTCTATATTTTCAAGACTCTTTAAAAACTGCGGTAGCTTTTTGTAGAGTTTCCTACCAAAATAACTAGGTTTTTGTTTGAATAAGCTACTATTGTGACTCTCCAAGTGACAATCTCCTTGGCCTTTTGTATTATAATCGTTTACGTCAATATTTTGGTTAATATCATTCGTTTTTACATATATATAAAGTAGCTTCATACACATATAAGAAAGGGTACAGTTAGGAGATCAAGTCTCATGAACAACGGCCTACATGAATCTAATCTATTTACTCTTTCTATACTCCTAACCGCTTTCTTTTGGATCTTAAACACTCCATCAAGGTTTTGTTTTGATTAATTACTCCATACTAAGATAGCATCCATACCTAATATGTGACACTAAGAGCCCATGGTAAGCTGTAAATAGTAGCTTTTTGTCATTTAATTTAGAAAGCTGTCGCAGGACAAATACCCCAGATGAAATTTTGTAACATATTTTCTCATTGTATGTAGCCCAGGTCAATCGTTTATCCAACAAAACTCCTAGAAATGCAATAGTGGTAAAACGTAGGAAAAACGACTAATTAGTATGTTTTAAAGAGGCCTCTGTATCTTAATGGAAACTCTAGCGCTCTAGAGGAAACTCTAGCGCGTATCAATGAAGCAAACTATTTATAAATTATTTTTTTACAAATGGTTATTTTTTCCTCATTTTTTAGATAAAGTACTGCATCCAATATAAATTGAATATAATATGAATTGTTTCCTGAAATAGGAGGAGAAGAAAAAGGAAGAGAGCAAGTGGGAAAAGCACAAACAGAACAAGAGGAGAAGAGAAAATGTATAGTAGGTGAGGCGACTTGTAAAGAGGCCTCTGTAGCCTAATGGGAATTCTAGCGCTTAATGTATCAATAGAACATGATGATAAAATACTCTAACTAGAATAAATGAATTGTTTCCTTGAGTAGAAGGAGGAAAGTGGAAGGGGGAAGAGAACAAACAGAAGAAGAAAGTGGAGAAGAGAAAAAAGGGAAGAAGGAGAAGAAAAAAGGGGAGAAGGAGAAGAAAAAAGGAGAGAAGGAAAAAAAAGAAGGGGAGATTAGATTATATTATCTTTCTTTATTCATGTAAATTTACAAATTATGCATATGAATGGTTATAAACAAGATTATCAACATCACATAGATACTATAGTGAACTCAGATAATGTTTTTTTTATAATGCAAGATATCATGTACAATAATCTCATTTGTATGATATTAACTAAAGTAATGACAATCTAAGTGATGCAATTACATGAAATGGCGAAGTTTGGTTCGCCCATTCTTGACACTTTACCAGTAAAAGGAGAAGAAAAAGAAGAGAAGGAGAAGAAAAAAGGCTAGAAGGAGAAGATAAAAGGGCGGAGAAGAAAATAGGGGTGAAGGAGACAAAAAAAAGGGGTGAACGAGAAGAAAAAAGGAGAGAAGGAGAAGAAAAAGGGGAGAAGGATAAGAAAAAAGGGTAGAAGGAGAAGAAAGAAGGTGAGAAGGAGAAGAAAAAAGGAGAGGAAAAAAAAGGGGGACAGAGAGGACAACGCGAGAAGGAAAAGAAAAAAGGAGAGAACAAGAAGAAAAAAGGATAGAAGGAGAAGAAAGAAGGAGAGAAGGAGAAGAAAAAAGAGAGAAGGAGAAGAAAAAAGGGATGAAGGAGAAGAAAAAAGGGAGAAAAGAATACTTTTGCCTTCTATTGTGCCTCATAACCCTGAAACATTTGTTCCATTTCCTACGGTGGGGCTCATTTAAAAAAAAAAAGGTGAACATTTCACAGTGTGTTTTAGGCTTTCGGTATTAATGAAATGCAGATAATGTTTTCAATCGCCAAAACAACTTTCAGGAAAAATCAATAGGCTACCAGTTGCCCTACCCTTGAGTTGCCCGACCCTCCAGTTGACCGACCAAAGAAATCTTTACGATTTAACCTAACCTATCCTAACTTAACCTAGCCTGACAATGTTACAAAATGTACACTTTACTTCATTTGTAAAATTTAGTTTTCGTAAAGTTTGTTTTTGGTTGGTCAACTGGTAGGGTCGAGCAACTGACTGGTAGGTCAGCAGGTAACCCGCCGGAAAAATCACCACACCCCCTCAAAAATTAGGCCTTGATTGCGTCCAGTGACGTAATCGTTGGAGTCGATCTCCACTGTTCCGTGTTTGCTGCAGTAGAGCAATACAAGAAAAACAAGATAGGGAACGGAACAGTATACAGGCAATAGGCGATTAATACTGATGGTTATCGGTTCCTGTACTATACTGGTCACTGTTAAATCTGTGTAGCTGGTCTGTGGGCCACTGTGGCCCCCCTAGCCCCCCCCCTGAGACCCCCACTCATGATTCGCGGAAGTTGCGTGGTCGCAATTAGCACTATTATTATGGATTACGTTATTAATTTATCGGCTCCTTACTCCTTCCCAACTATCTCTCTCACTCCGCATTGTCAACGGTAAACGAATCTCATGTTATTTCCTAAGAGTGCCGCTAGCTTCTGAAGCTATATTTAGCTTTACTATATATTTCTCAAATATATATCACTATATTTCAAAAATATATATAACATACGATCATTGTACACCAGTCTGTCTCTATGACTGTTTTACTTTTGAAAATACACACTTCTGGCAATGTCTCTGTTGTTGCTCACCGGTGCAACAAAAAACCCAAATAACTTTGAAAGTACATCAAAGAGGAATTAAGTTATTAGACGTTATAATAATTAGTGAGAACAATATTTGTAATAAGGAATAAAAACATATAAAGTATAAACACATAATGATTATCAAAAAAAGTTAATTACAGAAAAAATATAGAAGAAAGACAAGAAAATAAAGAAATCATACACAAATTTATTCCACATTTCCACCGATTACCAAATCAATACTCTGTTCTTGCTTAACGGAACAACAAGAAGGAAATCCAAATTACACCAGAAGTACATCGAAAGTAACTGAATACTATCTGTAGAATTTCTGTTGATGTTGTGGAACTCTATAATAAAAGAATAAAACACTGTTAGATGTTGTCTAAAGAAGTGAAATTGACAACATCTAACAGTGTTTTATTCGTTTAGTAATTGAATAGAAGGTATAATAATATTAGTGAGAACAAAATATTAATAATTAGAAAGGAAAGTGTAAAAGCTAGGGCAGAAAGAACAGAATGATTATTGAAAGAATTTGATAAAAGAAAAATATAATAAATAGAAGAGACAAAAAAAATAATTAGGTTATCTTATGAATCTGAAATCAAAACTGATACTGACAAACTTTGATTCATCAAGTATTTTGTCATGGTAAACATCACAGTTATTTTGTAGGCCTACAATTCAACTCTCCATCAAATATGATTATTGTTATTTTTACGTTTAAAAATAAACAGTTTGCGCAAAACAACGTTAAAAATAACTCTAATGCTAATCTTAGCACTCTATATATCTGCCTGTTCTATAGCAGCTTGATTTCAAAGCAGGTTGTTAAGGTTAACATTTCCCTTATTTTTAACATAGTTTTGCGCAAACTCTCTAAAATCAATGGCTTGTACACATTGCTCTGCTCAGACATACTGAAAGTACTGCAGATAATGAACCCAAGGTTTCGTGACTCATAAACGTCTACTACTGTTAAAGTGGTCAGGCTGAGTGACTGTGTTCTGTGTATGAGTGTGACTCATATCATTCAAAGCGAATAGCGAATTGAGCGCGTCTAGTATATTGGCTGATGGCTAGCTGAGTGGCCTCAAAGATTGAGTATTTTCTCCCTTGGGCAACTGTCTTGATCGTCCACACGTGCGTCATTGCGTTTTCTTGCTTCCAAATTGTTGATGATAGTACCTGTCTCATAGCCACAAGGACAATGACTGCACAAATATTTCAAGAAACTAATCAATTTTGTCAGTTTTACTAATATTGTCAAGACTTACTTCTGCCATAATTTATTTAGCGCATAATAGGAATATCCAACTCTCTCCAACTCAGTGGCGGATCCAGGAGGTGATTTCGGGGGGGGCAAACACCGTGGGGTTTGGGGGGTATGGAATACCCCCCAACCAAAGGGAGGGGGGGTCCGGGGGCCACCCCGGAAAATTTTTGGATTTTTTAATAGAAAATGGTGTATTCTGACAGAGTTTTCAGTGCCTCTCATAATGTTGTCATGGATAGCACTGTTATATCAATATGTATGTACAAATTTGTATTTTTATTGGTAATTTGCATTCCTTACCGTTTTACCTGATATCTATTTGTCATTGTATTTTTCTTATAAATTAAGTTTTTAAGTTGTTACGTATCAAATTTCAAATGAGTTCTCATCCAATTTACTAAATAATTATTGAGCACATTTTTTTAGATATAAAAATATGAATAATATGAATAAGGTAATGATTCAATAAAATATGAGCCACCGCTAGAATGCGCGTGTGGCGCACAACCATTCTAGTGGGGGCAGTCGGAATAATATTCGGTCGGAACACTCAACAGCTCAACACCGTCTCCATCTCCAGTCAGTTTACTTCACTTGAAGCTTGAAGTACCTATGCTTACTAGCGGGTTAAAGAACCCATGTTCTTTAATATCTAGAACACGACATTGAAGAATTCCCTCTGCACAAGTAACATGGATGGTTTTACACAAATAAATAAATAAAATAAAAATAAATTTGTTTATAGTCACGTTAAGCTGCATCTATCGAGCTAGGCTCGCACAGCATGTGACACGTCAATTCACTTCAACTAAACTAATTCATCAGCCATTCATCAAGCGTTCGTTCATCTATAAAAACATATTAGAAAACAGATTCTATTCAACATTTTGTCTCCGAAAAACCCCATAGGCCTATCATTCAGCCAGAGAGTAAGGACAGGCATCAATAAGCAACTTCCTGAGTTCCTTCACGATTTTGTCTTGACCGTAACCTTTTAAAACTTTGGGCAAACAATTTAAAATATTTTTTCCCGAATAGTGTGGCGCCTTCTCGATCAGAGTCAGCCTGTGCATGGGGTACCGAAGTGTTGACTCTCCTTGTCTTGTGTTGTATGGGTGAGCGATTATATTATTTTCATAATTACTCTGGTTCTTATGCGAATACACGACAATCTCAAAAAAATACAGTGCTAGCATATTGTAAGCAGTCCTAATTTTCTGAAACACGACATGACTGCCTTGCACTTAATCCTTTAATTATTCGCAACGCTTTCTTCTGAAATCTGAATATTGCATTGATATTTCCCTCGCTACCACCCCAGAATATCACACCATAACGAACCTGGGACAGGCTGTTTTTTTTTTTTGTTCGAAACATTTCTCAAAGTCTTCAAAGCAAAAACCGCATAGGATAACTTTTTCCTAAGGCTTTTAATTTCATTATCCCATTTTAAATTTGACTGCAGCTCCAGACCCAAAAACTTAGTTCCCATTTTCGAATGGCATTCCATACCAGAATGAAGCATTAATGCATGATTGAATTCATTGTTTATCTGTGATGTTTTTACTGTTTTCATTGTTTATCATTGAACATTTAATAAAACTAGTCTTTTTGACATTCAGCTTCAGTTTGTTGCTATGAAAACAATCAGTAAGCTGCTTTAAAATTTCTTGAGCTTTCTAGAGGACGGTTCTTTGTCCTTTGCCCTTAACCAGAACAGTAGTGTCAGCATATAAAATTAGTTTGGAGTCTATGTTGAATGGTAGTTCATTTATAAAAAGGTTAAACAAAACTGGGCCTAAAATTGATCCCTGTGGCACTCCGCAAGTAACCCTTCTCCATTCAGATGTGGTATAGCTGCCATGTCCTGTACTCACTCTAACTGATTGATATCTATTATCTAGATAAGAAGAGAAAAAGTAAAAGTAAGAAGAGACAAATTGGAAACAGCCAATTATTGTTGCTTACTTAATTTCGTCCTAGTTTCTATTAGATTTATGCCGTTTTTTTATTTTTCTCTTGGATCTCGGGGGGGGGCAATTGCCCCCTTTGCCCCCCCCTTGGATCCGCCACTGCTCCAACTACTCCAGCACTTGAACTGAATGGTTGATTTTTTGTTATTTTCACGAATTATCCAAATAAATAATGGGTTGACTGGAAGAGTCAATCGAAAAGAAGCATTGACGAGCCCCAACTCCGAAATACATTTCTATACTATACATTTTGCTAGGCTACGTTACTGCGTACATTGACAACTGCATTTAATTTAATTCGAAAATCCAAAAATTGATGTTCCGTTTTTATATTATGAACATATTTAACAATTCGATAAATCTAATATTAAAACTGACACTGTATTTCACTTTTAAATAATGTTTTACTCACATATATTGGAGATGCATGAGGAATGCATTTCACTTCTGAAAAGAGGCTGACGAAGCTTCTTTTCAGAAGTGAAATGCATTCCTCAAGCATCTCCAATATATGTGAGTAAAACATTATTTAAAAGTGAAATACAGTGTCAGTTTTAATATTAGATTGTTCATTAAGTATTTCGTCATGAAAACATCACAGAATTCGATAAATTTTAACATCTTTCCAAATAGAGAAGTGATAGCCAATATCTGTGGCAGGTATCTGTTCAATCAGATATAAGCTACGATATTCCTGGGCGCTCTTTGTAAGGGTTACCGATTAGATTGGCAAGCAAAAAAATCTGTTCTATGCTGTAAAATCACTTCCCGGTGGTTCGGAACCCACCTAAAACTGTAGGTCCAACTCATCAATTACCATCATCCAATTCATTACCCACGCACAGATCTTAGACCTGTGTGGGCTTCATCCTCCGAAAAAATTACTACAGCCAAATTAATAATGTTTTAACAAATTATTGTAGAGTTTAATAATTAATAGGCGGTTAAGTGTGAGACAGGACCTTCTGTCCCAACTTTGTCCTTTCATGTACAACACCTCTTGGATTTGATTATCTTCAACTTGTAAAACTATATAACTTATTACAAGCTTTAATTTTCTCTTAGGCATTCGTATATCATCAGGTGATGCTTATTTTCTGTACAATTCTAATTATTACAGTTTAGAAAATTACAATTTTTTTTTTTGAGGATGAAGCCCACATTGGTCTGAGACCTGTGCGTGGGTAATGAGTTGGATGACGGTGATTTATGAGTTGGACCTACAGTTTTAGGTGGGTTCCGAACCACCGGGAAGTGATTTTCAGCAGAGAACAGTGTCTTTTATTTACATGAATATAGCTGATCTAGTCCTTCTTATATCGTACAGGCTCCTGCGCTGTTTGGACAATTTTCCACGCACCATCAAGTGATACCAATATTCTATACATAATACCATGCAACTTACATGTAGAGAAATTATTGTAATTAATCATATATAATTTTCATGTAATCTAATCCTTCTTACATCTTTCTTATGATCATGTATGTATATTTTAATTTCATTATCTTGTTTGTTATTCTTTGTTACAGTATTTACGTTCCATGATTATGTTTCAAGGACTGAAATATATTTAGTATTTAAAACTTACTGTATTATAAAGCGCATTTATATACTTTGTTTGTTCCTTTTCCATTATTAAGTATTCGTTTTTCACTTAGATATATTTTATTCTGTATATATAATTTTTTTATTACTTTATATTGCTTTGTAACAGAGGGTTGAGTACAAGAGAGGATCCGCTGCTTTCTAATTCCTTACTCTTAAATATAAAATAAAGCCAGTCATTCTATTCTATTCTATCTTTCGAGATCCAGTCCCATGTAGACATTTTTTCACAATTCCTTTCCCAGTTCCCCACATAATTAATATTTATTCCTTTTTTGTATGCTTTGTTCGAATAGATTCAATTGAAACATGCCTATTTTGGGAAGAGTTATTTTATTCTTCCAATACAAAAATAATAAATGAATTTTATACTTATATGTGGAGAAAAGTGTGGAAAATGTTTCAATAAAATGCAAAATGTTGAAAATTGTTTTAATTTGTTTGTTTCAGTGCGACCTGCCGGAGTGTGGGGTTTAGAAGACGCTAAAGTGAAAGTGGGGGAAAGACTGCGACTGGTTTGCCGGTGTAAAGGGAACCCTTTGCCCGCCATTCAGTGGTTTAAGGACGGTTCACGAGTTAACGCCACTATCAACACTAGGATAAAATATAAAAAGTAAGTGCAACCCCAATTAACACTCACTTAACTGCATGAAAACTAATATTGTCATATTACCTTTTTTTTAGATATTATTCTCCCTCAATTCAGCTCATCTCTTTTATCATTCCTGCATTTTTATGTCCATGCATAATGCAAAATGGTAATTGCTAATAAAACCGGTGTATGATGCACTGAAATTCACATCATAATAATAGGCATAGCACCTATGCAGTACTGTATTCACTGTATTCCAATGTTATACGACAAACATCAATCCTACATCTTTTTTGAGTTTAAGTCTTCATTTTAAATAAAGGGATACTATAAATTAAAGAAATTAAAGATGTTTTATTGAATGAATGCATGCGAGACGCACATTCTTTTTATTAATTTGAATTATTCAAGGAGTATATATATATATATATATATATATATATATATATATATATATATAGCCTATATAGATATATAGATATGAGGGAAGTGATAGCCGCGAGCCGTAGCAGGTATCTGTTCAATCGGATAGATAAGCTGCGTTCTCGTAGGTCCTGTTTGTAACGGTGACCGAATAGATTGGCCAGCAAAAAAGACACTGTTCTCTGCTGAAAATCACTTCCCGGTGGTCCGGAACCCACCTAAAACTCTAGGTCCAACTCATAAATCACCATCATCCAACTCATTACCCACGCACAGGTCTCAGACCTATGTGGGCTTCATCCTCAAAAATAAAATATATATATATATAGCGGCTGGAAAGAGCTTCCTTTGTAGTGGCGAAGGTGATATTGTGGAAGGTATCCAACGAATAATAAGACGAAATTGTAACAACCACATTTATTAAAAATATTGAGAAACTAGTTTTGGTTATTATACCATTATCAATCTCAACAATCAGTTTGTTTGAGATTGATAATCATACTGGAAAGAACAACTAACTACTATTTTAAAGAGCTAATTTCATCCATTTTCGCTGAAATAATAGATAATGCTATTAATGCCAGTAATAGATTGGCGGCTCTGGTAGCGCAGTTGGTTGGACCGCTTGTCTGTGATAAGATAATCTGGCTGGCTTCGTTCCCTGCAGCCTTGGGTTCGAATTAGCCCAGGCAATGAATGTTTTGTGTCGTAACAAATTAGGGGAAAGCTGAATTTTTGCAGGATGTTAGTATACATAGTACTTACTCAAAAAAACCAAAGTCCCGACCCCCACCCCGCTTGCTTCCCCCACCACCCCCCTATCAACATTGCAAGAGCAGTACTTCAGTTAAAGGCTTATAACTCGGGAACTAATTAAGGTATCGTTGTGATTCTCATCTCATTTAATACTCAAAACTATTCTCTAAAAGATATGTCATATACATTTTCTATGTAGATAGCCTAGTTTTTCAGTAAAAATATAGTTTATAGAAAAAAATGTCACCACGAATCACAAAAATCAACTTCAACTGATCATATCTTTTTTAATATCGCGTTATTGGTTGTGCCGTTCCTTACAAAACTTATAGATAATTTAATAAGCTTTAAAATGATGTGTCTATTGATTACTATAGTTAAAGTTATGGCGTCATAGTGAGTGATGAAATAGTAGCGGACACCGCGTCGTCGAACCCTACAGCACTGTGTATTTGCATGGCGCTTGGCTATCCAGCCCAATCCAATAAATAATTATTGTCAGACAAGCAAGACTATATATGCCAATCAATAGTACACGTTTAAAAGTACATTTTCCAAAAAGTCCCCAAAAATCCCCCCTCAACTTTTCCCCCAAGCCCCCTCAAAGTTGAAAATGTTTCTAATTATTGGAAATTCGATATCTCTGTAACTAACTATCGAACAGATTTGATTCTTCTTCCATAATATCAGTCATATAATGTTCTGCAATAAATGTGCTATTCACTTTGCCGGTAAACCTGATAGTTTCTTTTATAAAAATTGAAATATCTTGAAAAGAGAATTCTATCAACTAGATTTTTCATTATTTAGGGGGACATTTTTGTATGTCAATTTACAGAAAATAGCGTTAAATAGAAATAATAGAACTTATTTTTATGAATCCAAAGATGTGTATAACAGCATACTGACGATTAGAGATGATTATTTGATAGGATGAGTGGTGAAGAGGGGGGGGGGGTGCCCCTTTTGCTCACATTGTTGGGCCCTTCTCTCAGGAACGGTTTGTCGCTCTCCATACCTTTATTTTCTCAGCTCTTTGAGGCCATATTTGACAGATAATTTGGAATTCTACTTGAAAGGGCGGTATAGGCTCCCCCTTTATCAGACATGGGCACACTTTTGAAGGAGGGGGCTAGATGAAATGAGAAATTATGTGGGTGTGTCATAAATTGATTAGTACTCATTTTTTACATTTCAATCATCAATTAAAAATTCAAGTCTCAATGAATAATATCCTAAAAAATAAAGATGTAGTAGAAAGACTCTTGTTTAACTCACGAAGGGATGCAGTAATCCAACTGAGATTAGCTTTAGATGCAATCTGATTTTTAACCCATCTTATCAAAGCAAAAGGTGTCAGGGGGTACTTCTCCACAATGGTTTTGGTAAATTAGCGTTTAAAAGCAGTAATTTAAGCAGCTCTAGACATCATTTCTCTCATTTTGACGCACATTAGAGTATGAAGTTCATTTAGTGTTCATATCATTTGAATGTCTCACTAACAATCTATTTATAGATGGCCTTTTACATTTAATTTCACTTTTATATTCAGTTTGAAAACAAGTAAATTTTTTTTTTAATGTTTGGTAGTTATACTTATGTCTGGTATTTTTCACTATTTACTCTAAAAGCTCAACTTCTTTTTTGTTCTGGATAAAAGTGATGTCACAATTTCATTGAGACGAAACATTCCAGTTGGACCTTTTTTAATGTGTGGACCTTTTGGCATTGATAATCAATAATGAAACTACAGTAGTTTCTTTATTTTGTAACTGATGACCAATTTCAAGCATCTATTCGTTTCAACATATGAAAACTTCATCCAATGACAACAGAGGCAGGAAACCTCTTGAAACAATGAACAAGAATTAGGCCTATATCGTCATAATACAGTAATTGCAATTTGAGTCTTTCTTCATTCCCTGTCGATTTTACGTTGTAAGCGGTAGCTCAATTCTTAATAAGTTAACTCATATCTAAACACTGAGAGCAAACTGAGATGCGATAATATTGTACTGCAAAATCGTAAAGATAAATGAATAAATAACCGTTATCCTTATTTAGCAAAGAAAAATATATTTTTTACATTATTTTTCATATATTTCTTATAACTTAATTTGCATGTGTGATTTTAGTCTTCACTCGAAATCATGTTCCGGGCTAGCTCACGGGGCGTAGTTTGCCCATTACCGCCCTAAAGTGCACTTGGGAAATGACGATTTTCATTATAAATATTTTATAACTCGTAAACTACTGAAGAACAAATTGCAAAATTCGTCTCAAACTGTAGGTACTGTAACACCTTTTTCTGTCATATCCTTAGTAAGAGAGCCACTGAAAACACATTTTAAATCAAACTAAACAATTCTATTTGTAGGTTTTCCCGATAGTAGCCTACAGTCATACAATGTGTTGGACAAAAAATGTATAGGACACAGTTATTTTAGACAATACAATTCCCTGAAACATACCAGTGGCATCTTTGTATCATGCATGAATTTTGAGTTATTGTAATTCAAAATGTTGAACGATTATGAAAAAATTGAAATTTCAACTTTATGATTTAAAACGTGTTTTCAGCAGATCTCTTCCTGAGGGTATGAAAGAAAAAGATGATACCTATAATTTGAGACAAATTTTGCGATTTATTCTTCAGTACTTTACAAGTTATTACTATTTATAATGATTAATCATCATTTTACAAAATAATGTAGTATAAGGGAAGCCTATACTGCCCTTTCATGTAGAATTCCAAATTATCGGTCAAATGTGACATTTTACATATGAATTGAAATAGCCTCGAAGAGCTGAGAACATAAAGGTGGAGTGCGACAGATGTTAGCAAAGGGGTACCCCCCTCCATGCTACTTCTCTCATCGAACAAATCATCACTAATCGTCAGTATGCTGTTATACACATCTTTGGATTCATAAAAATAAGTTCTATTATTTCTATTTAACGCTATTTTCTGTAAATTGACATACAAAAATGTCCCCCTAAATAATGAAAAATCTAGTTGATAGAATTCTCTTTTCAAGATATTTCAATTTTTATAAAAGAAACTATCAGGTTTACCGGCAAAGTGAATAGCACATTTATTGCAGAACATTATATGACTGATATTATGGAAGAAGAATCAAATCTGTTTGATAGTTAGTTACAGAGATATCGAATTTCCAATAATTAGAAACATTTTCAACTTTGAGGGGGCTTGGGGGAAAAGTTGAGGGGGGATTTTTGGGGACTTTTTGGAAAATGTACTTTTAAACGTGTACTATTGATTGGCATATATAGTCTTGCTTGTCTGACAATAATTATTTATTGGATTGGGCTGGATAGCCAAGCGCCATGCAAATACACAGTGCTGTAGGGTTCGACGACGCGGTGTCCGCTACTATTTCATCACTCACTATGACGCCATAACTTTAACTATAGTAATCAATAGACACATCATTTTAAAGCTTATTAAATTATCTATAAGTTTTGTAAGGAACGGCACAACCAATAACGCGATATTAAAAAAGATATGATCAGTTGAAGTTGATTTTTGTGATTCGTGGTGACATTTTTTTCTATAAACTATATTTTTACTGAAAAACTAGGCTATCTACATAGAAAATGTATATGACATATCTTTTAGAGAATAGTTTTGAGTATTAAATGAGATGAGAATCACAACGATACCTTAATTAGTTCCCGAGTTATAAGCCTTTAACTGAAGTACTGCTCTTGCAATGTTGATAGGGGGGTGGTGGGGGAAGCAAGCGGGGTGGGGGTCGGGACTTTGGTTTTTTTGAGTAAGTACTATGTATACTAACATCCTGCAAAAATTCAGCTTTCCCCTAATTTGTTACGACAATGGCCATTTTTTTGCATTCATTGCCTGGGCTAAATCTCATTCAGCCATGGATGTTTCTCAACATTCACCCATTCACCTCATACCCATGCACAAGTGTCCGGACTCATGTGGGCTTCATCCGCAATAAAAAAGAGATAAATGCTAATTATTTCTTGGAATATGACTTATCGAAATAACTTTCTCTGGATAACTCGGATAAATTGTTAATTTTATTGGCGGCAAAATATTGTCAGAAAATAGAAGAATTCTGTCCGGGCACATGAATTATTTGTTAAAAAATGTCGATAGATAAAAAATTTTCCTCCTCTTCTTTTATCAAGAAATTTGGAAAATAGAGTCACTTTACAGATTTTTGTTTCATCCTGCTATTCTTTTTCACTTTTATTTTATTATTATATCAATTAAAATAAAATATAAATCGATCTTTTAATAATTCCTATCATTCCAGTCATACTTAGGCTATAAATCCACACTTATTTCTTCGATCATTGGAAAATATGTTGACATAGATAGGTAAGATAGAATAAAATTTATTGCAATGTAATACAGATTGTTTCATGAAAAATACAAATAAACGTTCACCTTTAAACAGATTACAACAAATACACTATGTAATAGCAAAAATACATCATCAAAAAGAATGAATAACTATTTTAAATTTGTTACGCTACACTACTTTTCCTAGGCTCTCACCAGAAAAGCAAAAGTTTATGATCTAGGAGAAGATTGTTGTGAAGATCATGAGATAAGTGTCAATGGTGTAATTCAGAACAACCATTGACTTGAAAAAATATAATAAAACAAATTTGGCCAACAGCCGTATTCCAGAATGGGCTACAATCAAGCTCAAGTGCAAGAAAATAAATTATGAACATGCCCAAATTGGATTATTCCTAGTATTTGAATAATTTTCATTGAAAAATCAACCGCATTCAAAAAATATTGAAGAACTACAATCAAATTAAACTGCAAGAAAAAAGCACAATCATTTTTTATTTTTTTTATTGCTGATGACGAACACATGAGTCCGAGACTTGTGCGTGGGTAATGAGGTAAATCATAGATGACAGACGGAAGAGCGGGATTCGAACCTCCGACCGCTGAACCGACAGCAAGCTGAAGTTGCAACGCCCCAACCAACTGCGCTAAACGGCCCGCCTAGCATTTGAAGAATTTTAATTTTATTATTGCTGATGGTGCCCACATGAGTCCAAGACTTGGGCAATGAGTTGAATGATAACACTTAGATGCCAGACGGAGGAGCGGGATTCGAACCCACGACCGCTTAAACGACAGCAAGCTGAAGTTGTGACGCCTCAACAAACTGCGCTAAGCAGTAGTATTATTCTATTATTTTTTTCGGAGGATGAAGCCCACATAGGTCTGAGAACTGTGCGTGGGTAATGAATGGATGATGGTTTTTTTTTTCAATTCAAATTCAATTTATTTAACACACTAAAACATACACAAAATAAAAAACGAAGCAAAAATAAAAATAACATACAGACAATTACAAATAGGTGGCTCCATTGTGGGGTGTGCAGGAAAACTATACTTATCCAACTATGGCAAAGCCACGTATTAGGAAAAGTGAAATAGTAGATGAAAATGGAAGGGGAGTTTAAAAAAGGAGAAAGAAATTGGTATGAGTAAGGGAGAAAGTCAATTAAAGAAGAAAAATGTTAATAAAGTACAGAAGGAAGGAGAAGCAAGCGAGTCCACTGTTCAAAAGCACCAATATCAAACAACAATGGTGGATGAGTTGGACCTACAGTTTTAGGTGGGTTCCGAACCACCGGGAAGTGATTTTACAGAATAGAACAGAGTCTTTTTTGCTGGCCAATCCAATCGGTCACACTTACAAAGATTTTTTATTTTATAATCAAATGCCTGCAGTTATCCCTTTCATGCCTAACATCCTAAGAGTATCTACCAAATAATCTCAACTATTAATTTGATTGAATGTGTGCTGATTAGGCTACTCGAATGTAACCCGGTAGTTGAAAGTTCAGTGCACTGATACAATAGAAAAGCGCTGTTTTCGTGCTGAATTTTCAATGATGACAACATCACCTTCCGATGTGAATTATTCTGCGCCTGCCGAGGAAACCAGTCAAATTGAAGCGTGAACAATTTTTCCGGGTCGTTTGACTTCAAGGTTTGTAGATCTCCTTTGTCTTTTGGCAGTGTCTAGCTGTCTTCCTTTCTTCAGCTGCTGCAACTCTCCGTCTCGCCTTTCTCTTTTGCTCTGCACAATCGTCTGCGTCTCTGCAATTCCATGCGCATAAAACAGCTGTTCGAAAACTGCACAGACCAATCATTCTATCCCTTTAAATTCCCGTGGAAATTTCAAAGTTGAAGAATAATAAAAATCAAATTGACTAAAAAATTTGTTTTAATTGAAAAGATTAATACTTGAGTAGTACTTATTTAGAGAATAATTAGTTTGTGCAAGTAAATTCAAATGATAGGCTAAAAAAGGTTCCTGGATTTCTTGTTCCATGACGAAATGCGTTGTTAATATTAACTTTTCACAAGTTAGTTTGAAGTGACTGACAATTGAATAAACTGGCAAATATACATAAACAGAATTTATTAATTTCGAATTCCTTTAATTGCTATTACTTTATACTGAAGACTTCCGCAATGGCGGATATTGACAACAGCATTGAACAGCTGATGGGAATCGATGAACGAATTCATTAAAGTAATATTAATTATTAAAGTAATATTATAATACTATTATTAAAGTAATAGCAATTAAAGGAATTCGAAATTAATGAATTCATTCATCGATTCCCATCAGCTGTTCAATGCTGTTGTCAATATCCGCCATTGCGGAAGTCTTCAGTCTAAAGTAATAGCAATTAAAGGAATTCGAAATTAATAAATTCTGATTAACTTTTCAAGTGAATTCAAGGACTTGCAGTCAAATTTTTATTAAAAATAAGTAGTATTTCACTTACTTTTCAATAAAAATTTGGCTGCAAGTCGTTGAATTCACTTGAAAAGTTAAGATAAAAAAGTCTTATTTCACACATAACCGGCCGTCGTGTAATAATTGGTATAATTTACCCGGCCGAGGGGCATTGCATCATAAAGAGCACTTCACAACAACCCGATTTTTGAAATAATATAATAGTATGCCGGTGTATGTAAACGACACCGGTCACCCGTCGCCGGTTGAGTGTAAAACAAGCCTAATAATAATATTTAAGTATTTTTTTATACTTCACGCCGTGAAATTAGGCGGCTCGAAGAAATTGCGGTATAGCGTTGAACGTTGAACCCATTACACTAAACCTCCAGTTTTTTTTTTTTTTTTTTTTGTAGATTACGTCTTGGAGACTCCAGATAGTTAAGGAGTATAAGACAAGTCAGATTAACATTAGTCATATACACTAGATACCATAATTAATTTTACTATATCAATTAGTTGAGGTGAGGCTTAATTTTGATGTGAAAGGAACTCTTGTGCACTATAAAAAGCTTTATCAACTAAATATTTCTATATTTTCAAGACTCTTTAAAAACTGCGGTAGCTTATTGTAGAATTTCCTACCAATATAACTAGGTTTTTGTTTGAATAAGCTACTATTGTGACCCACCAAGTGATAATCTCCTCGGCTTCTTGTATTATAATCATGTACGTCAAGATTTTGGTTAATATCATTCGTTTTTACATATAAAGTAGCTTCATACACATATAAGAAGGGTACAGTTAGGAGACCAAGTCTCTTGAACAACATAATCTGATTGAATCAATGCAATATTTTTACAGTTCCAAAGTCATAAGACAGGATTAATAAAATCAGATGAAAGAAGCTTTAACGACTATCAGCCTACTGTAATCTTTTAATACGCGAATCCGCCGTGTTTAGTGTAACCGATGTTGAAATCTTTATCATCTGTGAAAACAAGTCGTGTCCACCAGATGTGTTTATGATTGTCATAAAATAAATTAGCTTGGTTAATTGGACATTCAATAATCAAAGAAAAATTAATAAAATTCATGTATCAGTCGATGGATTCATTTAAAAATTTCAGATAGCAATAAAAATTCACCCAGGATCAATTACTATCTCTAGATAATTGTTATGAGTTGAGCTAAACAGATAGAATAATAAAATTAACAAATATTAACTAACAGTAATCAACTAGTAACAGATATTTTATTTAATATCAAAACTGACACTGTACTTCACTTTCACAAAAGTGAAATACAGTGTCAGTTTTAATATTAATTAGTTCATTAAGTATTTCGTCATGGAAAACATCACAGATATTTTATTTCTACTGAAGTGTAACTGAACATACAATAGTAATGGACAACAACAATAATGAAAAATGATATCGTTTACAAACACATTTTTAGCCCTATCTTCATTTGAATTATGTTAGTTTTTTAATTGAAGGTGTTGGCATGTTTACTATTTATTGACTTATTGTTAATTTCAACTGATTTAAGAATTGGACAATGGATTGCACACCTATATGGCAATTATTTCTAAATGATCTAGAACGGAATTAACTATCTCTTTTTAAAAAAAATTAAAATCAGATCTCCTATCCGTAGAGAATGTCTCCAATCTTCTTTAGTTGCTGCTGTATTGCTACATTACTGTGCTTTTTATTTATGTGTTATGATACAAAATGTCATACGGTACCTAACTAACATGAGTTTTGTACTTTTCTACTTTTTTTTTGTTTGTTACAATGCTGTATTTTTTAGCATATTAAAATGAATTAATCTAAGCATAGATTTTTAGTTTCATGTTACATAAATGTTGTATTGACCTTTCATGTTTTCTGATGAGAGCTCATTCCTCTTTTTCACAGGCTATTGCCCATAAGAGGAACTATTCTTCATATTTGTGATGTGTTTTTGTTATTGTAATGGTTTTATGAAGAAAATAAATAAGTTTCAATTTCAATTGCTGAAAATGAGTGATGTATAGTCTGCAAATAAGTGAAAAAAAGTAACAGTTACAAAGTAAACAAGAAAGGATGCGTATGCCATTATTAACATATTGTTGTAGTAGCTTCATTGTGACTATTTGGGAGGTCTTGTGGCCCAAATTATGGGCAACTTACCACAATAAACATATTATTGTTGAATCGGGCACTGAGCAATTACCAACTGGGCCACATATCTTTTAATTTGCATCTTTTCAGTTTGCTTCAAACGTTCAAATGTTTCACACAGAGGCGTCACGCCACATGAACAATGCAAAATGGCATCAAGCAAGTGCGCGCGTGTATTAATTTTATACTCAGTGGGATAAAATATATTTGCTCAAATTACAGACAAAAGAGTTGCGGAGAAAGTTGAGAAAGTGAGCCATTTGTCAGTAGTAGCATCACTTGCGACAC
This sequence comes from Conomelus anceps, assembly GCA_948455865.1. Lineage (NCBI taxonomy): Eukaryota > Metazoa > Arthropoda > Insecta > Hemiptera > Delphacidae > Conomelus > Conomelus anceps. The sequence continues at coordinate 38,074,386 of OX418226.1, forward strand.
TTTCACGTGTATCGTATAAGATTCTATTTGTAATTTGTGCACTGTACTCTACTTTTAATTAAGCACATTCATATTCAGATCAAAGACAGAGCATGGAATTAGGTTGTTGGAATAGACAATAATATTAACTTTTCAAGTGAATTAAACGACTTGCAGTCAAATCACTTGAAAAATTAATATTAACAACGCAGTTCGTCATGGAACAAGAAATCCAGGAATAATATTAACCTATTTCGTGTATTATTATAGTGTAAAAAACGTTAAAGATAAAGATTATGCTAACGTAAACACAGATTGCATCTGTCTCCTCGATAGGTATGCAATCTTAGTATAGGGTAATTAATTCATCAATACAAAACCTTGATAGGGTGTTTAAGATCCAAAAGAAAGCTGTTAGGTGCATGGAAATATTAAATAGATAAGATTCATGTAGGCCGTTCTTCAAAAAATTTGGTTTGATTATATGTGTACGAAGCTACTTTATATGTAAAAAAGAGTGATATTAACCAAAATCTTGACGTACTAGATTTTTTTTTTTTTTTGAGGATGAGGCCCACATAGGTCTGAGACCTGTGCGTGGGTAATGAGTTGGATGATGGTGATTGATGAGTTGGACCTACAGTTTTAGGTGGGTTCCGAACCACCGGGAAGTGATTTTCAGCAGAGAACAGTGTCTTTTTTGCTGGCCAATCTAATCGGTCACCGTTACGAACAGGACCTACGAGAACGCAGCTTATCTCTCTGATTGAACAGATACCTGCTACGGCTCGCGGCTATCACTTCCCTTGTTTAGACATGATATTGTAAGATTTGTTTTATATATTTTTTGTAGATTACGTCTTTGAGACTCAAGTTAAGGAGTATCTGTGATGTTTTCCATGACGAAATGCTTAATGAACAATCTAATATTAAAACTGACACTGTATTTCTCCCTAAAGAGAAACATGAAAAGATTATAATACAGAAGCCTTGGTGAGTCATAATAGTAGCTTATTTAAACAAAAAAACTAGTTATATTGGTAGGAAACTCTACAAAAAGTTACCGTAGTTTTTAAAGAGTCTTGAAAATATAGAAATATTTAAAAAGCAATTGAAAAAATATTAAGTTGATAAAGCTTTTTATAGTGTACAAGAGTTCTTTCCATATCAAAATTAAGCCTCAACTCAACTAATTAATATAGTAAGTATGGTAACTTTTTTTTGAGGATGAAGCCCACATAGGTCTCAAACCTGTGCGTGGGTAATGAGTTGGATAATGGTGATTGATAAGTTGGACCTACAGTTTTAGGTGGGTTCCGAACCACCGGGAAGTGATTTTACAGCAGAGAACTAGTGTTTCAGATTGTATAATAATTGTTAATCTGACTTGTCTTATACTCCATAACTGGAGTCTCCAAGACGTAAAAAAAGAAAAGAGAGTGTTGAGGTTAGCATTGTCGTTATCTCCAACGCAGTTTTGTGCAAACTCTATTAATTAGTATACACTCGTGTAATAAATAATATTGTTCTCCAGCAAATTGATTTGTTAAGCATCTACATACTATTTTATTTATCAAATCTTCTCTGGTGAACTTTATAATCTATTAAAGAGAGCTAAAACGTTGCCTATGCATTTGTAAGATGTGGATAGTAGTAGTGTTTTTCATACTGTCTAAATAACTTCTGATTTTTGGCGGTTATATAGAATTTTGAATGTTTGTAACTCAAAAACGGATTTGAATAGAAATTGAATATTAAGTATTTTTCTTAGTCTCATCACTCACTATGAGTATACCATATTGATTTCATCAAAATATGAGATAGTGACTGAAAAAAACTGTGCTGAATTGACATGGAATTATAATTTTGGGAGTGCTTAAAGCAGCTTTTTTTCAGAATGGATTTTGGATGACTCTAGAGTCTGTATATTGTCATTTTTACATTTTATTAGTGTTAGTATTAATAATTATTATTCATATCGCTGGACTTGTTTTGTTAGTAAATTTCATATTGAAGTGGCCAAACGATTTTGAGCCATAGATACTTACATTTTGGTACTTGATATAAATTTTTATAATCATGGAAACCTCGAATATTATAAGAATGGTATTTCCAAATTTCATAGAATAGTATTTGACTATCTTCTGAGCTGGAACTGACTTCCATGAGTTTTCCTGATTTATTGGCAAACAAAATATCAGTTCAAAGCCTGAAAGGAGACATAATAAATTTTCTCCTTTCTATCAAATTGTCCCATTTTTTCTTTTTGTTATTTCATGTAATTCTCCTTTCTTTATGTAGTCGATAATTTTTTATTTTATTTACTCACCTACCGTACTATTTTATTTACCTGTGATGTTTTCCATGACGAAATACTTAATGAACAATCTAATGTAATTCGTATTTATTATCTAATATCCAAACTGACACTGTATTTCTATTCAATATATGATTTTCTCTCATTTATACTGGAGATACTGTAGAGATGCATTTCACTTCTAAAGCTTCATCAGCCTTCTGAGGTTTATGAAGCTTCTCTTTAGAAGTGAAATGCATCCCTCCAGTATCTCTAGTATAAGTAAGTGGAAATCATATATTGAATAGAAATACAGTGTCAGTTTTTATACCTACCATTCTATTTTATTACCTACTATTATTTCTTTCATTAACATAACAGGGAAGTGATAGCTGTGAGCCGTAGCTGGGTAATTAACATAACAGGCCATTAATATTAACACAACATAACAGGATATCTGTTCAATCAGATAGGGATAAGTTGCGTTCTCCTGGGCTCTCTTTGTTAGGGTGACCGATTAGATTGGCCAGCAAAAAGACACAGAGGTCTCTGCTGTAAAATCACTTTCCGGTGGTTCGTAACCCACCTAAAATTGTAGGTCCAACTCATCAATCCCCATCATCCAACTTATTACCCCGCACAGATCTCTGACCTATGTGGGCTTCATCCTCAAAAAAAAAAAAATCAAATTAGTTAAACTTTGTTATAAGCCCAGTTATCAGAACAGAATTTGAATGTCATTCAACATCCTATATCATGTCTAAATGTCTTAATAACCGGGAATAGTTTTGAAATTATGTACTTCCTCAACTATTACAAAACTTCTAGAGAATTCTTATGATTTCAACGACAAGAAATGATAATTTCCTGCTTAAACATATTCCAGCTGTGTTAGGAAAAAACCGCTCTTGATGATTTCATTGTTTGTTTGGGGAGAATTTGATGAAGTAATACCGGTTCAAAGATCATTAACTGCATTTTTGTCAATGTCACTCGCGAAAAACAGGTCTGAAATCTGTTCAATGATAATTATTCATCGGTATGTTTATTACAAGTGATGTAGGCTATTTCATGTGAGTTTCCAATGAGAAGTAATACTCTTATGGTTGTTAAGAAGCACTGGGATCCGCTGTGGTTCTGCCAGATGTGAGAAGCTAGCACACTAAATTGCTGCGTTCAGAAGTGAATAATCTGGCTAAAAGACTACTATTATTTCTAAAAACGGTGTAAATTACTCTGTTGAAACCTGTCATTACATGAGTCAAGAATAACACTTGAAAAGCCCCGTTTTTTCACATCCCCAGCACGAAAAATTCAAGTTGAAAGACACTTCAGAAAAGTGATTTGTAATTGTTGTTCGGTTCATCAATACCAAATTGAAATTACTTTCAGACACCTGAATAGATGTGGCTTAGTCACGAACGTGCTTCTAAATAAACACAACCACTCATGATTGTCATCATCACTAATGAGCTAATTTACTGTTGCCAGTTTCAAAAACATCGGAAGCGAACCAGAATCCTAGAAAAGAATGACTCCTGCACAGATGTTCAACGAGTCATTGACGCTAAAGTTGGAAAAAAGGTGATGGATCATGAGAGGAGTAATTATGCTAAAATAACTAGAACGCGTGAAATAATGTGGATATGACTAAAGAGATGACATTTGGGTATTTTCAGTTATTATTGTAAAGGTGACTGTTCTTAGTTTTGCGCTGAACAAAAAAAAATGACTGACCCTAATGATTCATGTGGCAGGCAATTCTAACAGATTTCCACAGCAACACATATAGGTTACTTTTATTAAATTTGAAATTTTCTCAGCTTAAAGGGAATGTTTTATTTTAAACTTCCTAGTACGTGAGAATTTTATTTAGTATTATTTCATTGGAGTCGTTTGTTTTGTTTTGAAATTTGCTTTATTTCAATTGAAATGTGATTCCAATTTGCTCAATTGAAAAAATAGATTCCTATTTTTTTTAAATTTCCGTTTAATTTTATAATTTTTTTCTGTGTAGTAGTTTTATTAATTTTTCCCTTATTCCTCCCACAAATTTAGTGTTTAACAAAAACATGAAAACTTTGGAAAATATATGTGGTAAAAAATAACAATAAATTCAGTAAAATGGAGAATAGGAGCAAAACACTTGACATCAATCGATAACCATTTTATTGTTTATTAATTTAATAGTTCTGTTAATTTTTCCCTTATTTCTTCTACAAAATTGGTATTTAACAAAAACATAGAAACTCTGGAAAATATATCTGATTAAAAATAACAATAAATTCAGTAAAATGAAGAATGGAAGCAGAACACTTGTCATTAATAGACACATCAATCGATAACAAATACACATAGAAGGGACAGTAAACACTGTAAACGGTTTCATTTCGTAAAGATGATAGATACGTAAATGAAGATGTGCAAGATGGGTATCAGAGAATTTGAAGACAGCATGGAGTCTGACTAGAGTAGGTTGTATACCTATGTGTGTGGTGTGAGTTGAATGGTTGGCTAAATATAGTTGTGGAGGAGAGAATCAGATGAGAGGAAGAGTGAGTGTTGAAAAGAAAGAAGTAGTTGAAAGAGGAAAACCTGATTAAAAGGGGAACATAAGATTAGTTTTGGCAGAGGGGGCGTTAAGTGGCGAGGAATAGCGGCAACGGAGAAAGAAAACAACAAAAGTAAAGGGGAGGAGATGAACGTGAGGGAGAAAGAAACACAAGAGAGATTTGATAGGAGTTTGAGAGCTTCCAAATGGTCCAGCAAACGTTTCTGTATTGAGTGCTTAACTACTCACCCCCTCAACCAAACCAACCCCTCTTCCACAATCATTTCTTCATCTGTCTGGACGTTCGTCTTCTTCTCTCTCACTCACTTACTTTCTCTTTCTTCATACATTTTCTCTCATAAGTCTCATACATTATCTCTCATCATACATACTAAATAAGTAAACTGTTTTCTTTGTAGTAGTGGCGAAGGTAATATTGTATTGAAGGTATCCATAATGAATAATAATCACCAAAAATTGTCACAATCACATTTATTAAAACTTTGAGAAGCTAGTTTCGGTTGTTATACCATTATCAATCTCAATCAAACTAAAACTAAAGCTTCTGTGTACTTTAGTTTTAGTTTGATTGTGATTGATAATGGTATAACAATCGAAACTAGTTTCTCAAAGTTTTGATAAATGTGGTTGTGACAATTTCGTCTTATTATTCATCAAGTACACTGTATGGAAGCTAAAAGTACACACATAATTTCGCATCGAGTTCGCCCTTTAACGCGTTCCCTAATCCAAATTTTTGAGGAAAATATGGGGGAAACTATTTAGGAGATTAGGTTAAGGATATTATAATTTCCACATAACATAAATTTAACAGAATATATTAGCATCACTGCGTATGACTTTATTGGGTAATATGACAAGATATACAAAATAGGAAATTGGATTTAGAGTAATTCTTTCGCGATGTGAAAGTCTGCCAAATCTACTTTTTTTTTAGGATGAAGCCCACATAGGTCTGAGACCTGTGCGTGGGTAATGAGTTGAATGATTGTGATTGATGAGCTGGACCTACAGCTTTAGGTGGGTTCCGAACCACCGGGAAATGTTTTTACAGCAGAGAGCAGTGTCTTTTTGCTGGCCAATCTAATCGGTCACCCTTATAAAGAGTGCCTAGGAGAACGCAGCTTATCTCTATCTGATTGAACAGATACCTGCTGCGCCTCGCGGTTATCACTTCCCTAATATATTAAAAACACTGGATAATGACATTATTGGATGATATGACAAGATATACAAAATAGGAAATTGGATTTAGAGTAATTCTTTCGCGATGTAAATGTCTGCTAAATCTACTTATGTAGTTATATGATTATGTACTTCAATGTTTTTCTTTAAAAGACTAATGACAACTTTTAAATCAATTTTTTTTCATTATTTATTTATTGTGAAAAAATTACAATGAATCTGAAGGAGCAACAGACTCAAGTCTAAAACTGCTCTCTCCAGAAATGATGAATATGTTATATTGTCCAAAACATTGACGTTAATTTTAACGCTGAAAATTTAGATTTCAATTCTATTCAATTTATTATCCTCAAAATAATAAAAATTCACATTTAACAAAATCACAATTACAAATTCAATAGCAATATTTATATGAGGAAAACAAGAAAAAAGTAATCCAAACTAAAAGTTTACCAAAATACTCCTCACGAAAAATAATAAAACGAATCCTTTTCACTTGAAGGCAATCATCAATTTGAAAGTTCACTCAAAACTAAACACTGGAAACAGTAAATAGCAGTCTTTAATATCAAATTTTGATAGAAACTTTCATGTTGAAAAATACTATCTCGTTGCTATGGTAAACATAGGAATGCATCAATTATTAATTATAATTAATATAATATAATTAATTGTTATTATTGATTATAATATATTTTATCAATTTCTCTAGTATTTTGAAGCCAATAAACAGACTAGATAAGAATAGGTATTACTGGAAAATCATATGAAGAACATTAACTTTTTCACTGCGTGTAATTTTGAAAAGTTTTTCTCTGAGTGAGCATGAAATATAAACGTTAAAAATAAGCATAAATATCAATTCAGCAAGCAAAATGGACGTAAATTTTATTTTTGTGCATGATTTTTTTTGTAGCTGAATGTTACTTTGTAAATTATTGTTTATGAATAGATATTTCAAATTTTATAAATATTGTTTTTGTAAGTCTAGTTTCTGTGTATGTTTCTGTTTTATGTATGCGTTCAATTAGTAGTAGTATTGTAGCTAAACAACTACACTAAACACTCTTCTAAAAATTATAAAGTTCATCAAATTAATTGGAGAAACAGTTCACTCTAGTCTATAGAAATATTATTTATATGAAGTTTTCCATGTGACAAGACACCCAAAATGAAATTTTGTTCTCCATAGACATTCATGATCAAAAGAAAATACTCAATTTACAATTAGTGAATTCACATAAAATCAAATCTATTAGAACGTGTTATCTCAATGAAATGTTTTGAGTAAAGTGACTGGTGAATTGTTGTACAATTTTAGTACAGTAATTTCCTGTTCCTTTATTCATGTACCTTGCAAACTTCCAACTTCTGTCCTGGAATTATATGATGTATTTTGCAAATAATGTACAATGTTGATGAAATAAATTCAATTCAATGCGAAGATATTTGTTGACAGCCATCTGAATAACAATGAATGTACTCTAAAGAACTAGTTTAAGTTGAGTAGGCCAAACCACGGCTTGCATTGACGGTGCTTGATTTTTAAAGCGTCTACAGTAGTTAGTTCTACTGACAGTGTAGAGGCGCCAGCTGAAACTTGGACACGTGCCATGAACACGAATTGTACAACGTCTAGCCTTTTGATGTAGGAGATCCAACGGGCAGATTCCAAAAAGAGGGGGCTCTTCTTTCAGACTTTACCCGAAAGTGAACGGGACACTTTTAGAAAATCAAACCTCTCTCTTGACTAACACACTACACTTGAAAATGGTGAATGAGAGCATCGGAAGATGCACTCCAGTGATCATCGAGTATAAAGTCATTCAGTATGGTCTAAAGTTGGAAGTGTAAAATGATCTTATATGTAGAATGTGCATTTTGTATAAATATCATTTTCATGTGCAATACGTGAAGTGAGTAGAGGTTTTGAAAATAATGTCAATTCAATTCGAAACTCCTTTTTATGTTATAATATTTTTTGTAGATTACGTCTTGAAGACTCCAGTTAACAATATTATAAAATCTTATAGCTGTGAAGTGATAGCCGAGTGCCGTAGCAGGTATCTGTTCAATCAGAGGTATCTGACTTGGTCTCCAAGACGTAATCTACAAAAAAAAGATGAGCTACGAAACTCCTGGGCGCTCTTTGTAAAGGTGACCGATTGGATTGGCTAGCAAAAAGACTCTGTTCTCTGCTGTAAAAACACTTCCCGGTGGTTCGGAACCCACCTAAAACTGTAGGTCCAACTCATCAATCACCGCCATCCAATTCATTACCCACGCACAGGTCTCAGATCTATGTGGGCTTCATCCTCCGAATAAAAGAAAAGATACACTAGTTACCATAATTTATTACTATGCAGACCTATGATACTGCGGACGTTGACAGCAGAGGTCTTCATTATAACTTTAAGCATTAAAAGAACTTTGAAATTGATTATTTATTGAGCATTTAGCAACTTAATAAAATTCTTAATTCTAGAACACCCTAATATAGATAATCGTTGAAAATGAAGCTATTGAAATAATTGTTGAAAATAAATAAATGGATGGAAGGTGGCATTAGATCTGATGCACTCTTTAACTTGAAAGTCAGTGATCAGTGAGTATTATTAGCTTAGTCAAATTCGATAAATCGAGAGAAACAATTGATAGAGAAATTGTTTTTTCCCCAAACTCTAATCTCGGGTGCATACCAAAAGTCTCCAAGGGTGGGGGGTGAGTTCGTTAAGGGTGGTGAGGGGGAGCTCGTTAAGGGTGGTGGGGGGTGAGATCGTTAATGGATGGGGGTGGAAATGTACAATTTTTCAGTTTTTTGCTTATAAATCAGTAACGATAACTCAAATCGATTTTCTGTTCTTATGAAAGTTGAAGCTGACATAATTCTCTACAAAAATTATGCATTCATTTTTTTGTTGAACCAACCGCAAGCGCGTTATGGGCTTCTCAAATTAAGGGGTTGCATAGTGTATCACATTATGGCCCAGGAAGAATGTTATTTCAGAGCTATTCCACCTTGAATGTGATTTATTATAGTTAATTCAAAGCTTAGGAAGTTAAACAATCGTATCATACCGTTTTTTGAAATCTCAATGCATTCGCAATGCTCATCATGATGATTAGTTAGCGGGTGAGGTACGGTTGGGGACGTACCCTCTATAAGCTTGTATGACAGACAATAGAAGATTTATTTGAATAAATGGACTAAATTCACATTTTAACACTTTATTTTCCACACAGAACCCCTCCTTGACAACCCATTTCTTTTCCAATATTAGTATGAGGGGGTAGCAGGGCGGTTATTTCCTCCTCCCCGCCTAAACTATTGGATTATGCATTGCACCCTATCGAGTGATGGCTCATTCTACTCAGCTAATAAAGGCAGACCAGTTTCATTTATTGCATGTGGAATACGACAATTATTTGAAATTTGGCATTGAAGGACATTTGGTATGTTAACCTCTATACTTAGATGAACACGATTTATGAACATCTAAGCTACTCTACCTCGAACAATTCTGAAGATAAATTTACAGAGCTGGTGTCTACAGAGTCGTAGTGAACATTTTTTTAGTCTTATTATAAATGTTTCTCATTTTTTGTTTGTTTCTCATATTTGGAATTTCAAATGGAAAAAACCATTTCTCTATCAATTGTTTCTCCCAATTTTTGGGAATTTTTCCCAGTGACTAATACTTCAATTCAGTTGTGAAGCTTTCCTCATTTCTTTTTCAATTTACTTTTGACATAAATCTAATATAATATATTAATTTCGAATTACTCAAAGAGATATAAATTTAATAAATGTCAAAACTAACCAGCGATTGGTTACAGCACACTCATACCTCTACACACTCACAAACACACACACAAGTTTCCTCAAATATAAACTCAAAAATAAGAAGAGAGAAAGAGAAGAAATAAAGAGGTAGAAAGAGAGAGAGTGATCCACTTACTCCCTCTGCCCTAGTTTTGTTATTTACGTCGGCCGTAAAAAACTATCCAGAGGAAACCTCCAATGTAGCGGGCCGACTACTCTGGGCCAAAGAAAACAGAATTACTTCAAATCTTGTACAACTTTTCTTTTCTGAATGATGAAATTTGATACTCACTACTATTGCCAAATAATTTTCGCTTTTTGCACATTTTGAAGCTGTATCGAATTATTGATAAATTATCTTCCTCTCCAATTTTCCTGTTCAAATGTTCTTTCTCTGTTATTTTCTATTCAATTTTCTAACACATTACTCTATACACTGTATTACACATCTTATGACCTACTTACTCTAGTATACTGTAACACCTATAGTCTGCACGTCTTTAGTGTATAAAAGAAACCTATGGAACAAGTTGGTCTATGTCACTAGAAGTGATGAGAGTACTACTATTTTGCTAACCTTTTGCCTCCTACATCAATTTTTTCTGTCCTCTTTTTATTGTATTCAGATTTATTGATTCATTGAGATTGAATTTTCAATAAAATATGAAGCAAAATCAGAGTTTAGGTCCAAAGCTACTTTCTTCACAAAATGTTGACTAGAAATTCATTTCTATTCAATTTTCTAACACATTACTCTATACACTGTATTACACATCTCATGACCTACTTACTTTAGTTGACTAGAAATGAAGAGAAATTTAGTCTCACTGGAAAATTCACTGAAAAAGTTTCACTTTCCAGTACTCAATTGAAATTTAATAATTTTTTTTTAGATTTTGTCTTTGAGGCTCCAGTTAAGGAGTACAAGACAAGTTAGATCAACAATTACACAATCTTGTACATGGTAATCACATCTTGTATTATGCTTGAGGTATGAGGAATCACATCTTGAGGTACATAGTCTATGCTGTGTATGACATAATATTGTGACAACGTGAATACCACCATTCCACAGCATGCTTTTAATTTGCGATGGTATTTATCCTCGAGTATTCAATTCAATTCCTTTATTTGCATATGCATTTGTACGTATTGTATTATATGTTCCACTGTTTAAGCACCAATGGTTTGTTCAGGCTGCTCAAATCTCTCATTCACAGCATGTGTTTAATAAATTTTCCTCGATTATTAATTGGATGCTGCATTGTGCAAGCGCCCTTATAATAAGAAACCAATTTTTGTCACTCCTGTTTTATTTATTTATTGAAAAATTATTAAAAAATGTTATGGCATCTATCCTTATTATGTCAAATATTTAACTCCCATTATATGGCATTATGATAATATAATTTCTCTCAATGTTATTTCATTAAATTAATTAACTAAAGCTCATATCTTGTTTGCAGGAAGCGTTCCTTACTAGTGATTCCTCGAGTGTCGCTATCAGACTCTGGCAGGTACGAGTGCAAAGCTACGGACGTCATCGGAAACATCTACACCAGCAGTGCCACAGTCACAATAACTACGGATAACAGTAACTTGCTTTTTATTATCTCAACTATAGTTTTAAATTTAGAAAATAATTAAAATTTAAAATTAAATTCAGTATTAAAATTTAGAAAATAATAATAATTTCAGGTGTTGGCAATTATCGTTTAGAGGTCTTTTGTTTTCATTAGAAAAGTATGAAAGTTCCAAGCAGTTCATCCTACTAGACAGGACTAGTTCCATAAGAAAGTACAATAAAAAATAATAGTAAGAATTAATATTATAAACACTTGTACTTGTACTTTGTTTTTGTACATTACGTCTTAGAGACTCCAGTTAAGGAGTATATAAGACAAGTCAGATCAACAATATTATACACTAGATACCATAATTACTATATCAATTAGTTGAGGTGAGGCTTAATTTTGATGTGAAAGGAACTCTTGTACACTATAAAAAGCTTTATCAACTAAATATTTTTTCAATTGTTTTTTAAATATTCCTATATTTTGAAGACTCTTTAAAAACTGCGGTAGCTTGTAGAGACTCCTACCAATATAACAAGGTTTTGTTTGAATAACATATTATTGTGACTCACCAAGTGTTAATCTCCTCGGCTTCTTGTATTATAATCATGTACGTCAAGATTTTGGTTAATATCATTCAATTTTACATACAAAGTAGCTTCATACACATATAAGCATGGTACAGCTACTGCCACATCTTATGGAAGTTTTTACTTGAAGATTGTAGTTTGGTATGAAACATAGTTTTGTTATCCCACTTTAATTCCAAAAGATAAACAACTGAAGACAAGAGTTATATGATTGTTTTACAGAAACAGAGCCGGAACAAGTCCGAGTGATTGATTCAATATGTTTGGAAGTAGAAAAACTGACAATTGTACTATTTCAAATATCATGAAACGTCTGAATGAGCCAGAAAGTAGACATTATCACCTCAATCAAAACAATAGTTGTGCACATAGTCTTGACTCTCACATTGATTTTATTTTTAGACAGCAAGATCTGTCGTCAAATTCAATTAGATCAGATTAAATATAAGCATTTCAAATCTTCTTTAAACAGTGAGCAGATCTGCTCAAACAAGCTGTCAAACTCAAACAATTATTATAATAATAATAATAATAATTTATTTCTCAGAATTTCATTTACAATTACATTGATTATAAATACTAAATTTTAAACTTACACAAAATAAATGAGATATTCTAAGAAATTAGGTACTCCCGAGAGTTATTCTAACCTATTGAAAATTGTGAAAACACTGAAATTAGTAGTTCAAAAATTTAACTGGAATAACTCATAAAATTAGGTCGCATTGCCCAAATATTTATTTATTCATTTAATACAAGAAACACTATCAAGTAAAGATACAACAGACACAGCTCACTATTGCTTTCTTAACACATTTTCAACTAATACTGTACAATCTGTGATGTTTTCCAAGACGAAATACTTGATGAAAAATCTAATATAAAAAATGACACTGTTTTTCAATTAAATATATGATTTTCACTAACTTTTACTGGAGATACTGGGCTGACGAAGCTTCTCTTTAGAAGTGAAATGTATTCCTCCAGTATCTTCAGTAAATGTGAGTGAAAATCGTATATTTAATTGAAATACAGTGTCAGTTTTGATATTAGATAATAAATATGAATTACAGATTATATCCAAGTTCAACTGGGAATTTCACTTTGAAGTACATTTATTACTAATTCTTTCTAAAACAAGAATATTATTTTAATTTGGAAGAATAATTAAGCATCAACTTCATAAACACGGACTTTTTCTATGAAGGAACTCTCCCCCAAACACAGACGAATCTTGGGGGAATTTCACACATGGTTATAGTAATCTGTTAATGTTTTGTTTTTTAGTGGAATAAATAAAATTTTATTTGATTTGATTTCAAGGATTTACTTCGAAGTACAATTACTAATTCTTTCCAAAACAAGATTATTATTTTAATTTGGAAGAATTAAGTACGGTATTAACTTACGTTCATAAACACTTACCTTTTCAAGGCTTTTTCTAAACTTTTCAAATGCTTTTCATGCTTCGCTTGAGTTAAGGAAGTTTTACTAGTTCTAAATTCGTCAATCATCATCGCTATTATCGTATGCACAAACATTTCCAAACATTTTATGTGCTATCTATCACCCAAATTATCGATAAAATGTGGTAATATTTGCACTAAAAAAACCGTCAGAATTCGTCCTTCTGTGGCATTCATTTTTTATAGCAGCTGGTTGATTTTTTAAAGTTTTTTAACGCGTGACACGAGTTTAGCTGTAAAGCACGTGTCCACAAGAGAGTCGCAGCCGGTGCTTCCTAGATCGATGCACGATGATAAGATCTTTATAGCGGGTATTTAGGAGAGAGGCAGCGAAACAAGAGAGAAGGAATGGATGATGAGAAGAAGAAAAGGGAGAAGGAGGAATGAGAGAGACAGTGGAAGAAGAGAAGCGACGGACGTAAAGATCACGGTCGCTCTGAAAATAGTAAGTAGTTTTATTCGTCCGTCGCTCCGCTCTCCGCTGTTTGAAGTAGTGCGACGACCCTGTCGACGGTTGCCGTTCAAATTTGACCAAGTCTTCAGACAGTTTTGCTCCATCTTCAAATCTCATCCCTGATCAAAAGAGAGTTTGGGTAGAACTAAATTAACAATAACGCTAATGCTCACCTGAACACACTGGTAAGATGCATCTGCCTGAACAAGAAGTATTCAGGTTAGCATTAGTGTAATCGTTATACAGTAGTAGTTCAGCCCAATTCAATACCCTTTAGTAGTTCCCTTTAGTAATACCCTCTAGTAGTTCTACCCTTTGGGAGAACAGATCGCACCCTGGGTGTTTCAGGAGGAATCTGCCACACTCCACCAGGCAACATCTCATTTATCTCATCAAAGTTTAAAAAAAAATTCTTTTAAAATCTTATCAAATGATAACATTCTCTTTAGAAGGTCAGATTACACCATGGTGCACCACCTAATAAAACATAAAATATGCTGTACTAAAATTGTGTTTCAAGAGTAATCTGCCATACTCCACCAGCTCATTTGTCATCAAAATTAATAAATAAGTTCATATAATATTTTGGACATAGGTCTGGAACCACTTAGTAAAAGAAATTGAGATGGCGGAGGTTAGCGATCAATTTACTCATTCAGAAATTTGTTGTGCATTCACTTGAGATTTAGTGGAAATTTAAGTGAATTCATCTGAAAAACAAAGAAATATGTTACAAGTGTTTAGATTTTCAACAAATTACACAAAAAAGGTCGAAACACGTTTTTAAGAAGGGATGGATTTAGAATATTAAATTATTATTCAACTGAAATAAGATTGGCCTTCTAAGTGGAAACACATAGACTTTTGTGGTTGAGCACTCACATAATATAAGCTAAGTCTATGTGATTTTATTTTATACAGACAAAACAAAAAAAATGTCCCATCACATTACCTATATAAAATAACTTATTACTAGTGTACAATATCAAAATATTCAAAATGCTACCCTGATTGCACTTAGTTTAGACTATATGCTTCTAATCTTTGCTATTTTGATTTTATCTCTCCCATTTTTCATTTTTTCCCTCCCATGCTTACTATGTTTCTTTTAATTTTTATGTTCTCTTCATCTTCTTCGTCCCCTTCCTCTTTTTCCTCCTTCTCCTCATCACCTTCTTCTTTCAACATTCAAGCCAACGAAATTAAGCCTCACCTCAACTAATTGATATAGTAATCATGGTAACTAGAGTAAAAGATTGTA
The DNA here is from genome assembly GCA_948455865.1 of Conomelus anceps. Lineage (NCBI taxonomy): Eukaryota > Metazoa > Arthropoda > Insecta > Hemiptera > Delphacidae > Conomelus > Conomelus anceps. Next base: position 38,089,586 of record OX418226.1, read on the forward strand.
TAATTGTTGATCTGACTTGTCTTATACTCCTTAACAATCTAATATTAAAACTAACACAGTATTTCACTTTTAAATAATGTTTTACTCACATATATTGGAGATGCTTGAGGAATGCATTTCACTTCTGAAAAGAAGCTTCGTCAGCCTCTTCGTCAGCTTCTTTTCAGAAGTGAAATGCATTCCTAAAGCATCTCCAATATATGTGAGTAAAACATTATTTAAAAGTGAAATACAGTGTCAGTTTTAATATTAGATTGTTCATTAAGTATTTCGTCATGGAAAACATCACAGATACTCCTTAACTTGAGTCTCAAAGACGTAATCTACAAAAAATATATAAAACAAATCTTACAATATTATGTCTAAACAAGGGATGTGATAGCCGTAAGCCGCAGCAGGTATCTTTTCAATCAGATAGAGATAAGCTGCGTTATCCTGGGCGGTACTCTTTGTAAGGGTGACTGATTAGATTGGAGAGTAAAAAGACACTGTTCTCTGCTGTAAAAAACTTCCCGGTGGTTCGGAACTCACCTAAAACTGTAGGTCCAGCTCATCAATCACCATCATCCACTCATTACCCACGCACAGGTCAAAGACCTATGTGGGCTTTATCCTAAAAAAAATTGTTGTCTGGAAAAGAATGTGTTTATTTATTTACATACGGTAAGCTTACCAATAGGTTGTTGGACTAAATCGTTTGGTTAGGGCAAATATATTTTAATGACTACGCTAACAGTTACTGCCGAAAATATACGACTACTGTTTTGGTATATTTTCTGGTTGGACAGTCATTGATCGGTGCGCGGGACTCAGAGCTAACCACTAGCACCGTCTGTCGACATTCTTCAGACAGACTTTTGGCTTAAAACAAGCCGAAACCAGCCGCGACATAGATGGACGACCGTCGGCCAGTAGAACGGCGCAAATAACAGTCACAACAAAAGGTTTATTGCTGAAACAATAAAAGTTGGCGACCACAGAGAGACGACGTAATATAATATGTGTGTGCAAAGGCTTGATATTTCGGCGGCATTTGATGCGGACAAAGGTCTGATGGGCTTTTCTCCAGTTAGGTTAGGTGTCCATATCCATTGACATCGACATTCGGTCGCGAGAAGCAACAATCACAAATTTATTCCATGATGAACTTGGGTAATGAATATGAAGATCACACTTTGAAATCACAAACCCCAAGACTTTGATTTTATTATTATAAAAACTTAAAAACACTTTTAAGTGGAAATTATGATTCACGCTATGGCGTGACGGCCGTTTCACTCTGTTGTCAAGAGCCTTGTCAGATGACCCATAGTACACTCGGGTACTGTGTATCGGGTACTGAGTGTACTGTGGTTCGCCTGACAATGCTCTTGACAACAGAGTGAAACGGCCGTCACGCCATAACGTGAGTCATAATTTCCACTTGAAAATGTTTTTTAAGTTTTTATTATATTAGTGGAAACAAGATGGATCTTGAACATCACGATTTTTTTATTGTTACTGGGATGATTTCAAATAACAGTGGGGGAGAAGGATGTTTCAAAAGTAACGCAACCCATGAGGTATAATATATATGACATAAATCCAATATGCACATGATTAAAATTCAATTTTATACTAAGGTTAGTGAGTTAACCTAACCTAACCCAGTAACGTTAGATAAATAGGTAATTAGTTCATTATTTAGTTGATGAAGCTTTTTATAGTGTTCAAGAGTTCCTTTCACATCAAAAGCCTTTCAATATAACCCTCGCCTCAACTAATTGACATACTAATTATGATAACTAGTGTATAAGATTGTATAGTTGTTATTCTGACTTGTCTTATACTCCTTATAACTGGAGTCGCAAAGACGTAATCTACAAAAAAAGTTTTATTTGATGTCATATAACTTCAAAATAGATTTGTACTAATTCCAACTCATTTCCTTCAAATTTTCCTTCAAAAATCTACTTGAAACTGAGTTTCAAGTCGATCTTCAAAATTTAGTTGTTTCAGTTTCAAGTCAAATAATTTTATTGTATAAGGATGGTAGTGAGGTTAAATAATCATAGCTGTAATCATTGTTGAGGTTAATCACATTGTTGTAAATCATAAAAGTCGACAGAAGCCTCCTATAGTCTGGTTTTTTATGTTTCTATATCATGTAACTCCCGAGTACAGCCAACTTTTTTAAATTAACTCTGGAGATTCAAGAGCATCAAATCCTGAACTGTGAAAAAAAAACAATTTCAAATTTTCAGGTAGGCTAATACTTTGAGAACCAGCTTCTATTTTTATTTGAAATAGAATAAGGCACAGAAAATAAATTGTTGCACAGTATCAAATTCAATAAGCTCATATTAACCAAAATCTTGACGTACACGATTATAATACAAGAAGCCAAGGAGATTATCACTTGGTGAGTCACAATAGAAACTTATTCAAACAAAAACCTAGTAATATTGGTAGGAAACTCTACAACAAGCTACCGCAGTTTTTAAAGAGTCTAGAAAATATAGAAATATTTTTAAAAAACAACTGAAAAAATATTTAGTTGATAAAGCTTTTTATATTGTGCAAGAGTTCCTTTCACATCAAAATTAAGCCTCACCTCAACTAATTGATATAGTAATTATGGTAACTAGTGTAGAAGATTGTATAATTATTGATCTAACTTGTCTTATACTCCTTATCTGTAGTCTCCAAGACGTAATCTACAAACCAAATAATAAATAAATAAATGTCAACTTGGTTACTGGCAAAGGGACAATTGAACTGTGATTTTTATGGAAGTTGATTTTTCAACAACCCTAGCCTAATGTTATTATAATCATACACAATTTGACCCATTCAAAGTCTTACTTTTACTTCAAGAAAGTCTATATAGGATGAATTAGTCCATATCTTCTCAGGTACCGGTATTCTCTATCATTAGCATAACAAGATCAATGCTTAAGAATTTGCTGTTGCAGTTATGTGTTTACAATCTCACTGAAGAAATAAGTTAAGACTGCTTACACACTCATTCAATGCTACTGGAGTACAATCATCATCGCAAAATTAAACACTAAATGTTGTGATGTTGAAGATCCATCATGTTTCCTCTAATATATAATGAAAACTTAAAAAACATTTGAAGTGGAAATTATAACGCACGTTATGGGGTAGCGGCCGTTCCACTCTGTTGTCAAGACCATTGTCAGACGACCCACAGTGACCCATTTGCACTATGTGGGTCGTCTGACGATGCTCTTGACAGAGTGAAACGGCCATAACCTGAGTTATAATTTCCACTTAAAATTGTTTTTTTTTTAAGTTTTTACTAGCTGTTGTATTGACACTGCTGCAATCTGCCATTCATAATTTCACATTTTCTTTCTTATTTTGTGATTGTAATTACTATCATCGAGTATTGAATGCTCAACTTTGTACGCACCTTAGGTGTTGCACTCTTAAGGTGCTTACACAGTGGAGCAGCTCGTTGATAATAACTATCACAAAATCAAACATATGGTTTGGAATTGTGTATTACAGATTGCAACAGCACATATATTGCATACCACCATTCAACAGTATGTGTTTAATTTTGCGATAGTGATTATCATCGAGTATCGCAGGTGCTCCACTGTGCAAGCACCTTTTTTTCTGTAAGAATGCAAGTTTCCAAATCCCCATTCCCAACTATCATTATTCACCCTCCTCTGGAGCTGCAAATCAATGCTTTCCACCACCACATGCAACTTCATAACAATCCAGGTTTTATTCTAGTTTATTCTGTTTATTCTTTTCGCAATCTCTCGACTGCTTTTCTATTTCAAAGTTGCACGCTGCTCGAGTTGTAAATAATTAGTAAGCAATGGCGGGTCCGACTGTGAATAATCAGCGTCTAGAAATTGGAATCTGGCAACAAAGTTTCCTTGCATCGAAGTGCGGGTGTCTGCTTGGTTTCGTCAGTAGTAACTCACAGGCAGTCAGCGCAGCCGTGTGTACTATAGCCCATCGGTCGAGCACTGGCTATTTTGGATTCGGGCAACTCAGATACAACTGATCTGATGCGCTCGGAGATAGGCCACTACACCACCTGATAGTCGCCTTTTTTCCATTTCATTTCATTATTTCTTTATTCATTTCATACACAATTTTGTACATTGAATAGTGTCAGGGTATAAAATATATTTTAGTAAATATATAAATAAAATTAACTTTTCAAGTGAATTAAACGACTTGCAGTCAAATTTTTATCAAAATAAGTAGTGTTTCACTTACTTCTGTAGGCCGAACGTTTTCGAGTTGTTAAAACCCATCTTCAAGGCCAAAATTAAACGCCTTGAAGATAACAACTCGAAAACGTTCGGCCTACAGAAGTAAGTGAAACACTACTTATTTTGATGAAAATTTGACTGCAAGTCGTTTAATTCACTTGAAAAGTTAATATTAACAACGCAGTTCGTCATGGAACAAGAAATCCAGGAATAAATAAAATGTTTCAAGAGTTTAACAACTGCTACCACTTAAAGACTACCACTTACAATACAACCAACAACTAATATTATAACTATTAGAGTTACAGTTACTACATCTAGTAAATACAGAATTTGAAAGTCAATTATCAACATGGGGAAAAAATTCTTCTATATTATAGAGGACTCTCTTCGTCAAATATTTTTTCAATTGACTTTTAAATTTATTTAAATTTGATTCTTCTTGGATGTGAAGGGGCAAATGATTATAGAACTTGGCTCCAACGTTAAAGGGCTTCTTAAGATAAAATTCAAGATTATGCCTATTTAAGTAAAGCTTGTCTTATTAACTTTTTGAAATATTTGACTGCAAGTCGTTGAATTCACATAAAAAGTTAATATTAACAACGCAGTTCGTCATGGAACAAGAAATCCAGGAATTTAAAGCTTGTCTCTATTTCTTGAATTATAAACATGATTGTGTCCCTGCTTTAAAATACTTTCAAGTTTTTCCTTCACACACAGAACGGTTTCAAACACATAGAGGCTATACACTGTCATAATATTCAATGAGGCAAAATGTTCTTTAACTGCTAATCTGTAACCCAAGTGTGAAATTAATCTTATTGCTTTTTTGCATTATCAATATTGAGTCCATATTCCTGTTTGAGGTGGCTCCATAAAGGTTTATTCCAAAAGAGATTATTGAGTGTATGTAGGCAAAATATATAGTTTTTAGAGTTTCAGAATTGCAAATAAAAGACATTTTTCTAAGAGCATAAAGACCACTTGAAATTCTTGTTAATACAATTGTAACATGATCTGTCCAATTCAGATGTTGATCAATTTGGAAGAGAAACTTCCTAGAAACTTGGAAGAGCTGGACTGTGATATTTTTTTGTTATTTAATTTTATTATGGGATTAAATGAGCTTCTCTGCTGGGTAGTGAATGTTAAGAAATTTGTTTTATTTATGTTTATATTCAGATTATTCTCCTTTAAATGCTTTGCCAAAGTGGACAGGTTTGATTGTGATACCGATTCAATTTCTTCTTGAGATTTCTTTGATATTTTTAAATTTGCATCGTCAACATATAAATTGTTGCATAATCACAGTGTTAACTTGCTGGTACTCCTTGGCTCTCTGAGGGCTGTTTTTATTTCACCAAGTGCTGTCCTCATTAGTTACTATTTTAGTAGTAACTGTCCTCATTAGTTTAACTAGTGTATACGATTGTATAATTGTTGATCTGACTTGTCTAATACTCCTTAACTGCAGTCTCCAAGTCGTAATCTAAAAAAAAGTTCAACATATTTTCTGTTATGATGTTGAAAATCCATCTTGTTTCCACTAATATGTAATAAAAACTTGAAAAACACTTCTAAGTGGAAATTAACTCACGTTATGGCGTGACGGCCGTTTCACTCTGTTGTCAAGAGCATCGACAGACGACCCACAGTACACTGATTTAAGGCATGAGTTTAGACACACTAAACTTCACTCAAAAAGCCAGAAACTCAATGTTTTAGAACAATATGAGATTTACAAACACGCAAAGCAGCAACCTGACAAAATTTTAAATTATCAACTTAACTTCTTCTCACATACCCTTTTTGACAAAATAATCCCAATTTCAAACCTCCCGCCTACTCATCCCCCCCTTCACCATTCCAACATCCATAACCCTCAAACTCACGCCTTAAATCAGTGTACTGTGGGTCGTCTGACGATGCTCTTGACAACAGAGTGAAACTCATAAAGCACATAAAACGGCCGTCACGCCATAACGTGAGTTACTTTCCACTTCAAAGTGTTTTTTAAGTTTTTATTATATATTTGCTCTATAGCACATATTAAATCAATCCTACATTGAGATGTACTACAACCTACAGTGAGCCTATAGACTCTAAGGGTTATTTCTTTTATTTTTGCACTATATTTATCCACATTGGTTCTGAGTTCGCTTCAGGATTTCGTACATTAAAACACACGTTTTTTGTATGCAGTTTCTATTTTATTCAATTGTTTAATCTATCATTGGGTTGTTTATTTTTGTACTGTACTTCTGTTGGATGAAATTAATAACATTTTTTAATAAAGAGTTTTAGGGAAAAATAGGATTTTGCCGTCAGAAGCATGATATTAGGTGTGAGTTAGATTTATTCATTTGTATTTTCAAATGTTACAGGCCACATAACTATGAAGCATAAACAATAGTCATACAGAATAGTGTGCAATAGAACGCAATAGTCAGTGATACACAAACACATAAAACATTATAAAACTTAATACGTTTAAATAAAATTCGACAAAAAAATTAAATGATTATATAATCATTATACTAGTTCTAAGAAATATCTGTTTCTATTATTATGTAGCCTAAATTTCTATAAATGATACATTCATTTTTATCATATTATTAAATGAAAAGCTCCTGTCAATTATCATGTCATCCAGTCCTTGATTTTATATACAGGGTGTTTCGGAACTCTCTACCAATACTTCTAGGCAGTGTTTCTGGACAAATTCTTCAACAAATTACCTATGACATACCTTTTGGGGTAATTCCAGCAAAGTAGGGCAAATCTTTAAATTGCAAAAATGAGCAATAAGAGTTATGGTGGGTGAGTCTATTCGGACGATCTTGTCGACCATATTTCAAACAGTTGAAAATTCTACCTGTGCCAAGTTTATATGTATTTGAAACAGTCAATTTAATAAATAGAAATGAATCAATGTTTAATAGGGGATGCATGGTTCATTCTCATAACACTAGTTACAGAGATGAACTTAGAAATGAAACTCATCGCACTGCTCTCTATGCAAATGGAGTTAGAAATTCAGGAGTTCAACTTTTTAATGTTTTACTAGGCTGGCTTGAGAGGCTTCCTCTCAAAAAATTTAAAGCAGTTTTCAAGAGAGAGCTAGAGGAGACTGGTTTCCATTCAAGCCAAGACTATAGAAAGTATTATAAAAATCCTTAATTAATATAGCCTGAATGGAAATAATAAATTTAACTTTTTTTGTGAATTCAACGACTTGCAGTCAAATATTCATTAAGAATAAGTAGAATCTACTTACTCTGTAGGCCGAGCGCTTTCGAATCTTTGAGATCCATTTTCAGAGGCCCTCAAAGATTCAAAAGCGCTCGGTCTACAGAGTAAGTAAATTCTACTTATTCTTAATGAATATTTGACTGCAAGTCGTTGAATTCACATAAAAAGTTAATATCAACAACGCAGTTCGTCATCGAACAATAAATCCAGGAATAAATTTAAATTTAACATTGGGCAAATCCAGATGCCCCCATGATGGGAGGCTAGTGGATGCTTAAATATCTATCTATATCTATCATCAACAACAATACTTCATAAATCTCTATTTCTAATTTTTTGTTATTATTTTTCAAGTTATATATATATATTTATGATTTATAAGTTATTCATTTCTTGCTCACTTTTTATGTGCGAACTCTTGAAAATTGTATGATGAATGAATATTTTTTTTTTAATAATTTCTCTGGATGATACTGCGAAACATCCAGAGGAGTTTATTCAAAAAACAAACATACAGATATTAAAGAGAATCCCGACCCATAAAATTGCTACTAAATAATATAATTTTATTCCTAATTATGATACCCCACTATAATGATATGTGTCGGGGTGATCATAATAATATATTATTCTGCAAAATTTCTTACCAATTAGTACCTACATTATAACAATACCTAATTAACTAATAATAATAATAATAATAATAATAATATATATAACTAATAACACCATAACCAACAAAGATACACCACTAATATACCCCATAATAACATATAATACAATACCAATATACACCATTATAATTAAATGTGAAGTGTCTTTATTATGTCATTTTCGAGGAATAAAACGTTTATTTTTAAGTCATGCATGCAGTTTCAAGGCAGAAAATGATGGATGGGACGAGCAGAATGATAGTAGGAAGGGAGACAGTGCCGCTACCCGCTATTCGGCCAACAGACTGAGTCTATTCAGACGACTACGTCCAAGTTGCCAGTGTTTGTATTTGAAAGGTCTCATGTTGCTGTATGCCAGTAAAAATAGAATTTCTCTCTTTCCATCCTTTTCTTCTCTTTGCAGTGCCGCTGGCGAACTAATTCGTCCTAAAGTGACTAAAGTTTCTTAGACTGCTCAAATACAATGACGACACTCAGGAGAGATATGACAGCCGGAGGGAAAGAACTCTCCTGACTTGTTCCTAATGGCCGATTGCATCAAGGTAAATAAATAAGGGCGAAGGAGAGAAACAGATGCAAAAGAGAGAATAGAAAAGAAAAAGAATGGATGATGAGGGTGGAAGAGCGAGATAGAAAGAATGAGGAGGATATCATGTCGCGGTAGCTGCTTCTGCTAGTAGTTCACCGTTCCGCAGCTCTGGCAATAAATAGGCATCACACTTTCTGTGACGTCATAGACTCGTAAGAGGCAGACAACACTAAAATTAAACGAGTACTCCAGTTAACTAACTCTCGTTCCTAGCTACGTCCAATGTCTGCCCTGCTTCGCCTTCGTCCATTGACATACTGTAGTTGTATGCACGTAATGGTTGACGAATTTAGTGGAAAAATATCATAGTACCTAACTTATGAAAATATAATTATTATTACAATATAACTCCCTAAATCACTATTTCAAATGTTACAGTGTTGTATTCTTAATGTTAATATGTTTTTTTACTCATTGCTAATAATTTCTCACTATTTCAACCATCACTGTATTGTATTGTTGTATATTACAGCATTATAATAATTATTATGATTTTGAAGATCTATCTTGTTTTCACTAATATATAATAAAAACTTAAAAAACACTTTTAAGTAGAAATTGTGACTCACGTTATGGCATGACGGCCGTTTCACTCTGATGTTAAGAGCATCGTCAGACAACTCACAGTAGGCTACACTCGAATTTCCACTTGAAAGTGTTTTTAAGTTTTTATTATATACTAGCTATTGCACCCGTCCTCCGTACGGATTATGTTTAGAAATAAGACTAAATATGTTTCGGCTTTTTTGTTAGCAGCTTAGTAAACAACTTAGAACGTAAACAATTCAGTGACAGTTATCAGAGAGAATATTTGAGAACAGGTGATTGATATATCATGATAAATTACGTGATTTGTTCTTATGTGGTAATAAAACTTAGAAGAAATGTATCCAAAATCGCACAATACTTGGTTTTTAAACGTTTATTATTCTGTTAAAAAAAGTTAATGTGTACTGTAAAAGTTAGAGGTGTACTGAATACAAGTAGTATTGTGAAAGCCTTTCAATTTTTCATAATCAATTATACCCGAACCATATTATTGGGAAATAAAAAATAAAATTTTATATTTTCTGTCATTCCCAATAGTGCTAAATTTATAATTTATATTTTTTATAATCAAATGATATCTTTTTTTAAGTGAAATCTTTTGTGTAATGAAATATAAAGTGTTGTAGCCTACTGTATCAAGAAGTGTTTTGAAGGTTATGTTACTTGGAAATTCAGACTTTTTAGTCTGTTCAAAATTAGTATTTACTTGTATTAAATCAATATATGGCACCTCCTGAAAAACCTACTGGTTTAGGAGGACCTTTGTTGTAATGATACTATAAATAGATTGATTGATAGCTTTACTAGTGCTTTGACCCGTATCAGCGATAAAACTAATTTAAAGTGTATCGGAAAATTTTGATTGAATTATGACGGAATCTGGTGTTTTCAGCAGTTTGTCAAGGAACATAGTATTTTTCCGTTCATATTATTCAATTTTTAAGAATGAAAATCAATGTGGGAGCCTTAATTAGTTACAAATTTCTTATCAATTAACAAATTAATAATCCATCTAGTTTCATAGATAAACTTTGTATGATTTCCACACTGTAAAAACAGATGTTTTTCTAAAGTTTTTATCTGATGATTAGTTTTCCTCTTATAGAAATATGGGATCCAAAGTTACTCCCCCCCCCCCCGACATTTTTGTTATAATCTCTGAGAAATCATTTAAAATAGTATTAGATCCATATTATATACTGTAAAAGTAAACTCAATGCAAACGTTGTTTCTGGAATTTTTCCACGATAGAACCTATATCAGTAGCTGGTGATCACTGATGGTTTGCCGACCACAGTGATAGAATGTTAAAAAAACATTGGTTGATTTATTTTTTAATGTAGTTCCTCATTACTTTTCATTAAAAGAAAGTTGGAGCTGCCGTGATTCAATTACTGCAATTTTATGTTGCACTACTTTTTCTATTCAGCAACTACAAAAATCTAAACACTGAGTTGATTGGTTGCAGGCAATGTGAATGTATAACTAAGACATTATACAGTATTAAAACGTCAACGGATTTCATACAATTGAAGAGTTAGTAGTGGTAGTGGTAAGCTACTGATGCTCCACTGTGCAAGCACCCGTTTGGTGGGAGCTTAGTGAATTCGATGATAATCACAATCACTAAATCATATACATGCTGTGAATAAGAATAAGAATTTCTTTATTGCCCATAAAAACAAATTTTTGCATTGGCATGGTCAAGTATAATTATAAGTTAGTTTGAAGTGACTGACAATTGAATTAACTGACAAATATGCAGAAACAGAATTTATTAATTTCGAATTCCCTCAATTGCTATCACTTTATACTGAAGACTTCCGCAATGGCGGATATTGACAACAGCATTGAAAAGCTGATGGGAATCGATGAATGCTACTGTACAAAAATATCAGTCACCACCGGGAATCGAACCACGGACCTCTCAATTGCCGGTTGAGCGCCCTTAACCACTAGACCATGGAGTCCTTTCTGCACAGCAGCATTCATTTTCAACTTGGCCATATCGGCTCGTATCTCACAAGTTAGTTTGAAGTGACTGACAATTGAATAAACTGACAAATATACATAAACAGAATTTATTAATTTCGTAAGGTCTCCATGGTCTAGTGGTTAAGGCGCTCAACCGGCAATTGAGAGGTCCGTGGTTCGATTCCCGGTGGTGACTGATATTTTTGTACAGTAGCATTCATCGATTTCCATCAGCTTTTCAATGCTGTTGTCAATATCCGCCATTGCGGAAGTCTTTAGTATAAAGTAATAGCAATTAAAGGAATTCGAAATTAATAAATTCTGTTTATAATTATAACACAAACAGTTGTCAAAAGTATATAGTATACTAGCTGGCCCGACGCGCATTATTGCGTTCTCATAAAAAATTCTCCTTGATTATATTATTCGCCACCTCCCACTGAGGTAACATTTCAAATTGCAACCTTCTAGGACTATTAAGGAAGAAGTTAGTCCTAGAGCTCTTCCAGCTGATCAGAGGCCTCCTTCGTTGTTTTCTTATGATCACTACCTCTGAATGAAGAAACATTTCAAATTTAAACCTCATACGACTATTAGGGTAGAACCTAGGTTTTTTATTTTATTATTCGCCACCTGCTCCTTCTGAGGCCACATTTCAAATATCTAGCTGCATTGGTTAACAGATGTCATCAACCCAGCATAATTTATTACATTTCATCATACCCAGTCATATGTTTCCAACATACTGCAAGGCTTCGACTACACGGTACAAGTCTTTGCGTTCCAGACAGCATAAATAACGTCGCTAAGGGGCCTGCCATATATGATTAAAAACTGTTGTCTTCTATCAGCTGTTCCTTTAAGGATAGATTTCTCCTTTTTGTGTCCTTCAGTGAGGACTTTTGAACTCCCAAACTTCACAGAAACCATCTCGGGACTATTCTATATTGTGCCTGAAAATTTTATAAAAATCGGTTCAGCGATTTCGGAGTTTACTGGGAACATACATACATAAATACACACATCGACTTCTATGTGTGATTGTGTGTAAGAGATTACAGAGCACAGATTATCACAGATCATGAATTTTTTAATTGTTGAGATTCAAGTCCAAGAAATTATCTGACATAAATAGGATTAACTACTAAGAATTCCTTCAGTGGTATTTTTTTGTTTTTTTTTTAATTGTTTGATTGGCAAACCTCTAGTAACCTTTGGTAAGGGATTGTAAAATTTAAGCGCCATCACTTCAAAACATTTTAGAGTTATAAATTTCAATAAACAAGTTGTCAGACCGACTTGTAGCATAATTGTGCCTGTTTTCACCTGAGGTGGAAATTATGCCACTCCAATTTTTCATCCACCATTCCACAGCATGTGTTTGATTTTGCGCCAATGATCATTTCATAAAATTCTTGTAATCATTGTTTTATTCATATTGACATGTTACTGTTGGGATTCAGTGGCGGATTAATGAATTTTTATGGGGAGGGGCAACATACCCCAAAAATACTGATGGGGGGGGGGGGGGGGGGGGGGTTATGGAATTACAACTTTGGAAATTTAGTAGCCTTTAACCGCATTTTTCACCATTCTAGCACTTAAAATGTAGTAGAAATATAATTGTTTCGTGTTTAAGAACATAACAATCAAATTTCCCCTAACTAGAGTAGTTTATTTCTGTATATTCATCTGAAAATTAGATTACTACCTAAGTATTCACAAGCCTGTTTGACGAATAAATCATCTTATCTTATTATCATCATCGAGTAGTGGATGATGCTTCGCATTTCAAGATGGTAAATTAATCTCACTAGAGTTGTTTCACAAGTTCTCTCTCACTCCTTACTTTCCTACTCTATTACACCGAAAAAGAAATCAATCTCCATAATCTTTGTTTAACTTTATTTAACAATTGTCTTAAACAATGGCCACTATTTCAAAAGTAAGAGGTCATCTCTGTCCGATTACAGGGCACCTCCTCTCTGTCCATCTTTGTCGTCGTACCTTTTCAACGTTGCGGCGGCGAAGGCGGCGTTCACTGATGAATGCGGATGAATTTAATCAGGTGCTGTTGCCGTGCTCTGCCTTGTAGTGAGTGAATGAAGCGAAGCGCCCAAAGGAATGGAATTCGATCTCGTTTCCTAACTAGAAGTGACCACCTTGTCGCTACTCGCTCGGACCAATGCTAAGCAAAACTGGGAAATGTGGCCCTGCATTGCTCAGCCCCGCTCACCGCGACTGCATAGGAATTCGCACTCCGCGCTACAACACAGACAACAATTCTCTTAGAATACTCTCATCACAAGCATGCTATGTGTCAACAATGTAGCAAGTTTCCTTTCAGTCCTATCTAAAAAATGTTTTATTTCGCCAAAAAAATATTCATTTATTTATTTATTCAAGTTAGTTTGAAGTGACTGACAACTAAACAAACTGACAAATATACATAAACAGAATTTATTAATTTCGAATCCCTTTAAGTGCTATTAATTTATGCTGTAGACTTCCGCAATGGCGGATATTGACAACAGTATTGAATAGCTGATGGAAATCGATGAATGCTACTGTACAAAAATATATGTCACCACCGGGAATCGAACCACGGACCTCCCAATTGCCGGTTGGGCGCCTTAACCACTAGACCTAAATAGCACTAACCACTAAACTAATAGCACAAAAAGGGATTCGAAATTAATAAATTAATTTATGTATATTTTTGTCAGTTTGTTCAATTGTCAGTCACTTCAAACTAATTTGTGAGATACGAGCCGATATGGCCAAGTTAAAAATGAATGCTGCTGTTCAGAAAGGTCTCCATGGTCTAGTGGTTAAGGCGCCCAACCGACAATTGGGAGGTCCGTGGTTCGATTCCCGGTGGTGACTGATATTTTTGTACAGTAGCATTCATCGATTCCCATCAGCTATTCAATACTGTTGTCAATATCCGCCATTGCGGAAGTCTTCAGTATAAACTAATAGCACTTGAAGGGATTCGAAATTAATAAATTCTGTTTATTTATTCATTCATTCATCGTCACATTACATCAATTTTTTGAGTTTCACTCATATGATTGGTGACATGTCAGTATTATTAAATCTAATAGTCTATCAATTACTATACAATATAGTCATAAATAAATTTAAAAAAAAAACAAAAAACAATCAATCTAGACTGCATTTCGACAAAAATGCATGGATAATATAGCGTCTATATTATTTAGTCTACTTAATTAAATTGTGTTATCGAGTACATGGTCTTTTCAATTAAAAATTTTCTGACTGCTTTTTTGAATACTTTTACCGAATCCAAATCTCTGATGGCTGCTGGTAGTTTATTGTAGTATCTCATTCCGGCTTAGAAAGGAGTTTTTTCTAAAAATGTGCACCTATGGATTGGAAAAGCAATAAGGTGTCCATTTCTTGTATTGTACTCCATAATTATGATCACTCCATATTAAAATTTTTGGATAAATTATGTAAAAATTATTGTTTTTATCTAGATTAAAATTTTTATAATTTGCTCACCATTAACATGCTAAGTGTCACCGCAGTCAGTTGGCTACTTTCGGTTCACTTTGACTCACTTACAAAAAAGTAAGTGAATTACTTTTTTGCAGTATATTTTTGTAACCCCGAGCATCATTTTGAAATGCCCTGCATCATTTACATTTCATTAAAAAAAAATACCAGAACTTCACCTAACCTTTACTATTATTTGAATTTGTCTCCCCTGTTGTTGTTGTTGTTATTATTATTATTTTCTTGAATTAAGTTTGCCATTTTTAATTGTTGTTGAATGTTGATTGCTAAAATGCAGAAATTATTCGATTGAACTTTCTGTTGGTTCCAGCTACGACGCTGTGGCCGCTGAATGGTGCCCCGTGCCCCATTGAAACCTACTGCCTCAACGGCGGCACCTGCACCTACTACGAGACTGTCGGTGAATGGGTGTGTCAGTAAGTACTATTTACTGTTTTACAATAAATTAAAATTAAAAATTTGCTTTATTTCTCAAAAAAAAAAATATTTATGAAGTAGAATACATGCAGTATAATTGAAAGAAAAATATTCCCCACATACATGGGCATACGCCTGTATGCGAAGAAAAATAAGAACTATATACAAAGTTATTTTATAGTGAAATAAATACTCTATGAATATGGCAATTTATTTGTAAGGTTCTTTATTGTCTGTGATGTTTTCCATGACAAAATATTTGATGAACAATCAAAAACAAACTGACACTTTATTTCAATTAAATAAATGAGTTTCACTCACTTTTACTGGAGATATTGGAGGGATCCATTTCACTTCTAAAGAGAAGCTTCGTCAGCCTGCCCCCAGGGGTTATGTTTTGTTGACGTTAGGATGAGCGTTTTCTTGAAATTCTCTGTTATATTCGTCAAAAATTTTGATGTTCAATAAGCAGAAAAAATAAAGTTTTCCAAATTAAAAATTGAAGATTGTATAATGGGCGCTCATCCTAACTCAACAAAACATGACCTCTGGCAGCAGGCTGACGAAGCTTCTTTTTAGAAGTGAAATGTATCCCTCCAGTATTTCCATTGAAAGTGAGTGAAAATCAGATATTTAATTGAAATTCTGTGTCAGTTTTGATATTAGATTGTTCTTTATTGCGTCAATAAAGCAGCATTATCTACCAGAAATGCAGGGCTGACTAAGAAATACTCAAATAACCATAGGTTTTGATATTTAAAAAATGCATCTTTTAAGAATGTAACCATCATTTTGTAAATAGTAGCATATGTAGTGACAAATTTCAAATGTAAAAGAGAATAGAAGAATGCCGGGAGGGTGTTGAACAAAGAAACTAACCACTTACCAATCGAATTAACTGCAAATGATCAATTTTGTTCTCCCCATTTCAACATAGTGTTTTTATATATAGACAAAGTAACAATAAATGTAGAAATGCAACAGACCGGAGTCCAAAACTGTTATTTTCACAAATTTTGGTTAAACTATTTCATCCAAAACTTTTAGGTTAGTCCATACTAAAAATTTAGATTCACCAAAAACCCCCATTAATTTCTCATGAATTATTTTTTTGGAAAATTGGAGCAGCATCAATTTTTACACATATTATACAATTATTATTCTTTCTCATTGTACAAATATCTTGTCTTCATTTGAGGCCCTACGCTTGAATTTCTTCACCTGCAACTTTTAAATGCAATAGTATTTATTTATATGCATATGAATTTTCTCAAGTGATTTTGTAATCCGTGCACATTAATCTGATAATTTCATGATTATTGACTTCAGATGGATTTTATTCAGTGATTTCATATGAATTGACATTAATTTTGTAGTTTTCATATAACTTGGCAGCAGTATGCTGGGCTCAGATGTAGCATGTCCCATCTGCTACACGCTGCCAAGTTATATGAATACTACAGTAAATAAGTGGTAACTGTGTTGAAATTTTTTTTCATTATGTTATATTGAGTGATTGTGGGGTTCCCTGTACTCCCATAATGTAACTTTTTCTGAATCAATTAGTTATTTCTGGTAATCTGGTAATTTAACGATTGTTGACTTCAGATAGATTTAATGTCTTTTTTTGGCCATGAATAATGCAAAATATAACTTATATTTTCCAAATAATGTAATACAGTTCTGTCTTTGCTTCAAACCTCTACACAATTATTCTTCTGTATTACATTCAATTAATCTATACTTTTAATTTATTTTATTTACTTATTTGACTGAAAAAATTTTCATGTTTGTTCTATGAACTTGAACTCTAAATTTTCCTCAGTTTTGGAGAAAACTAATTGTACATTAAATTGGAATTTTCTCAAGTGATTTTGTAATCCGTGCACATCAATCTGGTGATTCAATGATTCTGACTTCGGACAGATTTAATTTCCTCTTTTTTTGGCCATGAATAAAGCAAAATATACAGATTATATTTGCCAAATGTAATACAGAGAACTCGATCCCAATAGGAATTAGCTTCAATGTTCTAACCAGGAGAATCAATACAAATAACTAGAAATTTTAAACAGATATTCGATTTTTCCAAGCAGTATCCAGCAACTGACTCTGTTAAATGACACTGAACACATTCTCACACTCTCTCTCTCTCTCTGTTTTCCTTTTTATTCTCTTTCTCTTTTTTATTCTTTCCCTTTTTCGTCTGTTCGCTTTTTGGCTCGACGGGATTCTAAATTTTTATTTCTTCTTTTTCGGCATTCGGCGAAGTGCTTTGACTGATCCCAACTCTTTCCAATACTAATCAAACGTCTGCGTAAACATAACCCACTAAAACTCAACGCACACATCGCCCTCAATAGTTGCTTTTAAACTAATTCCACCCAATAATCTTCTGGTGTTTGGATTTCATATATTAAACTTCTTTACATTCAACTTCTATATTTTCAGCACTAATATTTCAAACAATTTTATCATTCCTGGATTTCTTGATCCATGACGAACTGCGTTGTTATTATTAACGTTGTTATTATTAACATTATTAAATGTATTTATTTTTAATAAAAATTTGACTGCAAGTCGTTGAATTCACTTGTAAAGTTAATTTTATCATCTTTCTTTGGATTTCATTCAAAGTGAACTTTTAATTTGATAACTTAACTTAACTTAATAACAGGGAAGTGATAGCCGCGAGCCGTAGCAGGTATCTGTTCAATCAGATAGATAAGCTGCGTTCTCGTAGGTCCTGTTTGTACCGGTGACCGATTAGATTGGCCCGCAAAAAGACACAGTTCTCAGCTGAAAATACTTCCCGGTGGTTCAGAACCCACCTAAAACTGTAGGTCCAACTCATCAATCATCATCATCCATCATCATCCAACTCATTACCCACGCACAGGTCTCAGACCCATGTGGGCTTCATCCTAAAAAAAAAAAAATGTAATATTCTCCAGTTTAGAATAATCGAAAATTGTGATTCAGAGTGGAATTTCCATTGAAGCTAGAACCTAGTCTGAGATTCGAATTCTTTAGTTCAAAAGTTCAAAATAAATTTATGAAAAGAGCAGTTTCGTGTTCTATCTTCACATTAGTAAAAGTAAATGCGGATGGCTTTTATTGGTGGGGAGACCCTTACGGGTAGTTCCACCTCGCCGCTTGAGTCATGTTATTGGTAACCTGGTTAACCAACAATTTTAGGTGGGTTCCGAACCACCGGGATGTGATTTCACAGCAGAGAACAGTCTTTTTTTGCTGGTTAATCCAATCGGCCACCCTAGGAGAACGTTGCTTTTCTATCTGATTGAACAGATACCTGCTATGGCTCACGGCTATCCCTGTATTTTATTCATGATAAATATATGGAAGATAAATAAATCTTCAGACTCTTGTGGGCTTCATCAACAAAATAATTAATTAAAGTGAAAATGACTAGATACAATTTTTTAAATTTTCTAAGAAAAGTTTAAAAAGAATGTGAACGAGTCACCGTTGACACAGCCGCCATTTTCCATTTCAAAAGTGATTCTATTACGGAAGTCACCTCGCCACATTCGGCCTCAAATAGATTCCCAAAGCTCTGAGGAGGATCAGTGTCGCCTAGAAGAAAAAATACCGACACTGGAGAAACAATTAAGTTCAAAACAAAACCAACCTAGTCGCCGGTCTAGACTAAGATGGTAGATTATAGAGTGCTCATTTTGTAGAGCTAGCGCATTATTTATGTTGGGCTCCCTAAATCGTTGCACGGCTCGTTGTCAGCGTATGTCACCAGTGTTCATTAATAGCCGAGTTATAGGCGAGGCGGCCCAAGGGAATAGCAGCTAAACATTCGCTTCATTGGAAAATCTTTCAGTACTTGAATACCATTTCACAGATAACATTTCAAACTACTTCCCTCGGCAGTCTTTGGAAACATTCTGAATGATTGATGAGTTTTCAACAAATTCAAATGTTGTGTTTAAAACTTAACTTTTCAAAGAAAGTTTCTATTTTTTAGGATGAAGCCCACATAGGTCTGAAACCTGTACGTGGGTAATGAGTTAGATGATGGTGAATGATACCTACAGTTGAACCTACAGTTTTAGGTGGGTTCCGAACCACCGTGAAGTGATTTTACAGCAGAGAACAATGTCTTGTTTTCTAGTCAATCTAATCGGTCACCCTTACAAAGAGCGCCCAGGAGAACGCAGCTTATCTCCTCTACCTGATTGAACAGATACCTGCTACGGCTCACGGTTATCACTTTCCTTCCAGTTTCCTCGGTGAATTTATTTTTCCTAAAATACAAATCTAGTGGAAACAATTGTGAGATGGGTCTTCAACAGAATAAAATATTGTATTCTTGGATTTCTTGTACCATAACCATCTGCGTTGTTAATATTAACTTATTATTGTAAATTTAACGACTTGCAGTCAATTTTAATTGTGAATAAATAACATTCCTACCCACTCTTGGCCGAACGTTTTCGAATCAAGAATCTAGGATGCCTTGAAGATGAGTTTCCATGACTCGAAAACGTTCGGCCAAGAGTGAGTAGGAATATTATATATTCACAATTAAAATTGACTGCAAGTAGTTAAATTTACAATAATAAGTATAAAAAATAATATAATAGTATAAAAATAATTGTTTCAATGGCTGAACTATTTGTCAGTAGTGAGGATTGAAACCAGTGAAAAACATGACGTTATCTGCTTTATTATCACTTACCTATTGCTTCGGAGCCCACCTAAAACTCTAGGACCACCATATATAACATCATTCACCTCATGTGGGCTTCATCAGACAGACAAACTTTTTCAATCTAATATTAAAACTGACTCTGTATTTCACTTTTATATAATGTATTACTCACATAAATTGGAGATGCTTGAGGAATACAATTTCACTTCTGAAAAGAAGCTTCGTCAGCCTGCCACCAGGAGTCATGCTTTGTTGAGGTTAGGGTGATTTTCCATGGTGAACAAAATAGAAACGTGCAACCCTTCAAGTGGCATAGCTTTTGTTCATTAGAAATTTCCGCCATGGAATCATACATTTATTGAAACCGTAACTATTAGTTTTCACTTGAAGGGTTGTCTTTCTCCACTCATAATGAGTTTTTCATATGTCAAACCTTAAAAAAATACTGTATATTCGTACACATAGTAATTTATTACAAATTTCTGTAACATAATGTTTAATTTTGAAATTAGGAAATCACTATCGGAGTAATCCATCAGCTATTGTATTGACTATTGTGGAATTTTGTAGTAAAACATTATTTGTAGTGCATATGAATGTTAATTTTTCGACGTACGTACCTTTTTCAGTCTTAAGAGTTTCAATTGTATAAAACCACCACTGATTATTGTCATCACTTTTCCACATTATATATATATTTTTTTTTTGGTAGTATGAAACCCACATAGGTCTGAGACCTGTGCGTGGGTAATGAGTTGGATGATGGTGATTGATGAGTTGGACCTACAGTTTTAGGTATTTCTTAGGGCAGTAAGTTATAGAACTTAGGTGCTATAAAGGACAAAAAATTCATAAAATGACTTTTAATTTCCACTTGAAAGTTGTTTTTTTTTATTTTCTATTATTATTAATTTCTTAATATCACTAGTTTAAAATGTTTTGTATGATTTTAGGTGCGCAGAAGGATACAAAGGACCTCGGTGTGAGAGCAAAGATGTCTACAACAAGAGCAGTATGTATCGGCCAATGACATACATCTGCAAGCTTGGAATCTCTTCCTCGTATTACTGCTAAGTAAACCCGATAAAATTAGACTATTAAATTCCTGATTAATCGCTGACGAATAGAAGCGATTCCTGCGGACTTACGAAATGGTTAGAGTTGACTAAGAAACGAACCTAGACAAACATTACTGACTATTTAAGTTAACTATTTTAATAATTAATTCTATCAATAATTGAAAATATAATTTAGTAAATATTTCTATGATTAGTATTATAATTATTATTTATTGAAACGAAATACTAAACTGAGATTATCGTTCTCTTTTGTAATATAGCTGACCAACAATAATTTTCAACCAAAGAAATACAGAATTATGTTTTGTTGTAATTATTTGTTTTTGTTATTCTTTATTTGCTCTAGTACAAACTACAAACTCATGTTTTTCTTTTTCGTGGATCAGACTGAATTCAGTCTTAAAAATAGGTTAATTCAATTAATTACAGTTGACCATTTTTTTAGTTACGCATGTCTTCAGGATATAAATTCCCAACCCTGGAGATTTATACATTGAAATACAGAATACAAAAGTGAGAAACAGCTTGGAAAAAGAAGAAAAAGGAGATAATACAAAATAAAATCCCTGATGCTGATCTAAATGGAGACCCTTATTGCCATAGAGCACAAACTTAGAGCAGTTGTACTTATCTAGTCAGTTGCTGGACAAGTCAACATATCAATGATAATTATACCATACAGTGCATAATAATTTTGATCTAGTCTTGCTACAAGAGAGCTTGAGTAGCAAGAGTGTAGACTGAAATATCTACTCTACGATATTGCTCTAGGCAATAAATGTCTCGTACGGAGACTCACCATTCCTTAGTCAAAGTAATTCTAGAGTCCTGGATTTCTTGTTCCATGACGAACTGCGTTGTTAATATTAACTTTTCATGTGAAATTTAACGACTTGCAGTCAAATATTTGTTAAGAATAAGTATAATAACTCACTTAATCTGGCCGAGTACTTTCGAATCTATGAGATCCATCTTCAGATGTATCCGCCTCTTCACATGAAAAGTTAATAATACTAGAGATCAATGTGAAGTTTCTACATCACTTTATTTTAGTGTGGCGTTAATAAAGAGCCTTAGGCAAAACTACGTTAACGACAACCTTAATGCTAACCTGAAACTCTATGTATCTGCCTGCTCCAAATGCGATATGCTGTAGAGCAAGCTGAGGCATGCAGTGGTCAGGTTGACATTTAGCGTTAATATGTTTTGCCCAAACTCACACATTCCGATCATGCGCGTAGAGATTTTTTCGTTCAGGTTTGGTTCTACTCATGTAGATGTCATTATCGTACGTTAAAATAGTGTAACGGTATGCAAAACTCTATATATTTATAATTTTTATTAGTGGACTACCCTAACATTTTAAATGTTCAAGAGGTCTACTCTCATACCGTTATTATAAGCATAATGCATTAATTCACTTCAACAAAAAATATCATCTGAAGTTACTTTTAGGACTAAGAAATTAAATACAGTATTATTTATTATTAATAATTAGGCTCCCTCGGATTTTCTTGGTTACCACTATCTGGTGTTTCATTGTTATTTATAACGATGTATTATGTATTCAAAATACTAGAACATTAGATCCATATCATCCCTCATAATTATTATTATTATTATATTATATTATTATTATTATTATATTATATTATTATTATTATTATCATCCCTCATAATTTAAATTATTAAATAACTACAATAGTCAATATTTTTGTAGGAGTATTAGTATAGACTGGAGATGCTTCTTTCGCACAGCAGTAGTCTAACGCTACCTAGAGGCAAATCAGTGAACTACTAGGACATTACAGCTATATGGCGGTTCCTGGCGGTGCATCCAATACAGTTCCACGCCTTTTTCCTACTAAATAATTTAAAAAAAAAATACTTTTGCTCAAATTTTACTCTTTATATCATATTTTTACATATCTATTTGTGATACAGGAATAGACTATATATAAAACAGGTACAGTACTCCCTTGCCACATTCTGAGTGCTATATTATGATCTGAGCACCCATCTTTTCCACCTAAAAATAAAATGTAGTTGCAATTTCAATTTATTAAGTGTATTTATGCTCTTCATTGATTAATTTGAAGCGTTTTAACATCAAATTTCATGTAAAAATTACTTATTGTATAGGTAGAGTATGGAATTTTAATCCCATTAAAAAAAATATTTGAACTATTTGGCAGTCAACTCTAATTGATTATTCACTGTAATACTTCTATTGATGAAAAATTTAGCTTTCTTCAACCAAAAATGTAACTCAAGATTTCCCTTAAAATCTTATCAAATTTTCATTAAAGAATAACTTGTGCTGTTTTGAAAAATTGAAATCATAGTTAATTATCGTTTAATGAAAATTATTGGTATTGTCAATAATTCGTTACTATAATCAATTTGAACTTCATATTATTTTAACTATAATCAAGAAAGTATTTAAAAGATAAATCTGTCGTATTTTGTGATTACATATTTTATAAATTACATTTGAGACTAGATTCGCAATTTACATGAACAATAATAATTATAGAATAATTATTATTCTTAGCGAGTACGAGTAGTCTTATTACATTATTATAAAGTGAAATTACTGATCAAAATTTTTTGTTCGAAGTGCATTATGAACCCTTTCGGCCAAAAATTATACTTAATCCCTCATACAATAAAAATAATAATTAAATAAAACTCATTTTATCGTCTCACTCTCTTGTGGAAATAGGTACTCCAGAAGTGTAGAACTGTATTGGAGGTTACCAACCTAATAACATGTACTTGGGGGGAAAAAAGGAAATTTTATTATAAAATGAAATCATTATTACTTTTGATAGCTCAAAATTATTGAATTTTTTAAATAACCCACTATAAATCACTGTTTAATGCTTAGTGAGTGAACTTCAAAATTCACTTCTTCTAAAATTCTATTCTTTAACTAAAATGAATCTGTAATTGTTCCTCAGAGTATAATTTTCCAGTGAAACTTAGACTTAACCTAAGATTTGGATTGTCAGTGAAGGACACCTTTGGGGCAGACACGAATCCAAGGATGAATCCTCCAAAATTCTTCCCCCCTCCCCCGAAAAAGGTTCTTGATTTGCCCTTGTTTTGGGCTAATATGCTAATAGCATGTTATGCCTTCACTGTCAAACAAATAATAAATAAGTGAAAAGAAAAGAATGGCAATGCTCCACTTGAGAAGGAGGAAAGGCAGGCCTAGAGTAAGATGGAATGACGAAGTCAGTTTTGACCTCCTGAAAATGGGATAGGTTATAGATTAGAACACTTTATATAAATTTACAACATTTCTTAAATGAGTTTAAATATAGCATTATTACCGTCGCATAGGTAGCAAATGTACAGCAAATGATATTAATTTATCTGAAGAAAATCCTAGTTACGTATTTACATAAAATGGCGGAGTCTGGACAAAATTCGTCCATTGTTAACTTGACCTTAGGCAATATAAGTTATGATATAGAGGATGGAGAAGGATAGTTGTGAATAAAGGAGCTTGGAGGGCTGTAATGGAAGAGTTCAAAACCCATATTTATTTATTTACTGTGACAAATTTACAACGAATGTGAAGGTGCAACAGACTCAAGTCCAAAACTGCTACCTTCACAAATTTTGAATATGTTACATTGCCCAAAACATTGAGGAAGCCTTCTATATTGGGCTGTAGAATCATATATTTTTTAAACAAGTCTAAAACTGGAGTTTTATTCATCTACTATCTAGTAGTATTTACTTGAAAAAACAAGTAATCTAAAAATGTTATGTATCGTTTAGTACACACTTTCCATCCATCACACAATCATCAAATGATTTTATCACTTGACTAGTTTTTTCCCAGTGCACAAAAAGCTACAGATACTTCTTATGGTGGGGCAAGAAGAGCTGGGGCTAATTGAGATGTCTTAGTACATAATAGAGATGACGACCCCAGACAGGCCAGGCAACAGAGAAGGGATAAGTGCTTCTATCCTTGTCTGATTTGGCTTGTTGTTGTTATTGGACCGGCGATAACACGGGCTGAGGCAGACAAACGGGCGCGTGGGGTGGGGGAAGGGTGGGGGCAGTGGTGGTAGTAGTAGTAGTAAATAGTAGTTTGTGTAGTAGCAGCATCGTAGCAGCAGCAGCAGTAGAGAGAGCAAGAGAGAGCGGAGATGTGCAGTGGTGTGGTCTCCTCAATCCTCAGTCGGCAAGATAATTGATCAAGCAGCAGTCGGTCTGTAGGGTCCAGAGCAGGAGCAGAAGCAGAAGTGGAGGCCGTGGAGGGCCTCTTGCCTCTTGTGTGGTCGACCTGTGATACCACGTGACCTCAGACGCCAGTTGTAACCTAGATACTTCCCCGCCGGCCCTGTAACAGATACATTATTTATAATTGCCTCTTCTACGCATTTTCATGTCTCATATGTAAATTACTGGCCATATACGGCAGGCAGTAGGCAGCTGTCCTACCTCAAGCCATCTCCGAACAATACCTATATACAGATATACGACCCGAGCATCTGCCATCCGAAATCAGAAAACCTCTTTCCTGTGTATAGATATATTGCTATTATTATCATCATCATACTATCGCGGATTCTTTTCGTTGAAGAGAGGTATTGTTAGGGAAGTTGCGGAAGAGGGGTGGGGAGGGGAAATCGGAAAACCTTTGTGTGTTTATAGATGATATATAATATTATTTCTGTGGTGTTGTAGATCCATCTTGGTTCCACTTAAATTAAGTTTTTATTATATTATTTCTTACTCCGCGCTTACTTTATTAGACTATGGCGGTTTTTTGTTGAAGAGGGATAGGGCTGGAAGAAGAGGAAATCAGAAAAACTTTGTGAATATCCAAAATATTATAAACGTCTTGATGTTGTCCATTGTCAATGAGCCTATTAGTGAGAAAAAAATTAACTACTTGCATTAATAGATCAAATTCTTAAATGCAGTGGAGGAAAGAAACAGTGCACTAAAGAAAAGAAGAAGGAGAAAAAAGAGAAGATTTTTTCTATTGTGGATGACACCCACATGAGTCCGGAGACTTGTGCGTGAGTAATGAGATGAAAAGGTGAATGATGAGAAACATCCATGACTGAATGAGATCCATGGCCAATGGCATGTTCGAACCCAAGGCTGTAGGAAACGAAGCCAGCTTATCTTATCACAGACAAGCGCTCCATCCAACTGCGCTACCAGATGAAAAAGGAGATGATGATGAAGAGGTGAAGAGAGGAGAAGAAGGAGAAAGAAAGAAGGAGAAGAAAAAAGAGAGGAAGCCGAATATAAAAGAGAAAAAGGGAAGAGAGGAGAGATAAAAAAGGAAAAGAGGACTACATAGAATCAAAGAACTTTATCCCAGACTTCATAAAATCGGCTTTTATTAAATCAAACTACACTAATTTTGTCAAGCTTGCTATTTCTATGTGGTTTCATTTATGGAAATTCAAATTTTATAAGGTTTTGGTATGTTTTTGACTATTAGGTCATTATTTATTTCGAATAAAATTCTCTACGGGTCTTGTTAGAAAAAAACACCCATTCACCTCATTACCCACGCACAAGTCTCCGGACACATGTGGGCATCATCCACAATTAAAAAAAATTGCACGTTAATTGTGCAATTAATCAAGTTTATCCACTTCAAACGCGTATTTTGTGCCAATTTTTGCATATTTCGTTGAATATCTCAAAAATTACTGTAGTTACCGACTTCTAACTGGGTTTATACGAATTTTTAGCTTATTTAACCTTACCTAATTAAAAGTAAAATGAAGACACTATAAATTCATGATGAGTAAACTAATTTTTTTTTTAGATTACGTCTTGGAGACTCGGTTACTCGGTTTAGTAGCTAACTTCCACTATTTTTAACTCGGTAACAAAGGGTTTCCGTGCCTATGATTGTGTAATGTGTACTTTATTTTGTATTTCTTTATTCTTGTATTTTTTGGAGAGTACAACAAGGAACAAGCCCAAGTAGTATTGGTAGTAACTCTATGCGAAACACTCTACTGTATATAGATATAGTTGTTACTTTTTATGTTGGTTTTTCTTGAAGGAGGAAGAGTAACCGCGGTGGGGGGGAGAGAAGATGGAAGAGCACAAGCAAATCGACAATCCAAAAAAGATGAAGGGGAGAGGGAGAGAGAGTGAGAGAGAAGTCGATAAAACCGTCCATAACAAACGAGCAACTAGTGAAAATGTTCGCCCCGTTGTATGGATCAGAAATTATGAAGTTTCTACTACTTCTTCAGATTACTACGTCAAATGGGCGGGGTTGTTATTAGTGGGGGCGGGGGGTTTTGTGGAGGTAATAGAAAGAAGAACAGTGAGGTAGAAAGAGAAAGAGGTAACGAGTGAGACATTCGATAGAAAAGGGATTAGTGAGAAAGGTACTAGAAAGAGAAGGAGTGATAGAAGTTGTGTGAAATAGTGAAATTGACTGGGAGGAGTCGGAAAAGAGTTGGAGTTAGAGTGAGAAGGAGGCCTTGAAGAGAGAGTAAATGGAGAGAGATAGATAGATCTAAGAACCTAAAGAATTAATCAGTGGTAGAGCACTTTTATTTGCAGACGAAACATCACTCAGTTTCAGCAATTCTATTCTAAATAAATTAGAAATAAGTGTCCATATAGGTGTGCAGTCCATTGTCCAATTCTTAAATCAGTTGAACTTAACAAAAAATAGTAAAAAATTCCAATACCTTCAATTAGAAAACAAACATTATTGAAATAAAGATAGGGCTATAAACGTGTTTGTAAACGATGATCAACTAGTTCAGGAAGAAAACATTGAATTTCTAGGAGTTTTGTTGGATAGTCGATTGACCTGGGCTCCATACTTTGAGAAAAATGTTGTAAAATTTCATCTGGGGTATTTGTCCTGCGACAGCTTGCTAGATTAAATGACAAAAATTTTCTTTTTACAGCTTACCATGGGCTCTTTACATATTAAGTATGCTTTCTTAGTATGGGGTAGTTCATCAAAACAAAACCTTGATAGGGCGTTTAAAAGATCTAAAAGAAAGCTGTTAGGTGTATGGAAAGAGTAGAGAAAGATTCATGTAGGCCGTTGTTCAAGAGACTTGGTCTCCTAACTGTACCCTGCTTATATGAGTATGAAGCAACTTTATATCTGAGAAAGAGTAATATTAACCAAAATCTTGACGTACACGATTATAATACAAGAAGCAGATTATCTCTACAACAAGCTACCGACGTTTTTAAAGAGTCTTCAAAAGATGGAAATATTTAGAAACAATTGAAAAAATATTTAGTTGATAATGCTTTATACAGTATAGTGTACAAGAGTTCCTTTCACATCAAAATTAAGCCTCACCTCAGCTAATATAGTAATCACAATTAGTGTATTATGATAACTAGTGTATAAAATAGTATAATAATTGTTCATCTGACTTGTCTTATACTCCTTAACTGGATTCTCCAAGACGTAATCTAAAAAAAAATTACTTTCAGAAATCTCAAAGCACTAAGGTGTTCAATTAGTTCCATGTAAAATGAGCTGGAAATCTAATAAATTATGTTACAAGCCTTCAACTAATTATTGAGATATTGTACAAAATACACAAAAAAACATAAAATCGCATTTTTCAAATTTAAATTAACTTGATTAATTGTCAATAAACCAGTAGTTTCAACAAATTTTGTAGAGTATTCAATTCGGAAAATTTAATGTGAAATAGCCCGATATCCAAAAACACCTTTAGAAGTTCTGAAAATCGGGGTTTGTGGGATGAAAATACACAATAATTGCAAATTACTGTATTTATTCATCAAAAAAGCTACACAAAGTATTTTTTTTTTCAATTCAATTCAATTTATTCCTCAACATTATGCACAAGAAAAACATTATGTATGAAAAAACTAAGCAAAATCAAGCCATGCATGTCACTTGAAATGGTATTCGAATAGTAGAAGGTGATATGGAGATTAACAGAGGAGATCTGGGAGAGGCTTGGAGTTGCAACAAAAAACATTATGCACAAGAAAAACATTATGTATGAAAAAACTAAGCAAAATCAAGCCATGCATGTCACTTGAAATGGTATTCGAATAGTACAAGGTGATATGGAGATTAACAGAGGAGATCTGGGAGAGGCTTGGAGTTGCAACAAAAAAAATTATTGAAGCTACTCATCATAATCACAACTCATAATTTCCTTGTAATAGTAGTCTAATAGTCTAATTGAAATAAAAATAATAATTGTGAAAGTTCTTTAAATGTTAGAAAAGACGAACTAGTTTTGTCTATGTGAGATATTTGAATTAGTTTTCAGTTTGATATGTTTATAAGTTGTGGTCCACTGTATTTTTAATTTAATTGTACAAAATTGTGTATATTTTTTTGACTAGTATAAAAATAGATTACCTCTGCATGAAATCATGGAGCTTTGGTGGAGGTAACAAAGTGAGCGATACTATTAATACATTGCCTAGTTTAGAGCTTTAAAATCCTTCATTGATTTAAATATGTTCATTGATTCAATTAATTACATAGGGAATAGAAAGAATCCTAAAATAAATTCACTTATAGTGTATTAATTCTGACATATTCATCTGTATGATAGTTCAGGGAATAGGAATAATATGAATTATTCATAATAATAATTATGAAACATAAAATGATAAGACTAATCTTCATTTCTTGTGATTTCAATTGTTTAGTTACATTTTTTAATTTTCTCAAATATTTTATCCAGTCAGTTAGAAGCTTTTTTCAAAAGGTGGATGAAATAATTAAAAAAACCGATTAAGCCGATTCCAATACATTAGGCTTTCAAACATCAAGTTTTATTTCAGATAAATTTATGTGCTCAAAATTGGTAATAACTATTGTATCCTCTTGATTTGTTCAACAAGATTAAAATATTCTTTTGTTCTTTCTATTAATTATTTTACTCCAAAAGCTATTTGTTTCTTGTCTCTGCCTTTAAAACAATCAATTAAATAAATCCACCTCACAACAAAATGTAGATAATAAAGCGAAATACATTTTTTGAAATGTATTGATGTGCGAGGCCAATCTTTCCATTATTACTTTCTGTGATAAACTTGAGAACAGATTAAATTGAAATTAAAAATGCAAATATTTTTGGATGTTTATCTTGATAGTGTAGTTAGTCGTACAAAGTCCAAAGAATATCTGGGAAAACTTTTCAAATTTTCAATAGTAGGGTTGCAAACTTATTGAAAGTCCATAGTCTTCATAGCAATTTTTTTAAACGGTCAATCTTGTGAACATCCCCTATTGATTCCTGAACTGCCAAGAGGATGAATCTACAATTTACACTCATTAAACATCCTTCCTTTACACATTCACCAAAGTTTCAATTGAAGTCACTCAAGAACAGAAAAAAATAACAATTTCCCGTTTTTTCATATTTACAATTTACACTTACTAAACATCCTTCCTTTACACATTCACCAAAGTTTCAATTGAAGTCACTCAAGAACAGAAAAAAATAACAATTTCCCGTTTTTTCATACCTATTTATCGCTGAAATCTTCATAACGACCTCCAATGAACCACCTAGTGCCATTTTCCATCATATCATTCTCCTTCGTGATATGAAAACTGAAAATAATATAATTATTATAGTCAAATCAGTGCTGAATTTTCCTAATAGTGTGTCAAGTTCTATAATTTCGATGCATCATCATGCTCATTTTCAATAATAATTGATGGTGTTACTGTACTATTATGTTTCTAATACATTATTTAAATCAAATTCTAAAATAGTACTATCTGTAGCACGATAAAAATCAATTCAAATATTTTAAAAAGTATTATTTTGTGTGTTTCTAGTATTTGTAAATTATTCTACTATAAGGGGTTGTGAGTAGATAATACTTGCCAAATCTGAGTTTTATTCTCTGATAAGATTCTCTATTCACAAATAATGTAACAATAAAATTGAGATGAATTTAACTGCTTAAGCCCAACATAAAATTTTTAGTTGACTCTACCTACTCAACGTCCAAAGTGATTAAAATTTTCCAAGTTTTCGTTTCCAAGTGACATTATTTTTACAAGTGAAAGAAGAATTATTGTGGCTGAATTGATGCAAAGTACTCTTATACCGTTTGAGTGAGTTGCTGAAAAATTACATTGGTTGACCGGAGAGGATAGAGAACAGCGCCACGCTGTACCAATGTTTGGCTAGTAACATAAAGTTGTAAGTAAAAGCACGATAAGACATTTCTCCGTTTTTTCTTTAATAACTAATTTTACTTTTTTGAAAACTAACAGCACCCAAACCAAATTAGGTCCCAACAAAAATTTATCGATTTTTTAGAGTTTTACTATTAGTAGTTTTATAACTGTAAAATGTTTATCCCGTTGTGAGTTGGATTCATTTATGTGATGTTTGTTGTTTGATAAACTTAAATAAAGTTATTATTATTATTATTATTATTATTATTATTATTATTATTATTATTATTATTATTATTATTATTATATATATTTTTAATAATTATTAGTTCAGCAGACTTAAATATTATACTTTTCAATTTAGGGTGATACAAATGAAAACTTCCTTTCTTATTAAACCACCTAAATCATTGTGATTCTGTTTTTTTTTTCAATTTAACATTCATAGAAATCCAAACTTTCCCAAATTATTGGATCTTGCATATATGTTTGCCTTTTAAAATTATTTTATCGTAACCGTCGAAGCCGAATTTGATAGCGTAGGGTATTTCATTCAGCCTCCGATCGGCCATATTTAGTTCTGGGTTTGCCCATGATCAGACCGAGCCTTCCTAATTCAATCTATCTAGGTTTAATAATTTCGGAACTAAGATTCGTATAAACAAGATATTTTCCAATGAAATGAGCAATTTATTTCGGCCATGGAACCTTGCCGCCAATATTAACTTCTAAGAAATGCAAAATTACAACAATCGCTTTTACATTATAGCACATAAATCATGCGTCCTAGGTTTAGAAGACAATGGTACTATATTTTAATCCTCCACTCATATTATATTGTATTGAACAAAACATACTTGAGCAGTATATCATTCATTGTAGGTTTTTTGCCTCGCAGTAGGTTCTAAATTCTAATTACTATTACCACCAATAATCTCAATTAGATTAATCAAACCGTTTGTATAACAGTATTGGAGATTAGGCACCTCTAAATTGGTTGAGTTATTGGGAATCTCACTCACTTCAGAAATTGTAGACGTAATCTATAGACTTAATCTAAAAAAACAAATTAGGCATTATTCATTGTTAGTGTTTCACAATATTCATTAACCTAACAAGATATTTCCCAATGTCTAAATGTACAATCTAATATCAAAACTGACACTGTATTTCTATTAAATATATGATTTTCACTCACTTCTACTGGAGATACTGGAGGGATGTATTTCACTTTTAAAAAGAACCTTCATCATGAAGCGTCTGTTTTGAAGTGAAATGCATCCCTCCAGTCTCTCCAGTAAAAGTGAGTGAAAATCATATATTTAATAGAAATACAGTGTCAGTTTTGATATTAGATTTTTCATCAAGTATTTCGTCATGAAAAGCATCACAGATACTAAATGTACCTTCAAAATAAATTATGTTTTTGTTCTTGAAATTCTTGAAAAGCGATAGAAAAATATCCTTAATATTATTTATTGAAGAGAGCTATTAAAGATGAACTGAACTAGATATTTCTTAAATATCTGAATATTTCAATATTTGAAGTTTAAATTGGATGATAAATATGATTTCATCTTCACATTTCATTAATGTATTATATTAACATAATATATTTTATTTATTTAAATACTGTATTGCATTTACAAGTCGGCTTTTCTATAAAAAGTTTATTTTCAAACCATTAAAGATCTGATGAGAGGCTGTTTATAAATGATGTGAACACTGAAATTAACCTGAAAATAACTGAAATTACATTATTAATCAATAATTCAATTTAATTTAACTTTTTCATGCAGAAAAAACTCCCCCAACATGCGTTTTGCAATGCAAACCATTTAAGTTTGAATGAATGTACTGAAAATGATTTTTTCAATGAAGATGCACCTGATTGGTTATGGAATTTAGAATGCATCCATAAGTTGATTCTAGTTTCCTAATAATCAATTAATGTCATTGTAAATATCAAACACTCTAATACTTGAAATACTGCATTAAAATTAATATAAATTCATTAATTATAAATATGGTACGCTTGCTTGGTTATTGGGAATTTCACACGCTGTAACATAATTGGCGATATTTTGTATTAAGTTGAACATTAGATAGATTCTGAATCCTACCATTCAGGATTCAGAACAAGCAGGTGACAATATTATAAATGTGTACAATTTCATTTTTTTTTAGAAAAACAATATATTTCATACACCATTTATCATTCCACAATGCACAATATTTAGATTGTTTCTCCTTGTTGCTTATATGGCCTCAAAATTGAGTATTATTAAAACACTTGAGTTTCATTAAAAGTATTTTGATTTCTACTGTAGCCTACTAATTATGGAAATAATTATTAGTAAACGTTGAAGTCTACGCTACTGAATCTGCATAATATCCCCTATTGAATTATACTGACTTACAAGGATTTATGACTTACAAGTCTTTCAATATTTACTGTTTCTCAAGATCCCAACTTGACTACAGTGATTAAACCAAATCAATCAATCAAATTTATTTTCAAAATTTACAAACATTGTAGGGTCTTTCTAGACCCGTAGGGTTTTCAGCAGGTGTCATTCTTCACAATTAATGCATCAAAAGAAACAGATTCACTTATATTTTAATATTATAAAGAAAAAAATAATGAAAAATCTAATTTAACTGTGATGATTGTTTATCAAACTATGATAAGCAGATTTTTCATGAAACAATATTTTAAAAATACATGTACTGTATTTGTTAGTTATTGTAAAATCTGTTCTCTGTCCTATATTCATTCTAAATATCAAATAATTTATTGGCAAATATACTATGTATTAAAAGTCTTATTTCTATCACTAATTTTTCATTTGAAACACCCTTGGAGAGCATTATGAGTAGACTACTATTCGATAAAACGTTTTTTATTATTCTCATACAATAATTATTATTATCCTTCCCATCTTGGCGAATAGTTGAATATTATGCTGCAATTTTTATGTAAATAATAATTTAATCTTCAATTTCTTGATCCATAACGTTCTGCGTTGTTAATATTAACTTTTTTTTGGTAAATTTAATGACTTGCAGTAACTTTTTATCAAGAATAAATAAATTCCTGGATTTCTTGTTCCATGACGAACTGCGCTGTTAATATTAACTTTTCATGTTGATTGCAAGTCGTTAAATTTCACATGAAAAGTTAAAATAAATAAATATTTACTCACGTAGGCTGAAACGTTTTTGAATCATGATGATTCATTTTCAACAGCAACCTTGATCGTCAGTGTCGGTTTTGGTTAGAATAATTATTGTGGTTTTGATGGACAAGTTTGTGTGATTTGAAATTGTTCATTGAGGATGTTTTGTTTATTGTGTGTGGTGTGTTAGTATATTTCAAATTGTTACAAGGTATTGACTTTGTGTTCTAGAAGTATTATATGTAGAATGTGTAGGTTGGTAGTTTCGCCGACCACATCAATCAAACTGGACACACTTTTACTGACATCACTACCAACCTAAACATTCTACATATATTAAACCTAAAGGACACGAACTCAATACCAACCTAAACTTTCTACATATTAAACCTGAAGGACATGAACTCAATACCTTGGAACGATTTTAAATATACAAACACACCACACACAATAAACAAAACATCCTCAATGAACAATTAAATTTTAAATCACACAAACTTGTCGATCACATTCTACAAAACCAGATTGATTCTTCTAACCAAAACTGACACTGACGATCAAGGTTGCTGTTGAAAATGAATCATCACGTTTCGAAAACGTTTCAGCCTACGTGAGTAGGCCTAATATTTTTTATTCTCAATTAAAATTGCCTGCAAGTCGTTAAATTTACCATAAAAAATTTTACTTCATCATTATGACATAAAGTTTTATTCATCTATTCGCTGACTTTTTGTAGTAGCTAATAAATATTGAAATTTTCCTTCTGGTAACAAATAATTTTTGTTGGGTCGTTATTTGGTTTTACACTCTCCAGAACTAACATTGATTCTTAACTATTTCCTGTTTTCTCTTGTTGCTTATGTTTAATCTAGATTCTAAATAACCTGTATCTTTTTAGAAATTCAACAATGTTACAACCATTCCTTTTATACTAAAAGTGCTGTACTCATCTCTAAACATGTGTCTGAATACATTGAGACAATCTAAGTACCGTAAGTCGAAATAAATGAAAAATTTACACTTATCATAGGCAGGTTATGTTACAAAAATCCCACTTTTTGAAGTTACAATAACGTGTGGACAGACGTTAAGTTTTCAACAGTATACAGTATACAGAGTATACTCTGACTTGTCTTATACTCATCAACTGGAGTCTCCAATACTTAATGTACAAAAAATATCACATATCCTATATTTTTATCATTCATCGTCTATCTTTATACCTACAACCTTTTCCTTTAGTTGATCTGTACAGTAATTATTGAACCAATAATTTTTTTTTTTTTTGTAGTTGATATAATAGTTAAATTTATACATTCCAACATGAAAGAGATATCCTCCCATTGTCATATAGTTTCTGGGCCTATTCACGAAACTTAAAAGTAGGATGTCTCGTTTAGCTGAAATTCTTCAGATTCCAGTTTGAGATTTTAGTCGCATTCAAGCAAAACTATAGAATGAACAAATATTCATTTCAATTATCACGTGATATTTTAACTTACTTCTCATTTTCAACAAAGCAGACTTATGTGTAAATTTTGAGCTTATTAACCATGGTAACAAACCTCATCTAACAAATATTTTGATTGATTTATTTGCATCTGTAGATTAATAATATAGTCAGTAGTAGCTGGTAGCTTTTTAAGATAAATTAGGTGAATTTCTTCTGTTTTATTTGAATCAACTCCATTCTTTCATATCTTCCTATGTAACACAATCATTAACTGTTTTTGTTGCATGAATATTATGTGGCTCAAATATAAGTATAAATTGGCTATAATATAGATATAGACAGCTGAAATAATGAATTTTAAATAAAAAAGCTTCTTCAGATAGACCTATTGGAGTATTTTTGTTAGTATGAAAAAAATGTTAGGTATTTTGCTTAATCAATAAAAAATATAATTATTATACTATTTCATTCCATAGAATGGAGAATCAATAAATACAGTTTTTTAACTCCAATAACTCACCATATAAGCAAGATTGCTTATCAATACTTGTCAAATGACACCAATATTACAATAATTTCCTTTTATTTTATATTTCATGTGATTTTTGTGTTCAGTTCAAAGATTTTTCAGCAGTATGATAATGACAGAGCTAAGTAGTATTTTTATTTACTAATGTAACATCAATTTAAGCACTAAAGTGTGGATGGGACCCCATTATAAATAAATCAAGTGTACAGTACTTCATATAATATTATGAGCTAGGTCAGTTTTGTTGTCAATATTTTCTGCTTTAGTTTGCTCAGAAGTAGTACCTACCGTACTCTTTGTTTTCATGTATGGTTATTATTTCTGATCAACTTAAACACTAAAGCATAGATCGATTAAGCAATTTTCCTATTGCAAACAAATCCAACTGCCTTAAAACAGTCGATATTATGATATGATTATGTTGATATTATATACCTTGTAATGTAATTTTTAACATTAAGCCCATCAGTCCAGGATGCCTAAAAAACAGTCAAGTCACATCAGAAGCTCTAAACTTGTTCAGGTGCGACCTGATAACTCTGACACCAAACCTGAGCCGTCAGCCAGGTTATACGTAATTATTAATACAAACAAATCAAATTTATTTCATGATCTCAATCAGTTTTGCTGCCTATTTACGTTTTTTAAGTAAGTTCAGAAGTGGTATTTAGATAGCTCAGATGAACCCCAATCTTTTTAATCTTCGTTTAATCTTTCTAACTAGTTTAAATAACTTTTTGATAGTTATTATTTCAAAACTGAAATCATTAATGGACGTTCTCTTCTGTGCAGATTCGAGCCCAGAAGAGTGGGGGCCAGAAGCTACGGAACGTATCATTGGACTTCAGTACTGAAACAAACATTGATCTCCCCAACCAAAGCAACTCTCCCGCATCTCACGCAATCTGTGTGATGGGCTTTCAATTGTTTAGGCTTTTATCTGTGCAATAACACGAAGGTTATTTGACCAAAGGATCCTACTTCAAAGCAGTCTTCAGTTGCTTTTAACAGGTATTTAAATTCTAAAATTTTAACCATATTTTACCCATAATGAATAAAAGACGAAATTGTCACAACCACATTTATTAAAACAAAGAGAAACTAGTTTCGGTTGTTTCACCATTATCAATCTCAGATATTGGTAATGGTGTAACAACCGAAACTAGTTTCTATAAGTTTTAATAAATGTGGTTGTGACAATTTCGTCTTTTATTCATTATGGATACACGATACACAATATCACCTTCGCCACTACAAATAAAGTCATATTTTACCCGTCACTTTCTACCCTATTTTTAAGAAGCTATCAAAATCATATCCATTTTTATGTAAATTAAATATAGGTTTCATTAGAGAGTTTGTTCAAAACTATGTTGAAAGTAACGATAATGCTTTTTTTTAGATTACGTCTTGGAGACTCCAGTTAAGGAGTATATAAGACAAGTCAGTTCAACAATTATACTATCTTATACACTAGCTACCCATAATTTCTATATCAGTTAGTTGAGGCGACGCTTAATTTTGATGTGAAAGGAACTCTTGTACAGATCTGTTAAATCAGAGATAAGCTGCGAAACTCCTGGACGCTCTTTGTAAGGGTGACCAATTGGATTAGCTAGCAAAGAAGGCTCTGTTCTCTGATGTAAAATCACTTCACGGTAGTTCAGAAGCAACCTTAAACTGTAGGTCCAACTCATCAACCACCATCATCCAATTCATTACCCACGCACAGGTCTCAGACCTATGTGGGCTTCATACTCCAAAAAAAAAATATATATATATATGTAAAAAGCTTTATCAACTAAATATTTTTTCTAAATATTTCTATATTTTGAAGACTTTAAAAACTGCTTTTTGCTAACCTCAACACACTATGCATCTGCCTGCTCTATCTAGCATCTTAATTTCAGAGCAGGCAGATGTGTTGAGGTTAGCATTATCATGATTAAGAGTGTAGTTTTGCGCAAACTCTCTATTATTTAAACAGAATTTATTAATCTCTATTATTTATTGCATTGTCAGCATATTTTATATCTTTACTTATTACCTTATTTTTAACAAACTATTAAAATTATAAAACACTTCATTGTAAATTAAATTGCATCTGAGTATGAGGATTTGTTGTTTTTAATGTTTAGTGTGTATTGAAAAATATTTACAACCAACTGAAAAAATATTTAGCTGATAAAGCTTTTTATAGTACAAGAGTTCCTTTCAAATCAAATTTAAGCCTCACCTCAACTAATTGATATAGTAATTATGGTAACTAGTGTATAAGATTGTATAATTTATTGTTGATCTGACTTGACTTGACTTGTCTTATCCATTACTGGAGTCTCCAAGACGTAATCTACAAAAAAAATATTATATTCCGTTAAAAAGATATGCAAATACTAAAATTGTTAGCTTGTTGTACCCACTCACTTTTTTACCTTATTCAAGAAATTATTAAATAATTATATAATTTTCAACGTAAATTGAATTGACATGGGTTTTATCAATTGCATCTGGGTGTAAGGATTTGCTTGTTTTTAATTTTTATTTTTTATTGTAGAGTTAGAGCATCTGAGCATGAATATTGTTTGCTGAGCATGTAAGGCCACTACTAAATGTAGTGGTGGTTCGGTGGTTCGGAACCCACCTAAAACTGTAGGTCCAACTCATCAATCACCATCATCCAACTCATTACCCACGCACAGGTCTCAGGCCTATGTGGGCTTCATCCTCAAAAAAAAAAAAAAAAAAATATCCGATTAATGGTGAAAACTAATAAAAACAATCTAAGTCCGGAAATTGCTATGAATTGAAATGATTTAAGTAGACAGGATGCAGTAGAAAAGTTAATAAATAAATTTTCATAGGTAAGTGAAATAGGTGAAACTAACAAAAATAACTCATTTCTATGGATGGGAAATTAAGTAGACTGTGTAGTAGTATTATAAATGGATTGTTCTTGATGAATATTACAATAAATAAGAATAGAAAAGCAGGTTGGATCAAAGAGCTACAGGCTACCGTACCGTAACTCTGAAGTACTGTAGTATTCATATAACTTGGCAGCGTGTAACAGATGGGACATGCTATATCTTAACCCAACTTACTGCTGCCAAGTTATATGAAAACTACAGTAAAGTTATCCATCAATCATAGAATCGTAATGTTTTATTTGTAATAAATCAAGAAATAACCGTTTGTTTCATATTACAACTTATTGTAAATAATTTTTGTTCAATAATAATAAATAAAGAAGGCAATTCAATCTTAAGAGTTCCTAGGAATAGAAAACAAAATTTAAACATTTTCTAAACACCTTTACTTCTACTAAGATAAATCATTGGATCAATTATATTGCTTTTAAAATGAACATTTGTTGATAGGAGCTAGTAAGTTGTATTGCAAAAATAGCAATATTGTCAGAACTTTTTTATTAGATGCATTTATAGTTCCCAATTCCCTTTCCTTCTTTTTTTTTTACTAAGCTTATTTGTTCAATTGAATCACATAGTTTTAAAGCAATCAATGCAAACAATATAATGCAAATACAATAATCAATAAGGGAAGTGATAGCCGCGAGCCGTAGCAGGTATCTGTTCAATCAGAGAGATAAGCTGCGTTCTCGTAGGTCCTGTTCGTAACGGTGACCGATTAGATTGGCCAGAAAAAAAGACACTGTTCTCTGCTGAAAATCACTTCCCGGTGTTTCGGAACCCACCTAAAACTGTAGGTCCAACTCATCAATCATCATCATCCAACTCATTACCCACGCACAGGTCTCAGACCTATGTGGGCTTCATCCTCAAAAAAAAAATACAAGAGTGAATCCTACAAGCTTTCACATTAGGCTTTGAGTACCTTCACATGAGTAGCTTTGAGTGGTTACTGATTATATATTTTATTAGAGTATTTTGAACTTAACCGCCATAGAGCCTATGTTGACTTGATCTATGTATCTGTGTGTGTGATCAATAAACCAACACTTCTCGGCGTAACCGCGCTTTGTCTACTTCATTTATAGGTTATGGACCCAGGAAGCTCTAAAAATGAGTTATTTTATTGATTTTAATCACTATGGTTGTTTTTTATAAGTGTAAAAATGTCAAAGTGAGTTATTCTCAGTGAAAATCGGACTGGAAAAGGATTTACAATCGAAAACTTCTGTGTGAAAATTCGACGTCGCTGTGTGCCACATGATGTGCTTTGTGCTAACATAAATGAACTTGAAATTGGTAAATGTACAATTTATTTCGGACAATTTAAGCCTGCAAAATGAATTCTTCCGACTTAATTACGAGATTCAACGGGACAAACTACAAACAATGGTTATTCCAAATGAAATGTGCTCTTAGAGCTAAAGGTTGTTTGGACGTTGCCTTTGGCAAGGAAACAAAGCCACTTGCTGATAAAGAACTAGCGGATTGGAATAAAAAGGACGCGAATGCAATGTTTACTCTATCAACGGCTATGGACCAGAAACAAATTGTGTTAATTGAAAATTGTGAAACATCGTTTGAAATAATACAAAAACTTGATTCGATTTACTGCCAAAAATCTGAAATAAACAAAATGCTAATAATAGACAAATTTCATCAGTATAAAATGAACTCTTGTGATAATGTAGCTACACATATCAACAAAATTGAAGGACTGGCCAAGGAAGCTAGGGATATAGGTGAAACTATAAGTGAACTTTCAATAATTACAAAAGTTTTGAGCACCCTACCATCCAAGTACAGGACGGTAAGACAAGCATGGTTTTCTATGCCGGATGATAAACAGACAATTGCCAATTTAACTTCAAGACTTCTGGATGAAGAACGAGCTTTAGCGGAAGAAGAGACCAACGATCAAGCCCTTGCAACTTCCATTCAAAATAAGAAACCGTTTCCAGATAAACGAACTTTAATCTGTTATAACTGCCGTGAAAAAAATCATATCGCTAGAAACTGCAAAAAGCCTAAGACCTTTCAATCTACTCGTGAAAATCATGAACCAAGTGACAGAAGATTTAGATCTATGCGTGAAAACGACAGCAGATTTCGATCTACACGTGAAAATCATGACCAAAGAGACTACAGATTTCGATCTACACATGAAAATCACGACCCAGGAGACAAAAGGAAGCAGAATGAAGGAAATTTTTCAGCATTCAATGCAACTGAAGAAACCAACCTAGACTCAGAAGTTTGGATACTCGACAGTGGAGCCTCTTCTCACATGACGGGGAACGGCAAATACTTTGAAGAAATTCAAGAGTTCAACAATGCAAAGACAGTCATACTTGGAAGTAATCTCCGCCTTCCTATTAAAGGACAAGGTACTGTAAAAATCCAAAAATTGATTGAAGGTGAGTGGTTCGACTCCATTATTACCAATGTTCTTTATGTACCGAGTTTAAAAAGAAATCTCTTTTCAGAAGGTCAATTAACTAAAAAGGGTATGACTATTATTAAGGAAAATGATACAGCAAAAATTTATCACGACAAAAAACTTGTAGCTGAAGGAATTCGTACTGAAAATAATTTGTATAATATGTTGTTTAAAACTGTATTGCCAAAAAATATTGAGCTTCTTTTAACAAGTAATAAATCTGTTGCAAATCTTAAACTGTGGCATGAAAGATTAGGACACTTGAATTGCAGAGTAATTAAAGAAATGGTTTCTAAAGGATTAATTAACGGTATTGAAATTAATGACACTGAGAAATTTTTCTGTGAAGGCTGTACGTTAGGAAAACAACATAGATTACCTTTTACTGTAGGAAATTCATGGAAATCTTCCAAGCCAGGTGAAAGAATTTTTAGTGATGTCTGTGGACCCATGTCAGTACCTTCTATTGGAGGAGCCAATTATTTTATTTGTTTTAAAGATGATTGCTCAGGATACAGAGTTGTATTTTTTATTAAGAATAAATCTGATGCATTTGATGCTTTCAAGACTTATGTAAATAAACTTCAGAACATGTATGGACGTACACCAAAGTATTTGCATACAGACAATGGAACTGAATATGTCAATAAAACGTTTGAAAATTACTTGCATGCAAATGGTATTGAGATTGAAAGAACAGCAAGGTATACTCCACAACAAAATGCTAGGGTTGAAAGGGATAACAGAACAATTATGGAAATGACTCGTTGTATGTTATTGTCAAAAAATTTACCTAAAAATCTATGGGCTGAAGCAGTGAATACAAGTGTATACATTTTGAATAGATCAGGGACATGTCAAACCCCAAACTCTACTCCCTTTGAGGTATGGACAGGTAAAAAACCTTCATTGAAACACTTGAAAATATTTGGTTCAGAAGCCTATGCATTGATACCGGATTGTAGAAGAAAGAAATTGGATCCTAAATCAAAGAAAATGATACTAGTTGGCTATGACAGAAATTCAAATAATTATAGACTAATGGACCCCATAACACACAAAATAGTAGTTACTAGAGATGCATTATTCAATGAAAATGAATTCCCAGAATATGACAATGTAGATTTTGACAAAAGTAGATTTTATATTGATATAAATCAAGAACAAAAATCACAGGATAGCGAGAGAGAATTATGTAATGAAGATGTAAGTAGAAATCAAGAACAAATCGAGGACAATGAAGAAGAGTTGAATAATGAAATTTTGGTTAATGACAACAATTCTAATGAGAATGAACAAGGCTATGAGCAAGAAGGAGAAGAAAATAAACTGAATCTAAGACCAAGAGAAATTTTAAGAAAACCAAAGAGGTTCATTACTGAGTGTAATGAAGCAATTGCTTTGTATGTAGAGTCAGATGAAGTACCTATAACGTTCACAGAAGCAATGAAACAAGTAGAATGGAAAAAGGCAATTGAAAAAGAAATTGATGGACTAGAAAAATTGAATACGTGGACACCAGTAGAATTGCCAAGAGGGAAGACAGCCATAGAAACAAAATGGGTTTTTAGGAATAAAGATAATGGTATTAAAAAGGCCCGATTAGTAGCTAAGGGATTTCAAGTTGAGGATAAAGGAAATAATATTTATGCTCCTGTAGCTAAGATGAGTTGTATTAGGATATTTTTAACTG
The DNA here is from genome assembly GCA_948455865.1 of Conomelus anceps. Classification (NCBI taxonomy): domain Eukaryota; kingdom Metazoa; phylum Arthropoda; class Insecta; order Hemiptera; family Delphacidae; genus Conomelus; species Conomelus anceps. The sequence continues at coordinate 38,132,986 of OX418226.1, forward strand.
TAGCCTTGTTGAGAAAACAAAATATAATTCATATGGACATTCCATCAGCTTTTCTGAATGGAAAACTCAATTCTGAAGTTTACATTTTGCCGCCAGAAGGAATTAAATGTGACAAAAATAAAGTTTTGAAATTGAATAGAGCCTTGTATGGACTCAGAGAGTCGCCTAAATGCTGGAATGATGAATTTAACAATTTTGCTAATGAACTTGATTTCAAACGTTCCAATCATGATTTTTGTTTATATATTGGTAATGGTGTAAACATGTTAGTCTATGTAGATGACATTTTAATTGCTGGTGAATCTGAGAATGTAATTATAAACTTGCAAAAGAAATTCAATGCTAAGTATATGGGTGAAATATCACATTTCTTAGGCATAGAATTCAGGAGGAGCATTAATGATTTGAAATTGTATCAATCTAAATTCATAAAGAAACTTCTTGGAAAATTTCAGATGATTGAATGTAAAGGTATGAAGACTCCTATGGAAAAAGGATTAGATTTGTCAAATAATAATGAGATGATTGATGTTCCTTTTCGTGAATTAATTGGAAGTCTTATGTATATTGCAACTAGTACAAGACCTGACATAGCATTTAGTGTTAGTTACTTGAGTAGATTTCTGGACAAACCTAGTGAAAAAGTATGGAAAGCAGGAAAAAGAATCTTAAGATATCTGAAAGAAACACAGAATTGTAATCTCACATTTCAATCAAATTCACCTGAGTTATTGCAGGGTTTTAGTGATGCAGATTGGGCAGGTGATAAACTTGATAGGAAGAGTACAAGTGGTTGCTTAGTTCTATTTGCTGGAAATCCTGTGTCATGGTTTTCAAGAAAACAAAATTGCGTTGCACTGTCAACCGCAGAAGCTGAATATTTGGCTGCTGCATCCACAGCCACAGAATTAATGAATTTGAAGGGAATTGCTAATGACTTAGGTTACAATTGTAAAACTTATCTATCTATAGACAATCAATCTGCCATACAAATGACAAAAAATTTTGAAAACAGCAAAAGAAGCAAACACATTGATATAAAGGCTCATTTCATTAAAGACATTATAAATAAAGGTATATTAAGTATTGATTATGTTAGAAGTGAGGAAAACTTGAGCGACATTTTGACTAAAGCACTGTCATATGACAAATTTTTCAAATTGAGACAAGAGTTGAAAATTGTATGATTTCTTTTAATAACTTTTTGTATTCAATATTTGCTTTGTATTATCTATACTTGCATTGTAATCATTCTATTTGCACTATAATCGTTCTATTTGCATTGTGTTCATTATTTTATTTGAATTGTACTTGACGATTTTCTATTTTTTTGTAAGCACATAAAAATGAAATCGAGGAGGAGTATTAGAGTATTTTGAACTTAACCGCCATAGAGCCTATGTTGACTTGATCTATGTATCTGTGTGTGTGATCAATAAACCAACACTTCTCGGCGTAACCGCGCTTTGTCTACTTCATTTATATATTTTTTTTAAGAATATAAAATGACTTCTACATCACTTCTCTAAATTACATCCATTGAAGAAGAGCTGTAGTTTGGGAACTTATTCACACACAAAAACCCTGACAAGTTTATGAAATTAAAAAAAAAATACCTTGTACATAACATGAGAAGAGTTCTAAATGAAGCTTAATAGCTATGGTATAAAATTTTTCCGGTATAAAATAAAATCACATGCAGTTAAAAGTAAATAAACCCAATTGTTTAAAAAGTATTTGTAAAAAAACCAATATAATGATTTGCTCATTTTAAACGCTCCAAATTTGAAATTAGTTACTGTAAATGCTGTTTTCTGATAAAATTACGCTATTATATTTTAGTATCGTCATGAAACAACAGGATTAATCGTGATTTTTTCATAATACAATGCCAATAATGTTAAAAGTGATCAGTTCATATTTGATTAAAACTATATGATTTACTTAACGTTCTTAGGCTATCTCTTCTCTTGTTCACACTGTTAGATACAAATAACAATATGTTCGAATTAAAGGTCTGGTATTTGCTACTAGTTTCTCCTTAAATAAGCTATTAGCTCATACAAAATATTATCGATAAAGCATCATAAATTCCGGTTGTATTACTAGTATCATTTTTAAAAGTAAAATCTAGTTGGGTTTTGTTTTGTATTTGGTTATGATCTCATATCCTTAGGTTTTTTATTGTTTCTGGAGTTATCATTGAGTTTTTGATGTTTGTAGCAGGTTTTTGTGTTTGTGTAGATTTTCATCTCGTTATTTTTCCCTTTCTTTGTAGTGGCAAAGGTGATATTGTGGAAGATATCAAAATGAATAATAAGACGAAGTTGTCATAACCACATTATTAAAAATAGTGAGAATAGTTTATGAAAAATAGTGTCTCACTATTTTTAATGAATGTGGTTGTGACAACTTCGTCTTATTATTCATTTTCGTTATTTTTCATCATTATTCTGTATTAACTCATTCACTATGAACTTTTATGATTGGAACTTTTATTCTAGGGCGCTTGCATCAATTATTATCATTGTGATACAAGATTTACCATATAAAATATTACTTTTGTAAGGAAGAAAAAGAAGAATTATTATCATTTCAATAATACTTTATCAATATTGGCTGCTATGTTTTCATGTGCATGCTTCCTCTACAGATCTCCAATCCTATAAAAAAGTTGATACCATATTTTCGTAATTGTGAAAAAGTTACAAAAAGTTCATATTGAATGAATAAACTGATAACATTGTAATTTCAAGAAATAATAAGTTGCCTGTATTCCTCTACAATGCTCCATTGACAATACAATAATAATATTACCAATGTTAATAGTTAGGTTATCTTCTTTAAAGTAACAAAGTAGCAAAAATGTGTGATGGTGGTTTGTTTTATTAAAAATTCTGAAATACTGTACTTCTGGTCTTCACTTTTATGTCAAAAGCAAGTTTTTTCATAATCATGTATTTCTTTGGTTTGAATTTGTTGATGTGTGTTTGCATAAGCTGCTTTTTGAATTTTTAGATAATCTTTATTTCAAAAAATCCAAACATATCTTTCAATGCAGGTTATACTTGTTTAGACTATGTTATATATTAGACTTTGGGTAGACTGGCATTATTCTCACACATAGGTAAATTCTATAATATTATTTTAGTATCTATTAATCTACAAAGCAGGCTTACTGATCATTCTCCAAGTTATGAAATTCATTTTATTGCAATACATGATAGTAAATTACTTCTGAGTAAAATAATTTCTAGTTGAACTTCAATATAACCTAAAATTTGTATTTTATTGTTCAAAATTTGTAAAGAAAGCAGTAGTGGGCTATGCCTGTTGTATCTTTACTTGATAGTGTTCCGTTTAATAAATGAATAAATATATAAATTGTACACAGAAATGTAGACTGGTACATTTTTAGTTGATATGACTTGCAATAAGCTACTTTTCCTTTTTTCAAATGTCTTTGGTAGCTTCTTTTGTGGTTTTCGTCCTTAATTGAAAAAATGAGATTAATACAGTTTCAGTTTAGGCTATAAGGCACACAGAGATACAAAATTAACCTACCTAGGTTAACAAAAAATAACTTTCAGCTAGGTAACGTTACTGGTAGTAAATTTATCATTACTAATTACAAATTCGGCATAAAATATATTATCACAACAAAATACTTTATAACAACAGTATATAATTATATATATTTAAATTTATTCATTTATTCATTTATTACACAAAACACAATCAAATAAAGATACAATCGGACATCCGATTGGTTTGTATTCTCAATTATCTCAACGGCATTATGGCAATCTCAACTAAATTGAGATTTTTCATTCATTATTTCTTAATTTTATCTTTGAATCTCTACATATTTCATATTAGTAAAATATTATTGCTTCAGTGATTATATAATGTTTTATTTTTATTTTTTAGATCTTAATTACATGTTTTTTTCTTTATTTTTCAGATCTTTCAATGAATTATTATGAATAGTCCTCATCGAATTTTACTGACAGTTGAAGTTTAAAGGTAAGTAAAGTCGGTTTATAGGTAAAGCATGCTTAGTTTTAAGTATCACAAGTGATAGCCACAAGCCTTGGCAGGAATATGTTTATTCAGATGAGATAAGCCACGAACTTCCTGACCATCTTTGTAAGGGTGACCGATTGGTTTGGCCATCAAAAAAGACTCTGTTCTCTGCTGTCTGTAAAATCACTTCCCGGTGGCTAGTGACCCACCTAAAACTGTAGATCCAACTCATCAATTACCATCATCCACGCACAGGTCTGAAACCTAAGTGGGATCATACACCGAAAAAAGTACAATAGGCTTCTTAGTTTTAATGTGAGCCTGAATAAAGATTATTAGTGAAGTGAGTCAAATAATAATATAACTAATTACAGTAATATACTTCAACTATTGAGCACAATACTTTGAAAAAAAAATTTATACATCTATTAGATGTAGCCAATGCTTCAATCATCATTCGCTCTAAACCTTTTCCAATATAATAAATTATTATTCACTCCTCTTAATTAGCGGATTGGAAGATAAAATCGGAAGATTCAGGTAGACTATGGAGCTATTGAAATGTTGTCTGATTAATAAGACTCATAAAATTTAATTTTATAAAACTAGTTTTCTTTTCACTGGAGTCTTTCTGTTTATTATCTTCTATTTAAAATATTATTCGTAAATATTCATTATTTTCTATTTTTCGCACATTACCAATAATTTATCAATTCTGAAGAAACCATGGCTTGAATTCAGTTGTTATCAAAATCTTGACTTGATATTAAATTCCTTACAATCATGCAATTGAATGTGAGACAAATTAGCATTGTAAAAAAATATTTTATCAAATATTTGTACTAACTTTTTATGGTAAATTCAACGACTTGCAGTCAATTTTAATTGAGAGAATAATATTTTTACTCACTCCAAGCCAAACGATTTCGAGTCATGGAGACTCATCTTGAAAGGTACCGTATCTTGATCAGCAAGTCCTTTTTTCGGTTAGAAGAATTGTGGTTTTTGTATAATGCGATCGAAAAGTTTGTGTAATTTAAAATATAATTGTTCAATGAGAATGTTTTGTTTATTGTGTGTGGTGTATATTTCAAATGTTCCAAGGTATAGAGTTCGTGTCCTTTAGATTTATATGTAGAATGTGTAGGTTGGTATAGTGATGTCAGTAAAAGTGTGTCCAGTTTAAATGATATGGTATACAAAAGTCGATTCAGTTTCTGTATTTAAGGTTTGTAAATGTTCTTTGTAACGTTGTTTTGATGCGTGGACTGTTTGTCCTATATAAAATTTGTTACAATCAGAGCAGTTCAGTTTGTAGATCCCTGGAAGATCGTACTTGTTTGTGTTCAGTGTGGTTTAAAAAGTTTAAAAAATGCACTTGCACCCAAAACCACACTGAACGCAAACAAATACGATCTCCCAGGGATCTACAAACTTAACTGCTCCGATTGTAACAAATTTTACATAGGACAAACAGGCCGCGCATTCAAACACCGTTACAAAGAACATTTACAAGCCTTAAATACAAAAACCAAATCGACTTTTGCTGACCATATCATTTAAACTGGACACACTTTTACTGACATCATTACCAACCTACACATTCTACATATAAAATCTAAAGGACACGAACTCAACACCTTGGAACAATTTGAATTATACAAACACACCACACACAATAAACAAAACATTTTCAATGAACAATTAAATTTTAAATCACACAAACTTGTCGATCACATTATACAAAAACCAAAACTCTTCCAACCAAAAAAGCGATCTAGGGTGACTTTGAAGATGAGTCTCCATGACTCGAAAGCGTTTGGCCTGAAGTGAGTGAAAATATCATTTTCTTCTCAATTAAAAGTGACTACGAGTCGTTGAATTTACCATAAAAAGTTAATATTAACAACGCAGATCGTTATGGAACACGAAATCCTGGTAATATTGTGCGTCATTGATTATTGAATGTACACAGTAACTTTTGATTATTTGAACTTCATGACTGCCAGAATTTGTGTCCTTAGATTCAAATCTTTACTTGATTTCAGCATTTTTGATCTCATACGGCATTCATTTTTATAACATATTTATTTTGTTGTTAATTGTAAACTACGGTATTGCTCATAATTTTGACTATTGTTACATGCTTAACAGTAACATACACAAATTTTGATTACACAAACTTGATGAAAGTTTAATCTCCGATCACTGGAAAGAATACTAATAAATGTTGATGAGGTTGAAGGCATGTTTAATGTTGTGCTTTGATCTATAACTATGGTGATACTGACCTAGCTGCAATATTCAACCAGTGATCATTCCATGACAACATCATCAAATCATGTTAAGTTCTTTTAAACTTTCTACCAGCTATTAATTCACTTTCAATGCTTCAAGTTATCAATTCTTGGATTTCTTGTTCCATGACGAACTGCGTTGTTAATATTAACTTTTCAAGTGAATTAAACGACTGCAAGTCGTTTAATTCACTTGAAAAGTTAATTATCAATTCTATTGAATTAATGGTATATTTTTAGTCCTTATTGTTTCTACTCCTACATTTTCGTACTATTATTATTCTATGTTTCCTCCAAGTGTTTCAATTTTCTATTATTCATTTTTTTTATTACATCAATTCATGGCATCTTTGTTGGATCCTATGATGCTCCTGTATGCGGACATGATTTCACAATGAAATTATTTGCATACAGTATTATTTCTGCAGATATTTTTTTGTAACATTTTTATTTCTTGTACATGATAGTTATTTCTTGGTTTCTCTCCTAATAATTGATTGTTTTATAATTATTACTATTTTTTATCATGTTTTTTCCTGTGTATTTTTTGCTTGTTTGTATTTTCGGAAATAAAGATTATTATTATGAGTAACTAATACTAAACTCAGACCAATGTTTGTGGTTTGTGCAACCAGCTATTGATGTTTTTGAAATAAACTGTTCAACACTTTCAAAATATACTTTTCCACGTTTTCTTATTTATGAATTAAAATGAAATCTTTTTGCTTTCTGTTCTACAGGCAAGGAAGAACCTCAATGAAGGTGAACCGAACTCAATGATCAACAGTCCATTGATTTTTTTTATGCCAAAAACTACGATGAGACTTCTTGAATATTTCTATCTCTGTGATTGTGTAAACGTTAGGAATTTTATATGTGTTATTTAATATGTAAAAAGATTGATATTTATTGAGTTATGTATTCTAGCATTTTGTAATTAATTATGTTTAATGTATAATTTATGTGAAATTTGTTGTAGATTAAGAATTTCTGTCTCGCTGTATGTGATTGAATAGAATCAGGAAAATTGAGTGTTACAAGCTTCAAAAATGAACTTCGAATTAACTTAGGACCATTTTCAAGTTGAAACAGTTTTCAAAAACATCTCTCACTCCGTCCTTGATTGTAATTTATCAAAATTCATTCCTTCTGACTTATTTTATGGTCAATTACAATTTCTTATTTGTCAATTGCCAAATCAGTCTAGAATTAGTATTCAATGTTCCGGAAATGTTAATCTTTCCAATGATTAGTAGATTTTTTATTGATGTTGTGAAACTCCATAATACAACTAAACAGAGATCAATATGTCAATTCAGTTTGTCAATTTCAAGTCTAAATTAGAAAACGTGTACTGGTATTGAGGCTTTACTTGTCTCATTTTCAACAGGCAGCCCTAATATAAAAGTGGAATTGACAAACCATCATCTCTAATTAATTTTTTCAATGATTGTTTGAATGTATAGACTATTTTTATGTATTTTTAATTAATTCAACGTCTTCACACCAAGTTCTATTTATTCATTCCATCTTTATTAATTCCAGTGTACATATGCCAACCGTTTTCTAAGTCCCAATTGTCTTATTGGAGAAAAATCTATTTATCTGTAAGTTAAATCAAGAGTAGTCCGAAGACATAATTCCTAGTTTTTATTCAAAATATTGAAATTTAATGATGATGTAAAGCGTTTACTGATACTAGTCTACATGCAAACAATGTTTGCTTTGAATTTACTAATTTATTGGAAAAACAGAGAAAGTTTCTCTGAGAAGTAAATTATTTTTCACCTTAGGTAGAGGAAAATTGTGTAATATCCACTAATCTGAACTTTTAGATTGAAAATATTAAAACGTGTTTATGGTGTTTTGGATTTTAAAACTCACAGTTAGCCAATAAGTTTCAAGTTTGATACAATTATTGTACAACTGCATCAATGGTTCTTGGTGGAAAAATATTTAAAATGGATTTTTGAAATAGAAATAAGGCTAAATAACAAGAATTCGGTTCGGTACCAATTTGCAAATTTTGTGTAGCTATAAAAACACTACTTTTTCACATAGCCTTATCTCATTCAACTAAAAATAGTAGGATAACTTGCTAAACTTTTATCATAGTATACCCATACTTTTTTTAAGCATCCTCTTTTCTAGATCCTCTTTTCTTCATCTTCTTTTCTAGAACTCTAATTCCATCATTTTTCACAAGTAAATAACCACAAATATAAAATCCGCCCTGATGCAGAAACATTCGTGTTTATTAGGGCTTCTCTACTAATGTATCAAAGTAAAATTTGAAACTTTTCACAAACCCTCACAATTTTTCTTCGTTTTTTGAGACCATTTTTATCTAAAATAAGTTTCTTATTTTGTAGAGAATTGTGTATTAATGAGTAAATAAATATTATCCGATGTTGTAGTTCCACATCTAATTCATTTTATATTTAAACATAAATAATTGTTGAAAATACTTTGATAAAGTTACATATTCGTGTGATGGCCATTTCGCATTATTATTGTGATGCTTCATCAGACAGCAAGCTGATGGCTGAAGGTGGGTTCACAGTTTTGAAACCTGATTCAGTAGGATGAATAATAAGACGAAATTGCACGGCCTCCAACCGTATCTGAGGAAGCTTTACAACAATGCGAAATGGCAATCCCACTAATATAAGTGTTAAATTTACTATTAAAGTATTTTGAAAGATTATTGTCTATGCTTAAGTATTAACCATCGCTTATCATGAAATCTTGTTGAATTCAGTTTCATAACAGCAAAAATTATAATAGGCCATCTCATTGAATACACGATGATCTAGTAGCTTTCTAGTCATTACAGAAATTAACTATATTATTATTTCAGGCATATTACCTCCTCCTCCTCCTCCTCCTCCTCCTCCTCCTCCTCCTCCTCCTCCTCCTCCTCCTCCTCCTCCTCCTCCTCCTCCTCCTCCTCCTCCTCCTCCTCCTCCTCCTCCTCCTCCTCCTCCTCCTCCTCCTCCTCCTCCTCCTCCTCCTCCTCCTCCTCCTCCTCCTCCTCCTCCTCCTCCTCCTCCTCCTCCTCCTCCTACCCCTACCCCCCCACCACAAGAAAACCAATGCATTCACAAGTACCTATGAAATTCTATTACCTAGAAATCATTCATAATATGAAGATAATGTGACATCCGGTAATACATGCTAGTTTTCAGTAAGTTGTCAATTACATTGAGTGAGTTTATAACTACTCGCCGGCGAATTTACAATCTGATTATTAACTCGCCGATGAGTAGCTTGTAATCTTGTAAACTCGTACAGTGTAATCTACGCTTAATAAATCAATCAATTATACCACTAACCACCAGTATCCAAATAGTAACCACAATATAGTTTTTGCACATCTATTTATTTATCATCTATGTACAGTATCACATTGCAGTAGAATGAAGAGGAAGCAACAGGCTTTACAGCCCAAAACTGCTTCCTCTTCTAAATTTCAATACAGAAATGTCCAAATAAAGTTATGTCTAGAAGTCACCGTTTCACTATTAATTCTCACTTGAAAAAAAATATTATTCATTTCTTTTTGAAAAAATTGTACATGAAGGTCAATAAAAGCAAATTACCAAACAAACAATATGTAAAGTCTAATATTTAAACTGACACTGTATTTCACTTTTCTAGTGTCAGTTTTAATATTAGATTGTTCATTAAGTATTTCGTCATGGAAAACATCACAAATATGTAAAGATTAGAGAATTTTGAATTTAGTCTAGAAATTTCGAGCCTAAAATTGAACAAAAAAATCAAATTGTGGAAGAATTAATTAAAATCTAAGACTCAGTCAATGTCATGTTGTGCAACTGCAACTATTAGTATTCTTTCATGTATTCCAGAGTTAACAAAGACATTCCAAAACCTTAATCTTTGAGTTCAGATTAGCTGGGGCTTGTTTTATTATCGAATAAGTTTAATACTATTCGAATTTTTGTACAGTATTAATACTAGTAGATCGTATGTAGTTAATGTTTGTATAGTTTTTGTACGGTGTAAATAGTAGAAAACAATTATTAGAAAAGAATGTTAATCTATTGAACGATGAGAGGTTTTATCCAGTGTATGAAATATATAGATAATTTTTTATGTTTATAATGATTTGTTCTAAATCTTTTTTAATAATTATTTATGCAGTACAGTATTATTTATTAGATAAAATCTCAACATTTGCGATAGCAAATAGATCTATAAGCTAGTTGACAGCTCTTTTTTAAAAAACATAATTTATGAAAGTTATCCAGGAGCACTTTGATGAACACCCCTAAATTTCAATGGTTCCAAAGAAGGTCCTTTGACAGTTTATTCTGTAGGCTATAACTAAATTCTATTTTTGGTAGTGCTGGATGCCCTTTTTTGTCTTTAAAACGTTCTCACATGCTTTTTTTGCATAAATATTCTAATTTTTTAAAATACAGAATATTTTCAAATGTATTAAAGCAATGATTCATTCTTAATAATAATTTCCTTATACCTCACTTATTTTGTTCTAATCGTCACCTAAAATCTACAATATTATGGGAATCTTGAACGAGTTTCTAATTTTTTATATTTATTTAAAAAAAAAACAGGTCGAATATAAAACCTTGTTCTTTTTGGAAGTCGGTTAAAAACATCTTTCTTGATTCAAAATTCCTGCAATTTTATCTCATTTAGTATCAGTTGCAAAACATGTAACACATTTCTACTGTAAGTGAATATTACTACTATAACTATAACTACTGTAAGTAGAACACATACAAGTGGAAGGCCTATATTAGTTATTATTTTTCTATTACTTTGTTGCACTCACCAAAAGAAAATTGAATATATCTTGCAGTTCCAAAAATAGCTTACTTTATGATATAGATATAACAGGCTCAACTATTGACATATTTATCAACAAATTTGATGAGCTTAATATTTGACATAATTTTTTATTTAAAACTTTCTAATAATTATTAAATTTAGTTTGTAACCAATGTTATTAATTAAACTGTCGCTAAAATTAAATTTTAAAAGATTTTTACAATCAATAACTTTTTGGAAAGTGAGTTTAAATCATTTTTTTAATTTTTCTCCAAACATTTGTCCAATATTCAGAGGAGTTTATTTATTTCATATACAAGAAAAATACAATTCGGAAGGAAATTCTCTGAAACAATTTTGCAAAAACCAAAATAAAACACAATAAAAATTTATTTTTTGGGTTTAAATCAATGCTAGAAGAGTATTTATATAATTTTCAAGTGTCTGAAATACCCACCATCTACTGCTCAATTTGCATAAAGTTAGAAGCATCAGAGTCCTCTAGTTCTAGAAAGTTCTTCAAATAATGTTATCGAACAAACAATCAAGTGCAATCTATTTCAAAAATTCGTTGTTCTCATGCTGATGTTATGTAACTTAAATCTAAATATGAATGAAAAATATCATCCATTATAAATCTACAAGAAATCATCTAATCCAAAAATTCTGTTTAAATCTTGCTACTTAATTAAGGTTGCCAGGCCTGCCAAATTTTCGTCTGTAATATTGCAGCTACTAAGCTGTAGGTGAAGCAGTTCATGGCGCAAAATCATGTTACTGTAGCACGATGAAAAGTTGAAAAAATGGACAAAAAATATTTTCCTTTCGATTCATCTTAGCACTACGATTAATTTTCCATCAACAAATTGAAATTATAAATGGATATACCTTTCCTGGATGTGTTGAGTTTTGACTTTGTACTTATTTTGACTTTATGTCAACGTTTATATTTCATTTTTTCATCTGTCAACTGGATAAAGGAACGTTTTGTCTACTCAAGAGGTGAATGTAATAGCGCATAATGAATGTAACGCACACCGTTTTTCAAAGGAATTGATAGCTTTATTCTTCATTATAAATATAATGCTTGTTAATAAAAATGTTGTAGAGAACTATGTAAGAAATTATTATCGAAATAATGCTTGTGTATTCAGATTTAAGAAGAAGTTAATAGTATTCTGATCAATGTCAATTCAATTTAGAAGAAACTACATGAGTTACATTTTTCTAGCAGGTTTTTTAACTCGCTGCGAAACGCGGTGTATGTTGAGTGAAATTTGTAGAGAATTTCGATTGTATGATTTAAAAATTCTATCATTCACCTTGCATTTAAAGCAAATTCTTATTTCAGATTAAAAAACCCAAAAGTTAATTATTATAGTCTGCTGTAAAATAACCGCATTTGCAACTATAAACGAGATTACCTAGCAAGAAATCTTTGGCTGCACACCTAACCTAACCTACAAAAATCATGCTCCATAAATTTTTTTAAATTATAATACCGATAAATTTCTAGCTGAAAGATAGTTCTCAATTGAAAAATTATCTTTTATAACTTTAATCATTTCTTCTACATTTATTTCTTCTTTATTCTTGCTGAATAAATGAAATTAATATTCTACAGATAAACTGATACTATAACTGCAAAATAATTATATAAATCAATAATTATTATAAATGAATCTATATGGAAAAATAATACGCTACATGGAAGAGTGAACATAAATGATTGTTGAACCTTTTTTACGGGACAATATAAATCAATAGATTTACTTTTTTTAAATTTATCACACATATTTCCTAATAAATTCATCACATCTATTCCCTATTACCTTAGGTACTGTAAAAAATACCATATTATTTGTCATACATGTAATGTGGAGAAACTCATTTCTAAAGTACTGGGATATTGCATTCTTTTTTCATGCTGATTATGCCCACAAAAGTCCAGGACTAGTGAGTGTTTGTTTCTTTTAGGTTCAATATAATTCATGCTCATCCTGACATTTGTATTATTTTTCAAAATAGTTCAACAGTTTCAAGTGGTATTGGGCTTACTAGCTGGTTGCACAATCACTTTTTATTTTGCAACGTGAATTATTATTTTCAGCCATTTTGTGCAGTGGCGAGGCGTCCGGTCATCGTTTGATCCGGCGATGAGTAGAGAAATTGGACTTATAATATTGAAATAATCTCAACTCTTAAATAATGGACATTTGTAGGCTTCAAAGCCCATAAATATGTTCAAAAACGGTGAAAATTGCATCAAAAACCAATAAGAATATGACGAGTAGACGCTCAATATGCATAATGAAGCGCAAAAGCATTGCGAATCACACCAGTCACCTCCCGCGCATGGCTCGATTCCCCCTGCCATTAGTTTTTAAACCATTCAAGTAATGCTTGTGATACATCGCAACCGGCTGCGATGAATAAGGCTTCGTGCGTTTTCGGCCACTGTCGTGGGTTCTCGGTAGCTGCCTCCTCATGCTTATTCCTCCCCAGTCCACACTCAGCTTCAGTTGCAGCGTTGTGGAAACAATGGGAATTTAGCGTATGCTAAATTATTCAACTTTTACAATAGGCTTATTATTGTTTTGCAATTTAATTAATCTTTTTCTTTTAGAGTGTGATCTCTTCTTATAGTCTCCATTTATTATTCAAGATGGTTAAATTTATTTTAATAAATTAAATCGAGTGAGTGCATCATATCAGAGCCTATTATTTCGGCTGTTTTTGCGTTTTTTCCTATATTATCCATCGTCGGTCTATGGTATTGGGGAAGATATATATTACGCAAGAGGTGCAATTGGATAAAATACTTTTTAGTTCTTTGCCTTTTGTTAGGCCTATTCAGAGGAGAGATTTCAGATGCACAAAATCTTCAAAAGTTACCAATTTGCCTCGAATTTTTAAACATTTTCCTGGGGAGGGCCTTTGGACCCCTTTGGGCGTTGGTGGGAGAACCCCCCTGCGATGACCGGTGAAGGATTCCACGCCTCGCCACTGATTTTGTGATAGGGAAAGTATCTACTCTGTCATCGAAATTCATTGCCAAAAATTAGTAGAATATTTGAAATTTTCTTACAATAAAAGACATGGCTAAGATCCAGTGGCACCTTGAGGAGTAAAATTACATAACTTATTTTTTATTTCAGTCCAACAATTTGTTTTTTCAAAATAATTTTTGTAATTTTTTTACAGATCTAAACAAATTTAAGTTATTTTGAAAAAACTAATTACTTGATTGGAGTAAAACTAATTACTTGATTGTTAAGTTGAGACAGCTTATCTGTGAAAACCTCAATGACAATAAATAAATAAATAAATAAAAAGTATGTCATTTTATTCCTTGAGGTGTCTTTTAGTTACAGTAAATTTATCAAAAGTTTAAAATCACACGTAGGTGCGGTCAATTGCCCCCCAAAAGCGGAAAATTTCAACTTTCAACCCAAATATTTCACAAAATAAATGGTGAAAAAATGTTTTATTACAGGAAAAGATAACATTTCAAAGCCCTAATTAGATACAATACAATAAACTTTGAAAAAAAATTATGAACAAAAACTCTGCGCACAGCCTTAAATTTATCACATTCATTATAAGTATGCAAGAAGATCATTGGTTGTAAACTCGTTAGGTACTATTACCATTGCTAAAAACCTCTACACTATTTTTTTTATAACTACCTTCTCACAACTATATGCTTTGGCTGCGCCCATAATCTAATATTTAGTTAATAAAACTTTTTATAGTGTACAAGAGTTCCTTTCACATCAAAATTAAGCCTCACCTCAACTAATGGATATAGTAATAATGGTAACTAGTGTTGATTGATTGTTGATCTGACTTGTCTTAACTGGAGTCTCCAAGACGTAATCTACAAAAAAAACCTGATGACAACCGCATTCCATCGCGGGTTATAAATCACCGCTAGTAAAATGTAGCTTTAATAAAGCTCTAGTTTATGAGATAATGTTATGAATTTGGTGCTATTCAAATTATGAGTTTTTTATTCGTATAAGGTAACTGAATTCATTGTAATGATTGATACAAATTACTGTTTTAAAGAAATACCAAAATAAATTATTATTGCTTATTGGTTGAACCTGTTTTCTTGTGAATGCATGATCATTTATCAAATTTGTGAATTATTACACTATTATAAACTTAAAAAACACTTTTGAATGGAAATTGACTCACGTTATGGCGTGACGGCCGTTTCGCTCTGTTGTCTAGAGCATCGTCAGACGACCCACAGTACACTGATTCAAGGCATGAGTTTGAACTCATGCCTTGAATCAGTGTACTGTGGGTCGTCTGATGATGCTCTAGACAACAGAGCGAAACGGCCGTCACGCCATAACGTGAGTAAATTTCCATTCAAAAGTGTTTTTTAAGTTTATAATACATATTAGTGGAAACAAGATGGATCTTCAACATCATATTACACTATGATAAATTTTCAATTATTTTACATTGATAGAAATTGTATTCAACTCATCATCATTATGTCACCTCCTCCAGTATTGCACTCTATCTTCTGTGGGATTATTAATAAGTTAAGAAATGAGGAATGAAAGAAAAAAGAAAAATTTTATTTAATTATCAATAATTTATTTATAAAATACAAAAAAATGAAAAATATTAAAATATAATAGCTGAAATCCCATATTATACAAAAGTAAAATCCTTAAACTATTTTTTTTTTTTAAATAGTGCTGTACTATATGTAGAGATGGAAACCCCTCCAACCATGGTTGCCCACGTACTAGGGAGGGGTTATCATAATATTACGGAAGGAGGAGAAGAAAGGAAAGGCTAAAGGATTCAATGGGCGAAAAAGAAAGGTAAAAGTGCTATTTTTCCAAAATTATAGTTCAGATAAGTAGTTGCTCTTGATCCAATTGCTAATGTAATTTTTCATTTTCTGTGTTTTACTATTGTTGAGGTATTGATTGGGAATTTTGTTTATGATTTTAGTACTTCTATATTAGCTGTCTCCTAATTGATTCAATATTGGTTTTATAGATCTGATATTTACTTGAATTATGTCTCAAACTGTATTGGCTGCTGTTAATGTTATTGGCGCAAGGGAAATAATAGTATTATAGTGTCAAACTTATCTCAAATTATTTATTTATTCATTTATTTATAACACATAACACAATCAAGTAAAGATACAACAGGCATAGCCCACAACTGCTTTCTTTACAAATTTTTAAATGAAAAATCCAAATTTTAGGTTATGTCCAAGTTGAACTAGGAATTTCACTTCAAATACAATCACTGATTCATTCCAAAACAAAAATATCAATTTAGGAGTTGAATTTAAAAACGGAGCACTAACACAATCCAATAGTCCAGAGAAAGTTGACATAATTTTGAATTTTGTTTAGATTTAAGAGCCAAAATAAAGAATCCATAACATATTCATTTCAGCTGATTAAATATTGAATATTGATTAAATATTATGTGCCTGAAAAACAAATAGCAAGTGATGAATACATCGACATAGAGAATGTTTCATTTAAAAAAAACAGTATTCTCTTTTGACCACAGTAACCAGTTTCATAACATTATTACAAAATAACTAGCTGGCCCGACGCGCGTTGCTGCGTTCTCATAAAAAATTCTTGATTTTAATATTTGTCACCTCCCACTGAGGTTACATTTCAAATTTCAACCTTCTTGGACTATTAGGGAAGAAGTTAGTCCTAGGGCTCTTCCAGCTGATAAGAGTCCTTCGTTGTTTTCTTACACAGTAAGACCTTACTCACCACCTCTCAATGAACAAAGTTAAACCTTCCACGACTATTAGGGTAGAAGCTAGGTTTTTTATTTTATTATTCGCCACCTCCTACTGAGAATACATTTCAAATTTCTAGCTGCATTGGTTAACAGATGTCATCAACTCGGCATAATTACATTTCATCATACCCAGTCATATGTTTCCTACATACTGCAAGGCTCCGACTGCTCGGTATCCTACATGCAAAGTTTTTGCGTTCCAGACAGCGTAAATAACGCCGCTAAGGGGCCTGCCATATGATTAAAAACTGTTGACTTCTATCAGCTGTTCCTATAAGCTGTTTGGCCGGCAAGTTCAGTAAGTTAGGTGAATGATGATTTGCAAAACACACAAACAGCTTGTCCATCGAAACAGCGTGTACAGCAGATTGAAACATTTCAAATTATTTTCCATATGATTAAAAGATCCCAGTAAGCTAGCTAGCCATGTACCCGTGCTTTGCATAGGCAAAACTTTAACCCCCCAAAAACACCCCTAAAATTGCGAATTTTGAAAAATCCTTTCTTATTGGACGGTGAAATCCTATAAGGATTGTTCATACAAAATTTCAAGTTCATAGGCCTAGTAGTTTTGGCTCTGCGTTGATGAGTCAGTCAGGGTATCATCCTTTTATATATAGAGATAGCATTTGTATTTTTTGTAGTTTGGTTATTGAAGAATTTTATGGAAGTTTGTAGCCTACTGTACTACTTGTACTTTGTAGTTTGTAATAAAATAATCCCATTAGTGATAAGTACCTCAATCCCCCCTCAGTGACCATGGCACTATTAACTTTCTTAGTAATGGCGAAGGTGATATTGTGGAAGGTATCCATAATGAATAATAAGACGAAATTGTCACAACCACATTTATTAAAACTTCGAGAAACTAGTTTCGGTTGTTACACCATTATCAATCTCAATCAAACTGAAAAACTAAAGTACAGAGAAGCCTTATATATACTGTACATGGAATGATACTATTGGCTAAGAGGGAAAGAGGTCCATGTACAGTATATATAAGGCTTCTCTGTACTTTAGTTTTTCAGTTTGATTGAGATTGATAATGGTGTAACAACCGAAACTAGTTTCTCGAAGTTTTAATAAATGTGGTTGTGACAATTTCGTCTTATTATTCATTAAGGCACTATTACTATTCCATCTTCCCGCAAATTTGGCTACTTGAACTTTATTTATGGTCCTTTGATCACAGGTAATGGATAAAAATATTAATTAATGTTGATGTTTTCCATCTTGTTCTCCACTGGTATTATTAAAATAAAATAGCGGTAAATTACTTGAAAATAGCTGAAAATTCACTGAATTATTAGGACATGGCCACTTTCAGTAAGAAACAATAATGTTTAGTTGTGTTTGAATGTGTTTTAACATTATTTAAACATTACAGTAGATAATGAATACACCAAAATAAAGCATAAACGGGATGGAAAATGCCAGTCTGCTGAAAAAAATTCTAAGTTATTTATTATTGAGGCAGGATCACTATCACCATCAGATGATGAAAGAGTAGATTAGATTCATGTAGGCCGTTGTTCAAGAGACTTGGTCTCCTAACTGTATCCTGTTTATATGTGTATGAAGCTATCTTTGTAGTGGCGAAGGTGATATTGTGGAAGGTATCCATAATGAATAAAAGACGAAATTGTCACAACCACATTTATTAAAACTCAGACTGATTGAGATTGATAATGGTGTAACAACCGAAACTAGTTTCTCTAAGTTTTAATAAATGTGGTTGTGACAATTTCGTCTTTTATTCATTATGGATACCTTCCACAATATCAATGAAGCTACTTTATATGTAAAAAGAGTGATATTAGCCAAAATCTTGACGAACACGATTATAATACAAGAAGCCGAGGAGATTATCACTTGGTGAGTCACAATAGTAGCTTATTCAAACAAAACCCTAGTTATATTTGTAGGAAACTCTACAACAAGCTACCGTAGTTTTTAAAGTCTTCAAAATATAGAAATATTTGAAAATCAATTGAAAAAATATTTAGTTGATAAAGCTTTTCATCGTGTACAAGAGTTCCTTTCACATCAAAATCAAGCCTCACCCCAACTAATTAATATAGTAATTATGGTCGTCCTAAAGGATACCACCCGTAACTAGTGTATAAGATTGTATAATGGTTGATCTGACTTGTCTTTTCTCTTGGAGTCTCAAAGACGTAATCTAAAAAATGATTATGGTAATAGCCAGGGAGGGCTTGAGAGGCTTCAGTCCCCTTAAATTTTGAGGAATATTTTTACCAAAAACCATGTTGACCCAAGTAGAAACAAGTTAAGTTTTTATTTTCAACTGATCGATTTTACTTATTATTCTCATTTATTATTTATTATTCTTACGAATTTATCAATCTCTTCTATACAACACAGAATAAACACAAATAAGTTACAAGATTTTTCTCAGAAAAGATAAATTTCCACACTATAACTCAACAGCTGCAAAATAATTAATTGAAATTAACTTTTTTTAAGATGCCGATTAATTTTTGAAAAATTATCTCCTGGCGGTTTTTGGGACTCCAATTTCATTCGGAGATAAGTTCATCATTTAAAAAGTGCCCCCATTTTTGAGAGGGGGATCGAAATTGTAACCGGATTTTTGTAGTGCCTAATTTAGATATGGTTGTTTTTAAATGAAAATAAAGCCCATTTAAGAACAGTTCAACCCCTAACAACCTTTTTTCGGAAATAAACCCCTTAATGAGTGACGGGTGCTAGATGTAACTTACAGTATACAGGGGTGCCCACAGGGGGGGGGGGGCTATGACGCAGACTGCGTCATTGAAATTCTTGGGGGGGGGGGGTTCCAAAAAACGTTTTGGGGGGGAGCGTAAAGTTGATTGAAACCGTGTTTAACGTGACAACATTCAAAAATATACTACGAAGTCACCAGATAGAATGTCAATTAATGAAAATATATTTATAATTATTATTATACAATTGAATATGAATTAGCTAAAATAGTTATGTTTAGGATTTGTGCAGGAAGTTATTATTCAAACTTAGCAAGACGCTAAGCGAGTGCTCTGAAAGTGGTTTATACAACTTTACTCTCCTTAACAGTTACTAGTTAATCAGCAGAAAGAGCAATAAGTCGATTTAAAATTATCAAAAACAGACTCAGATCAGCTATGGGAGACTCATGGTTGTCCACTCTAATGGTTCTAGCTGCAGAAAAAGATGTACTTGAGTCTATTTCTAACGAAGAAATAATTGAAAGGTTTTCTGTTTCCTCATCCCAAAGACAAAAACTTCTATGTAGGGTTTAGAGAGATAGATTTAACAAGCTTAGAAGGTGCCTAGCTAACTTGTAGATGGTCACAGCCTACAAATTTAAAATGTTTGAATTCAAACTGTTGATGTTTTTCATGTATTTTACGATAACTACTTACTAATAAGTAAGAACTACTATAGCAAAACTTACTAAATACTAAAAATTCAGTAATTTTTCATAACTATGTCTTTATGTTGTTTTTGAAAGACACTTCTTTCGGTTGTGTGTTGTAAATAACTATACATGAAATGTGTGCCTTTTATGTACTTCATCCATACATAAATTCTCCCAAGATTATGGGAGATATCACTAAGTAAATAACCTGTTGTTTAACTACTGTCCAATAAATGTCTTAGTATTTTGAATTTTTGTCTTTTACAAATGAAGTTATTAACTCATTGTTTTCACTTCCTTTAAATGAACAACTTTTTAGAATTATTTAACCTTAATGTAATTGGGACACCGAACATAAACTTATAGGTATTTCATTTTTATTGAACATTGTGTATTTGTAATAATATTTTATTGTTTAAAAACCATTTAGGTTCAAATTCTTATTTAGCTATTTTGCAATTAAGTTCATTGAGCAGAAGTTCATAAATTCATTTCATTGATATTTCTTTTTTACCTTTACAAAAAAATGTTAGCTATGTAAAGAATCTCAAGAAATATATGGTACATACATTTTGTATATTATCGACTGGGTTTGAATTTTTTCAATAGTTTTATAAATCTTCTTTTAGTTTTAGAAAGAATACGGGGGGCTCTTTTCGCATTTTTGGGGGGGGCCTAATTTATTGGGGGAGGGGGGATTGGTGCTAACTTTAGGGAGGGGTGCGTCATGAGGCTTAGGGGGGGGTGGGCATCCCTGTATACCGCACTCAACTTCATCTCCTGCGTTTACTTATCATATTTTCAGTAAGCACAATATTTTCCACACTTGTAACGTAATATAGGCCTACTATTTCAATGTAGGTATATTCTGAAAGGGACCACATCAAAATGAATCAAAAGCCATTTCACTTTTAAGAAGACTTTCGCTATTATAATTTTCCGAAATACAATATTCCACATTAAATAAAACGTTGTAGAATTTTCCTTAGTTTATCTTTTCTTATAAGTGGATTTTTAGTTACTTAACTTTCCATGTTATAGATTAATTATTGGCTTCCTAATTCGATAAATATTTCATAATGTAGGCTTTAAGAAATTTCTCATGTTTTCAAAGTTTGAAAATTCAACTAAAAAGCTTAAAATAAAACATATTTTAAAACAAAAAAAGAAACCGACTTCAGTGAAATGATTAAATACTCACGTACTAAAAAGTTTAAAATAAAGTATTTACTTTAAACTGAGAAAATTTTAAATTTCATACAAGTAATCTTTTGAAGTCGGCGCCAAATTTCCCATAAACTTCTAAAATATAACAGAATTACTCTGAGATGTTTTCCATGACGAAATGATAGAACAATCTAATATCAAAACCAGGGGTGCCCACAGGGGGGGGGCTATGACGCAGACTGCGTCATTGAAATTCTTGGGGGGGGGGGGGTCGTAAAGTTGATTGAAACCGTGTTTAACGTGACAACATTAAAAAATATACTAAGAAGTCACCAGATAGAATGTCAATTAATGAAAATATATTTATAATTATTATTATTATTATTATACAATTGAATATGAATTAGCTAAAATAATAATTTTTAGGATTTGTGCAGGAACTTGTGCAGATGTACTTGAGTCTATTTCTAACGAAGAAATAATTGAAAGGTTTTCTGTTTCCTCATCCCAAAGACAAAAACTTCTATGTGGGGTTTAGAGAGATAGATTTAACAATAGATTTTAGAGGGAAGTGATAGCCGCGAGCCGTAGCAGATATCTGTTCAATCAGATAGATAAGCTGCGTTCTCGTAGGTCCTGTTTGTAACGGTGACCGATTAGATTGGCCAGCAAAAAAGACAATGTTCTCTGCTGAAAATCACTTCCCGGTGGTTCGGAACCCACCTAAAACTGTAGGTCCAACTCATCAATCACCATCATCCAACTCATTACCCACGCACAGGTCTCAGACCCATGTGGGCTTAATCCTCAAAAAAAAAAAAAAAAAAAAAACTTAGAAGGTGCCTAGCTAACTTGTAGATGGTCACAGTCTACAAATTTAAAATGTTTGTCTTCAAACTGTTGATGTTTTTCATGTATTTTACGATAACTACTTACTAATAAGTAAGAACTGCTATAGCAAAACTTACTAAATACTAAAAATTCAGTAATTTTTCATAACTATGTCTTTATTTTGTTTTTGAAAGACACTTCTTTCGATTGTGTGTTGTAAATAACTATACATGAAATGTGTGCCTTTTATGTACTTCATTCATACATAAATTCTCCCAAGATACTACACTAAGTAAATAACCTGTTGTTTAACTACTGTCCAATAAATGACTTGGTATTTTGAATTTTTGTGTTTTACAAATGAAGTTATTAACTCATTGTTTTCACTTCCTTTAAAGGAACAACTTTGTAGAATTATTTAACCTTAATCTAATTGGTACACCGAACATAAACTTATAGGTATTTCATTTTTATTGAACATTGTGTATTTGTAATAATATTTTATTGTTTAAAAACCATTTAGGTTCAAATTCTTATTTAGCTATTTTGCAATTAAGTTTATTGAGCAGAAGTTCATATATTCATTTCATTGATATTTCTTTTTTACCTTTACAAAAAAATGTTAGCTATGTAAAGAATCTCAAGAAATATACATACATTTTGTATATTATCGACTGGGTTTGAATTTTTTCAATAGTTATAAAAATCTTCTTTTAGTTTTAGAAAGAATACGGGGGGCTTTTTTCGCATTTTTTGGGGGGGCCTAATTTATGGGGGGGGGGGGTTGGTGCTAAATTTAGCGGGGGGGTGCGTCATGAGGCTTAGGGGGGGTGGGCACCCCTGTCAAAACTGACACTGCATTTCAGTAAAAGTGAGTGTAAATCACATTTAATTGAAATACAGTGTTAGTTTTGATATTAGATCGAATTTCTTATCAATTACTATGTATTTCAGTAAAAGTGAGTGTAAATCACATTTAATTGAAATACAGTGTTAGTTTTGATATTAGATCGAATTTCTTATCAATTACTATGTATTTCAGTAAAAGTGAGTGTAAATCACATATTTAATTGGAATACAGTGTTAGTTTTGATATTAGATAGAATCTCTTATCAATCACTTCCCGGTGGTTCGGAACCCACCTAAAACTGTAGGTCCAACTCAACAATCTCCATCATCCAATTCATTACCCATGCAAAGGTCTCAGACCTATGTGAGCTTCATCCTCCAAAAAAATACATTGTTAGTTTTGATATTAGATAGAATTTCTTATCAACTACATAAAATATTTGGCACCGACTTCAAAAGATTACTTGTATGAAATTTAAAATTTTCTCAGTTTAAAGTAAATACTTTATTTTAAACTTTTTAGTACGTGAGTATTTAATCATTTCACTGAAGTCGGTTTCTTTTTTTGTTTTAAAATATGTTTTTTAGTATGTGCCGTGAAAATGGTATTAGACTTAAATGGGAAAAATGTGAAGTACTGAAATCTGAAATTACTTATTTAGGGTTTAAAATTGACAAAGATTGCATACATAAAACTGATGATAAGATTGCAGTTGTTAAGAATGCAAAACGTCCTACAAATGTATCAGAGTTGAAATCTTTTCTAGGGTTTGTTACATATTACTCAAGGTTTATACAGGGCATGGCTAATTCTCTCTCACCTTTATACAACTTACTCAGGAAAAATGTTGTTTTTTCGTGGTCACAAGAGTGTGAAACTGCATTTCAAACAATTAAGAAAGATATTGAAACAAAACTTACTCTTGCGGATTTTGATGTCACTAAACCTATAATTGTTGCTACTGATGCTAGTAAATATGCTATTGGTGCGGTTCTTTCATGTTTAGATGAAAAAGGTGTGGAAAGGCCCATAATTTTTGCTAGTAGATGTCTCACTGCAGCTGAGCGAAATTATTCCCAGATAGACAAGGAAGCATTGTCAATTTATTGGGGAGTTAAGAAATTTTTCAATTACTTGTTTGGTCGTCATTTTACTTTACTGACTGACCACAAACCATTACAAAGCATCTTAAATGCACATGCTGCTACTCCATCCATCAGTGCTACACGTTTATTACATTATTCATTATTTTTACAAGGTTTTGATTACACCATACAATATCGTAAGACCACTGAACATATGAATGCTGATTTTTGCTCAAGATTTCCTATGGAAATGGTTAATGACAATACTATTGATGAGGTTCAAATTGTACAAATGAATCAAATTAATATTTTACTGGTTACAAGGGAACAAATAGCTCATGAAACTAGAAAAGATCCAGATATGTGTAAATTACTTCGACAAATTTTAGGTACTGAAAATGGTGAAAATACAAACAATATTGCTGAATATTCAGTTGAACAAGGTTGTATTATGAAAGGCTTATGAGTTATGATTCCAAAATCTTTACAATCTAAAGTACTTGAGGAACTACACCAAGGACACTTAGGAATTGTAAAAATGAAAGGCCTTGCACGAAGTTATGTCTATTGGCCAAATATTGATTCTGATATTGAGCTTGTTACAAAGAATTGTATACATTGTGTGCGTCATTCTAGACAACAGTCTAATGTGAATTTACATCCATGGCAATTTCCTTCAGGACCATGGCAAAGATTACATATAGATTTTGCTAATCCTTCTCCAGGATTATGGCTGTTAATAATTGTTGATAGTTACAGTAAGTGGGTTGAAACTTACATAATGAAAACTCTTTCAAGCAAAGAAAGAGTTGAAAATTTGCGTGAATGTTTTGCTAGATTTGGTTTACCAGTTACACTAGTATCAGATAATGGTACTCAGTTTACCTCTAGTGAATTTCAAACCTTTTGTACTAATAATGGTATAAAGCATATTACCAGTGCTCCTTTCTTTCCTGCATCCAATGGTCAGGCAGAACGTTTTGTACAAACTGTGAAGTCAGGATTAATTAAATGTTGCGAAGGTATGATTGTAAATTCTACTTTACGGTTCAAATTGAATAATTTTTTAATGAACTACAGAAAAGCACCACATGCTACTACTGGTGAAAGTCCATGTAATTTACTCATGAAAAGAAATATTCGAACTAGACTAGATTTGATGCTACCCAATATTACTGACAAAGTGTTAGATACTCAAAGAAAGGAAATGCAAAAACAGACAATTAAAGATAAATGTTTCAATATCAATGATAGAGTTATGTACCGAATTTACAATAATAAGGGTAAATGGAATACAGGTATTGTAGCTGATAAAATTGGTTCTTCTATGTACAATATCATTACTGATGATAATCTTTCTATTAGGAGACATGCTAATCAAATGAAGGATTGTAAAATTAATTTAAAGGATTTTTCAACTGATATACCTAATGTTCATTATGATACTGATGTAATTGTGCCTAAATCAACAGTACTTTCTGAACAATCGAAAGCTATTACAAGCAATGATGTTGATGATTCTACTTTCTTTTCTAATTCTTTCAAGAATGTTTTACATTCAACGCCAGTTTCTACAAAATTACCGATTGTGACAGATACTATTCACCATACGCCACAGGCTAGACCTGTTAGGTTCAGAAAACTTCCTGAAAGGTATTCACCCTAGGTTTCATTACGGGGGGAGGTGTCATATATCATTGTACAACATGAATTTTAGTTTTATTTTATGCAGTTGGCAAGACTGTGCCACACCAGAGAGACAACCCCTACTGTACTATGTCTCTATTGTCGATTGAATTTTCATGATGTAATGAGTTTACTTACGCTATTCGTTCTTTTAATAAAATGTATTTCATCAATTACAATGAGTTTGTGATTACTTCTACCACCTACGTTACAGAATTGAATACTATAAAATACATAGCACAACAGAATGGTTACAAACACACACTAATAGACAAACTACTGCACAGAATATCAACAAAACCAATCACTCACACCAGCAACAAACAGAATGACAACCCCCATACATTCATCACACTTACCTACCTCAACAAAAAAAACTCATAAAATAGCAGCTTCATTCAGGAAACTCATAAAATAGCTTACAGAACAAATAATTCACTCAAAAAACACCTGCATTTTCAGACAACATCTCAAAACAAGTACAACAGATCTGGAATTTACAAATTGAAATGTGATGACTGCAACAAGTTCTATATAGGACAAACTGGCAGGACATTCACGACTAGATTCAAAAAACACACAAGAGCCATCTCACACCCAAACACACATTCCACTTTTGCTGAACACATCATTTCAACAGGCCACAGTTATACAGACATTGACACTAATTTAGACACACTACACTTCACTCACAAAAGCCATAAACTCAATGTTTTAGAACAATATGAGATTTACAAACATGCAAAGCAGGAACCTGACAACATTTTAATGATCAACTTAACTTCTTCTCACACACTCTATTTGACAAAATAATCCCAATTTCAAACCTCCCGCCTACTCATCCCCCCACCCCAGCACCATTCCAACATACATAACCCTCAAACTCATACCTTAAGTCAGTGTACTGTGGGTTGTCTGACGATGCTCTAGACAACAGAGCGAAACGGCCGTCACGCCATAACGTGAGTTAATTTCCATTTAAAAGTGTTTTTTTTAGTTTATATTACATATTAGTGGAAACAAGATGGATCTTCAACATCATAAATAAAATTACTTCCAATTCAATGACGAATATACTACAGCCATCCTGCCGACCTCCCTATGTGATCACCCATTTCTAGCATAATGGTCGAAATGTGTCTCCAACACTAAGAGAAAATCCAAATATTAAAAAATAATTTAATTTCTGTGGAATAATTTAATATAAGAGTCCTTCACCAAAATTTTTGATTGCCGGCCGCCACTGCAGTGCTCAGTGAGTAAAATATTTTAATTTTCTACTCAAATATTTGACTTCATAGTCGTGCAATTATTCATAAAGTCAAATACTGTAATTATTATTAGTAATACGCGCAGTTCGTCATGTATACCAAATTTCAAGATTTCAAAACCAGTAAATGTTACCAGTGTCATTTTTTGGAGGATGAAGCCCACATAGGTCTGAGACCTGTGTGTGGGTAATGAGTTACAAAGAGTGCCCAGTAGAACGCAGCTTATCCCTATCTGATTGAACAGATACCTGCTTCGGCTCACGGCTATCACTTCCCTGTCGTCTGGTCTATTAAAATTCAAAGATGTTGAAGAATTTGAATAGACCAATCAGACTCCACCAGTAACATTTACCAGTAAATGAGAAGGCTCCCATAAACTCAACCAATAATCTACTTTTCAACCTGATTTTACAAATTGTTTGGGGGGGGGCTTGAAAACGCTTTTGGCACAAAATGGGCAATCAAGAAGTGGAAGGGCGACGACTGTATTACTAGTAACAATACTATTTGATCTAAAACTGTTATTTTTCTAAGAAAAATTTTGAAAATCCAAAAATATATAGTTTTAAAAAGTACAATAATTATTATAGTTATTGTCGATTAGGACAATATTGTCGATTTGAGAGCGTTAATATGGTAACATCAGCTGATGAACCGGGTCCACTTTGATTCGGTCTCCTGTAAACAAAAACAGTCCCAGTAATACCAACTAGAACCACATGATAATCAAGTTGGCATTGCTACCAGTTACCGGCTTTCATAATCAGCTGACTGCCTCCATTTTCTTCAGTCAGTTGATGTCTAGCACTGATAGAGAGAAGATCTGTTTTGTGCTCCAGTAGATTTTTCAACACACATCACTGGAATGTTACCTTAAATTTGCTATTTAAACAGTGCCTACTGATTAAATACTGAAGTGCTCAAATGATTTAGTGATGAATAAATGGAAAATCAATTCTGGATATCTTTCACAAGGTAAGCAGTTTCATATCAATTTTTGCAATTTAGTCTATTTTAAGACACCCTTAAATACCCTAGTTTCTTAATTGCATAGCTTTGCTCCATTATTTTGAAGTGAGAAATAACTAAAATGAAATGGCTAAAATTTAACCTAAAAAGTTCATCATCACTAACTCTTTGAAATCTGTCTAGTCATTTTCAGTTACCAACTCTAATTCAATAACTATGTTTCAATACTTGGGTAGGGTAAACTCTACTAGTTTTCCCCATTATTAACTTATTTCAAAGCCAAGCTAAGAAACTATTTAATAACTACAGTTTTTAATATAAAAACCAAGAAAGAATTGTTATTCATTTTTAGGTAGACTTCTCGCTATTCATTATTATACATTGACCTTGACTACGGTACCAATTTATTTTATAGATCATTAGAATTTATAAATTTTATTGGGACATTCTCAGTGAACATGCATTTTCTCATTTTGTTAGTTTTAATCTACCAATGCTGCTTGATTTCAAATTTCTCATGAATTTATTTTTATTATTGCTTCTATTTTCCCTTGGACATTATTTTCCAGACAGTGTGCTTCAAAAGTCAATCTTAAAACTATCCATCAATTGAAACGTCCTTCAAAAATCAAAAGCAGAGAATTTAAATTGTTTTTGACTGAAAAAAGAAATAATTCATTGTTTGAAAAATAAGTTCAGAACTGGTCGTCGCCTACATTATAATTATTATAAATTGATAGTGATATTATATAATCAAATTAAAATTAGTTATCACACTAGTAGCCTCTTAGTGGAATTTCAATGAGCTTTTATATCATGATGATCATCCAAGTAACTAGTAACTATATTGATAAACCTCTTATTAGAACTTGTATGCATACTGGGCTAATTTAATTTTATGATTTCAAGAAATGTTTCTTACAAGCCAGCAGCTACCGTACTGATTTGAACCATGATCTACCAATAATTGATTCAAACTATTCCAATCCTTATAGATAATTAATCCATATTCTTTTCAATGAGAAAATGTTTTTCAGTCTCATTTAATTATTATCTTTAATCTCTGTCCTTTTGCTCAAACTCCACTTACTCACTACTCAAATATATACACATCCCACTTGCAATTTGACATGTTTAGTGACTATAGATAGGCCTACTGTACTAATCCAACATTTTCTCAAAATTATGTTGCTGCAACCCAAATTGACCAATTTCTTTGATTATTTCACAATTATTTTTAGGATATTATAAAATTGGGTTCCACTATTTGACGTCGTTTCAGGCATTGCTGAATATAGTTAGCAAGATTATTAACTTGAAGCTAGTTTGTAAAATATTTTTTCAAGTTTGGTTTCTCAGTCGTTTAGTAAATTATTCAGTAGCTATTGATTCATTAGCGGCCCTAAGGCTTGTTTCCCACACACCTGGCAGTCGGGTAACTGGTGTTGTTTGCCCAGCTGTACGAACATTGCATTATATGGGACTATGTAATCATACCGGATAAACAATAATGGTTACCTAACTGCTGGGTATGTGTGAAACAAGCCTTAGGGCCTCTAATGAATCAATAGCTTTTGAATGATTTTCTAAACGACTAAGAAACCAGGCATGAACCATATATTAAATTGATCATGATGTTATTTCCATGCCAGTGAATCGAAATGACTCATTCCAAATTCAATTCCATTGGATCACCAATTAATTCTAATATATACTAATGATAGTCTTATTGGGATTGAATAGGAAATTTTAATTCATTCCAAGTATCCTCCAACATTATTCTCAAGGGCAGAGATTGTTCATTGATATACTTGATGAATGAAGTGGCTGTTTTACCCTATCAAAATTTCAATATAATTATTGTTGGAGCCGTATTGATACTGGTTTATTTTGTATGGCTTTCCATTTTTAAGAACAAGTATTTCTGAGTTTTCAACTATATCCAGCAAAACATATGATGCAGTATCAGTATATTAGGACACATTGTTTAATGCTCAAGATACTTGATCTTAATCAACATCATCACTTCAAACACATTCTATAGTCAATTGAATATTGCCAGCACATATCAATTTCCAATCAACTTTACAAACTTTTATCAATGTAACACCACCACATATTTTGATATAATTGAAGCAATCAACACACCTCCAAATTTGTAATAGCTTAACTGAACTATTTTTTTTTCAACAGGATGACTGATCAGTTCAACCTACTTCAAGAAGGAGATATGAAAAGACTCAACTTCACGGTAACCTCTTCAGTAGGTCAAGATGGTGGAGTACAAACTGGCCAGGATGTGAAACTGGAGATTTGGTATTATGTATCTTGCTTTTATAGTCAGTTAGGTTAGAAGTTTCCCACCATTCTCCTGCATATGCTAGGAGGTTTACAGTTGTTAGTCAAGTACCACACTCTTCAACCATGCTCTTGGATTGTGCCACAAAGTCATATTTGTGGCTTCGATGGCAGGGTCTGCATCTGAGAGTCCATGTCTCTCTTGTAGAGTTCATGACCGCAGTTGTCAGATAACGCTGATATACGTCCGTCTTATGATGGAGTGGTACTGTTTATTGTAGCTGGTGGGATGTGTTATGAGGCTAACAATCGTGAATGGAGATTTGTTGGGTTGTAGGGCATTTGCAGTTGTTAATCATGTATCACACTTTCTATCCGGGCTCTTGATTTGTGCCATGACATAATCTTATCGCGCTTGATGGTTTTTTGGCTGGGTTCAGTGGCTCTCACGGATGCTTCGAGAGTCTCTCTCCTCGCTAAGGCCTTGTGACTACTTGTTAGTTCCACAAGGAGAACAGGGTGCACTGCTCAGTCGCCACAACCATTTTATTATGGTGTGGTACATTTCATTGCAGCTGGTGGGTTGATATAAGGCTAACAAATGTAAATAGGGATTTGCTGTTAGGTCCCTGTCAGGATTCTCATGTCACATTCATTGTGCATGGACTGTGTTACCCTGTGATCAAGAGATGCCGGTTGCCAGGTGAAAACCCTGGAGTAATGATGTCTCCGACATATGTTGAGTGCAGGTGTTAGCACCTTTATGTTTGGTAATTGTGGTAAGAGATTAGATTAGACATTGATTATGCAAAAATTGTGGGAGTGGCTCTCACTTTAGCTTCGGCTACTGGCTTTGTGCTTAGAGCTTATGCCGTATTTACTGTTGCCAGTGAAAATGCCATAAGCTCCAACACACTGAGAATAGAGTTCACTAAATCAAATCATTTATATATCCTCCTCAACAAAAATAGAAACATAAAAATATAAAAAATACATCTGAATAATATAAAATAAAATTGCACTAAATCAACAAATATATAACTAGTTTATATGGTATTTATATACCATTTTCAAAAGTACAAATCATGATTTGAAAGAATCAAAAAATTTTCTGGGGCTCTTATACACATGCTAGGAAGTGGAAATATGTGATACTATTTATCAATTGCTTAGAGGCGCTTGCCTACAGATGGTAGGAATGCAAATATTTGAAACTATTTATTGATAGATTATTGGCGCTTGCCTACAGATGTAGGAGTGCAAAAATATTTGATACTATTTATTGAAATATTATTGGCGCTTGCCTACAGACGTAGGGGTGCAAAGATATCTGATACTATTTATTGATAGACTATTGGCGCTTGCCTACAGATGTAGGAGTGCAAAAGTATTTGATACTATTTATTGAAATATTATTGGCGCTTGCCTACAGACGTAGGGGTGCAAAAATATTTAATACTATTTATTGATAGACTATTGGCGCTTGCCTATAGATGTAGGAGTGCAAAAATATTTGATACTTTTTATTGATAGATTATTGGCACTTGCCTACAGATGTAGGAGTGCAAAATAATATATTATACTGTTTATTTATAGATTATTAGCGCTTGCCTACAGATGGTAGGAGTGCAAAAATATGTGATACCATATTTATTGATAGATTATTGGCTCTTGCCTATTCATGTACGGTGAATGTGATAAGAAATTAGATTAGACATTGATTATTAAAAATTTGGGGAAGTGGCTCTCACTTTAGCTTCAGCTACTGGCTTTGTGCTTAGAGTTTATGCCATTCTCTCTGGCAATGCTTTGGCAGTGAAAATGTCATAAGCTCTACCACACTGAGAATAGAGTTCACTTGGGTACATTCAAGCATGGAAGCAATAATTCAAGGGTAGTTCAAGGGTGCTGTCCTATACTTGCTAGGAAATGAAAATATGTGATACTATTTATTGATAGATTACTGGCGCTTGCCTACAGATGTAGGGGTGCAAAAATATTTGAAATCATTCATTGATAGATTATTGGCGCTTGCCTACTGATGTAGGGGTGCAAAAAATTTGATACTATTTATTGATAGATTATTGGCGCTTGCCTGCAGATGGTAGGAGTGCAAATATGTGATACTATCTATTGTTAAATAAGGAATTTTCCCCATTTAATCACTCTTGCTCAAGTCTGTTTCAGCCACACTGTGTTGTTGTCATCACCACTTCTTCTCGGGTATTCTTCTCAAACAGATTCAACTCCATTCGTGCTACAGTCTTTTTTTAAGCTTCATCTACTAGGTAATTAACTGTTTTTCTTTTCTTGTAGAATCTATTCTAAATAACTGAAGAAATCACAATAGCCTTCATAGCTAAACAGATTCGGTTTCAGAGCAATTCAAATATCTAATCCAGTGCTGAGTTTCAAGCATTGCATTTTGAGATTTGTCCAGATATCTCAACGCAGTAATAATTGAATGTTTCCATGAGTGATGATTCTGAATCTCCATCAATAAATCAGATAATAAATCCAGCCAATCCGACTTGGCTTTTTTAAATGCTATCCAATTCTAAACTATTCTTGATTATTTGAATTAAAAATTAAATTATGTTGTTTTAAAACTATTTAGTGGACTTTATGCTTTGAAAATTTATTTTATCTCTGATTGTTTTCTAGGCTAGTTTGCCAGCAGAAGTGTTCATCTAATTGCTATCAAAGAGGATGGAAACTCCAAAACTAAAACTGATAAGATATATAGTAGTACCGGTAGCTTACCTGAACAGAATTTTTGTTTGAAGCTTGGTATTTGATGATCCAGACAAACTGCTAGCTGGACAGTTACTTGAAAAAATATTATTGTTGAAAATGATAGAATAATATTCTTCAAAAGATTATATTGTTTTCATATTGATGCAGGAAATTTGATGAAAATTTCTGTAAACATGATTAGGCTACCAATACACAGTTTCAGTAGTTCGTTGTTATTATAAACCTTTTAATCAGAATTGAAATGCAATAATTTTTGTTTAATGTTGAAATAATAATTGTTTTTTGCTTTTCTACTGGTGGGGAAGGAATTATGCACAAATTCTGGAACGCAGATTTCAGGGTTATACCGGAACGTTTTTCTAAGTATGTCGGGAATTAAAAAAATATTTTTTAGCAACTTTTTATATTGTACTTGTAATTGGGCATGCATTTATGTTGTTACAATTCTTTGTTATATTGTGTTTTTCATGGCATTGATTTAAAAAACGTTATGTATTAATAATAGCAAAAAAAATCATTTTCTATTTAAATTCAAACAATGAAAATATATATAGTTGATAAAGTTTCTATAGAGTACAAGTGACCTTTTCAGATTATTTCAAGTCTCAACTTTTGTAATTTTATCGATTGTGGCTATTGTAATTTGTGAATACTGTTTGTATTGACTAGTCTTAATACTTCAAGGCATGATTTTGAAACACAGTTTGTACAATCCACTACTAGGTAGGGCATGCAGTTCTCTGTTACTTCGTTTATTTGTTTTATTGTGTATTTCCTGTCATTGATTTTACCAGACACTTTGTATCAATCATTGTTAAAAAATGTCAGCTCCCACTTCAAACAATTGAAGATATATCTAGTTGATAATGATTTATAATTTAAGTATAATTTCAAGTTTCAACTGCTGTAATTTTATCGATGGTGACTAATGTAATGTGAGAATACTGTTGGTATTGACTTGTCTTGTACTCCATGTGTGGAGTTTTCAAGGCTTAATCTTTAAAAAATTCAAATAATAATAAATAAAAATACAGGATGAAAAGGGCAGAAGAAGGAAGAAGCGAGAAAGGTGGGAGGTCTAGGCCACGGGCTTCTCCATCTTTCTTAGTATATTATATTGAATGATCAACATTTAATTTAATTTCCACTTTTAATAATATTTTATTGTTATATAGATAGGAAACATTGTTTTTTAAATGTTATGATTTATTCAAAATTATTTTCTCTTTTGTATGAATTTCATTTATAAAATCTTATACTGGGTTCTCTGCTGTACAAACCGATGGAGAATTTTGAGAGGCTCTTTTTGTCCATCTTGAATTACATCTGAAGTTCTGCTCTTCTGGTGTATTTTGATGATGTTCTCTTTTTGGTGTTTAGGGAGGGGGGTATTGTTTGCGGTACTGGTTCTATTGTGTTGCTACGGTGTCAGTTTGTAGAATAGCTTTTGATGTCTATTTGTTGTATCAGAGGAGTACTGCAGAAAACCCAGCAAATGAGATTTATATTAAAATATATTCTTTTTAAAACAATTATTATTTATTAATAGAAAATGTGGTCAGGGGATACTGTTTGGTTGGCAGGACAGAGGTGATCTCTGGAGGTACCCCAGGGATTGCCTCTCAACTCCAACACTACTTCCCTCCGTTAATGGGTTGTAGTTAGGAGCAGTATCCACCTCGCGTGGCTCACAAGGCCCCTCCCGGAAGGGGGGCAAGTCAACCTTACGTCCTCGAATGGTGTTGATGCCACACCTCGTGTGGGCTGGGAAACGTACGTCCTGGGTGCCCTCGGTTTGGTTCATCTCTTGACTGGAGGCAGTGTTGAGATGTCCCCTGACGGTGGGATACCACAGTGACTGCGGCCGACAAGGCTCTGGCGATTGGCGAAGTTAGGGACACCCAAAGTTAGTAGACAGATCTATCTGCTACTAATCTTGGTGGTCTCTCACTACCGCTTTTCATGAATTTTTACTATTCTTCCTTTCTGTTCTCAATTCCCTTTTGGGGCCAAGTAATAGGTGTTGTTAATTTTAATTTTTTTATTTTCTCATGTAGGCATCTATTATTTTATCATCCTATCATTCGCAGTTCTTATTTAGATTGTTGTGTAATTTAATTTATTTTAAATTATGTGAAAAAATTGAATTAAACTTAATATTTTGAGCTAGTATTCATGCGAGCAGCAGAACATATAGGACGTCTAAAGAATAGTAACTTTAAATTCTTGTAATGATGTGAAAATTCTATAGAGTAGAATTTGATGTGGAAATAGTGCTTGATTTGGATTTCTGCTTTCCATTTTCAGGTATCTGTTCAATCAGAGATAAGCTACGAAACTCCTGGGCACTCATTGTAAGGGTGACCGATTGGCCAGCAAAAGAGACTGTTCTCTGCTGTATAATCACTTCCCGGTGGTTCGGAAACCACCTAAAACTGTAAGTCCAACTCAGCAATCACCATCATCCAATTCACTACCCACGCACAGGTCTCAGTCCTATGTGGGCTTCATCCTCCAAAAAAAATCATGGGAATAAAACGCAAAAACCTTCATATCAAAAAACTAGGTCTAAGCAAGGGCGTCATTTTAGTCCAGCTTATGAGGGGGAAGGGGCATTTATTAAAAAATCTATCTGAAGAGTTTGAATTTTGTCACAATTTTGTTTCTTATTACTATTTTTTTCAAGTTAATATCATATTCCAATAAAGTAATTTTGTTGTTTGGTATAATAATATAATAATTATCTATACCGCTTTTTTCACTTTTGGCTTACCGTATATTAATAACAGGGGTGCCCACAGGGGGGGGAGGCTATGATGCAGACTGCGTCATTGAAATTCTTGGGGGGGGGGGGGGGGTCGTAAAGTTGATTGAAACCGTGTTTAACGTGACAACATTAAAAAATATACTAAGAAGTCACCAGATAGAATGTCAATTAATGAAAATATATTCATAATTATTATTATTATTATACAATTGAATATGTATTAGCTAAAATAATAATGTTTAGGATTTGTGCAGGAACTTGTGCAGATGTACTTGAGTCTATTTCTAACAAAGAAATAATTGAAAGGTTTTCTGTTTCCTCATCCCAAAAACTTCTATGTGGGGTTTAGAGAGATAGATTTAACAATAGATTTTAGAGGGAAGTGATAGCCGCGAGCCGTAGCAGGTATCTGTTCAATCAGATAGATAAGCTGCGTTCTCGTAGGTCCTGTTTGTAACGGTGACCGATTAGATTGGCCAGCAAAAAAGACAATGTTCTCTGCTGAAAATCACTTCCCGGTGGTTCGGAACCCACCTAAAACTGTAGGTCCAACTCATCAATCACCATCATCCAACTCATTACCCACAGGTCACAGACCCATGTGGGCTTCATCCTCAAAAAAAAAAAAAAAAAAAAAAAAAACTTAGAAGGTGCCTAGCTAACTTGTAGATGGTCACAGTCTACAAATTTAAAATGTTTGTCTTCAAACTGTTGTTGTTTTTCATGTATTTTACGATAACTACTTACTAATAAGTAAGAACTGCTTTTGAAAAACTTACTAAATACTAAAAATTCAGTAATTTTTCATAACTATGTCTTTATTTTGTTTTTGAAAGATACTTCTTTCGATTGTGTGTTGTAAATAACTATACATGAAATGTGTGCCTTTTATGTACTTCATCCATACATAAATTCTCCCAAGATACTACACTAAGTAAATAACCTGTTGTTTAACTACTGTCCAATAAATGACTTAGTATTTTGAATTTTTGTGTTTTACAAATGAAGTTATTAACTCATTGTTTTCACTTCCTTTAAAGGAACAACTTTGTAGAATTATTTAACCTTAATCTAATTGGTACACCGAACATAAACTTATAGGTATTTCATTTTTATTGAACATTGTGTATTTGTAATAATATTTTATTGTTTAAAAACCATTTAGGTTCAAATTCTTATTTAGCTATTTTGCAATTAAGTTTATTGAGCAGAAGTTCATATATTCATTTCATTGATATTTCTTTTTTACCTTTACAAAAAAATGTTACCTATGTAAAGAATCTCAAGAAATATACATACATTTTGTATATTATCGACTGGGTTTGAATTTTTTCAATAGTTATAAAAATCTTCTTTTAGTTTTAGAAAGAATACGGGGGGCTTTTTTCGCATTTTTTGGGGGGGGGCCTAATTTATGGGGGGGGGGGGGTTTGGTGCTAAATTTAGGGGGGGGGGGTGCGTCATGAGGCTTAGGGGGGGTGGGCACCCCTGCAGTATATGTTGAAAAAATAATATCTGGAAAGAATTGGGATTTAGGAAAAATAGGGATTTAGATAATGATAAAATGAGACTAATTATTTTCTTTGATTAAAGGTGGATTTTGAAAGCATGGAATTATTTGAATTTCGTGCATAGAGTCGTAGCTATAGGTGTGCGCGCAGTTCTATATAGTGTAACATCGATGCGTGCTGCCATCTGCTGAGAAGACGGCAAGACAAGAGACTGCACGTTGAAACAGGAATTTCAACATTCAAGCAGTCAGTCTGTGCCGGATTGTCGAAGAGTTCGTATGATATGTGTATGTTGTGCGTTGGGAACAGTTACCTAAATCGTGTTTTATAAATTATGGACTTATAGTTACTTTTCAACTCTGTACTAAGTTTATAAAAAGTTAATTGGAATCGTTCTGTACGTATGATCAAACATTTATCGCTGTGAACCTTTTGAACGGAACAAACTTTCCGTTCCGCGTTAATGCTGTTAAAGTTACAAGTTTCTTGGGTCAGTTTTTTTTAGTACACTATTGTGTACGAAACATAAATTGATTTTCCAATTATTTTGCAACGGTTTCACGTTTGTTGTAAATCTATATAATCATCAAACTTGGGACATCATATCAACTGTAACAGCCGGCTCTGCTATGAAGCCTTAATATTTGGAATACATTATCAAGGTACATAATACTACTTTCTATTAAAATATTAGCTCAAAAGATTTATTTCTCATAATGCTTTTTGTCAAGTTTTGAATCCACTTTGAAATTACAAGGCACTATACGATAAATTACTGGTAGGTAAATCTCACTAACTTGGAAATGATTTGTTTACGTTGTGTTTTATTGTGACATGGTTAGTCTGAAGAAATGCGAAGAATTGTTAAGGAAATATGTAAAGAGAAATAGATAAAAATACCAGTACGGCAAAGTCATAACAGATTACCAGTTAGCGTACATTTAAATTTGAAAAAGAACGGTTAACGGTCGTTGCGTTCCATCAATTCATTGGCATAGCGATGGAGGGGTCCGGGTTAAAACCCCCCTTGAGCTGTCTAAAAGGCACCAAAAAAGTAGGGAGACATCAGCAAAAAACGACAATATCGGTTAATGAAGGTTAAAAAATGTTTTCATTCGTGAAGAGTAAATAGTGTTACGGTTGGGGGAAAAATAATATAATCCTGGGCCTCAACGTCAAGAGGCCACATAATTTTGCAAATGTAAGTGACCAAAGAAATTTGGGAGCCCAAATTTGTCCCAGCTGGGGGCTTCCAGGTTCAGGGACCCTCATTGCTTGACTTCAGACCTCTAGAGGCCCCTTAGAAGCCTAGCAGACTCTGGAGGCCCTCTGTTGAAGCGGTCACATCGGGCCCGATTTTATTGCCGCTGCAATCATGTGAGTACAGATTCAAGTAGGATGCATCTAAAATATTTCAACGTTTACACACTAGGGTTCCCTAACTGCCTCGACTTTGGGCCCTTATTGTCCCATTTAGATGCCTCTATGGGCCTACGATGCTGGTGGGTTCCAGTATTTTTGGAGCCCCCAAACATGGGTTTAAAGGGCCCCCAGGTCACTAGTTGACACTAGGCTTGAAAGGAGAAAAAGTTTTTTAATATATTTGTGGACGGGCTACAAATGCTTATCTCTGTCCCTGTTGCTGAGCCACTATGACTTGTTGTTATCAGCTCTAGTATCACTTACCGGGTGGTTCGAAGCCCACCTAAAATAGGTCCACCAAGTTCCCCAGAGCATGACTCAAAAGACAACCCCGACTAGGTGGAGCTAGCCGTGAGGATTTCCGCACTAATAAAATACATACAATGTCTACTTATTATTAGCATTATATTCTCAATAATAGGCCTATAGAGATGCAATATGATAATATATGTATAATAATATAATAATATGTAGGCCTATTCGTTTCAAATTACATTTTCATTATTTTTTTCACAATTTCCATGAAAAGCTTCAAGTCATTCAATTTCCATGAAAAGCTTCAAGTCATTGGTTCATAAACCAATGACCTCAGTCTAGTATGCTTATGCTTCTCAACAATAAATTCCATAGCTGTGAAAAAACTGCGATCTACTAATGCAAATCGCGGCGTCTTTTTATTTTCTCTACTTGGTTATTACCATTGCACAAGCACCAAAAGTGACAGAATAGGAGAGAGAATGAGAGTAAAGGAGAAATAGAAAGAGAAAGAACCATTGAAAATCTCTATGGCAACAGAAAGTTTCTCACACAGTTTCTGCATTGTCTGTAGTGTCATTTCTCAATTTAATTATTCAAATTTTTCCTGCTGCGTTTTCGATTTCACCAATTTTCCCATCATCTCAAACAGAAAGAAAAGCAATAGTGTTGCCAGTACCAACAGTTGCTGGTATTTTTTAGAACTGCAATTATTGGCAAATTGGATTGTGTTGAAACTAATTAGACTATTTCTAAATACTGGGTAATCTGCATGGTGCAACTAAATAGGAAGCAATAACTTGAGACACAAATTCTTGAAATAACTGTAATTGTTCGACAGCAATAGTCGATTAGTGTGTTTTCTTTTTTGGAAACTCCTTTTGTATTAGTGGGAGAAAAGCTAGAGTTGAGCATATAAAAATGTGGGAGAGGAGGGAAGGAGGGAAGGAGGGAAGGAGGGAAGGAGGGAGACAATTGAAGGATTAAAGAAATAAGTTAGGATGTTGAAGATCCATCTTGTTTCCACTAATATGTAATATAAACTTGAAAAAAACACTTTTAAATGGAAATTAACTCACGTTATGGCGTGACGGCCGTTTCGCTCCGTTGTCTAGAGCGTACAGTGTACTGTGGGTCGTCTGACGATGCTCTAGACAACAGAGCGAAACGGCCGTCACGCCATAACGTGAGTTAATTTCCATTTAAAAGTGTTTTTTTCAAGTTTATATTAAATAAATTAGATGAAGATTTGACGTGATGAAGGAGCTGGAAAGAAATCATTACATAGACAAAAATGCTTTTCATTGCTATGAATTTAATTACTTATTTTATTTATTTTTAAAAATTAATTTTAACTTTTTAAGTGAATTCTACTACTTGCAGTCAAATTTTTATTGAGAATAGTATTTTAAAATAGTATTTTAAATACTTGCAGTCAAATTTTTATTGAGAGTAGTATTTTACTTAGGTCATCTCCAAGGCCTTGAAGATGGGTTTTAACTACTCGAAAACGTTCGGCATGCAGAGTAAGTAGAATACTACTTATTCTTAATAAAAATTTGACTGCAAGTCGTTGAATTTACTTGAAAAGTTGATATTAACAACGCAGTTTCATGAAACAAGAAATCCAGGAATTAAATTAGGCCTAATTTATTTATTTTTAAGAGGCAAGTGGAACTTTTTCTGAAAAATGCTCTTGTGAAGAAGTCCTACTGAATCACAGGTTGTAAAATCACAGGTTGGGAAGTAATAGCCGAGTGCCGTAGTAGGTATCTGTTCAATCAGAGATAAGCTACGAAACTCTTGGGCGCTCTTTGTGAGGGTGACCGATTGGATTGGTCAACAAAAAATACTATTCTCTGCTGTAAAATCACTTCCCGGTGGTTCGGAACCCACCTAAAAATGTAGGTCCAACTCACCAATCATCATCATCCAACTCATTAGCCACACACAGGTCTCAGACCTATGTGGGCTTCATCCTCCGAAAAAAATGAAAAGTGCTCTCATTTATAAGAAGTTTAGGGTCTACATGATCATCACTTCTGAAACCGGATTAGCATTCAAAGTAAAATGTATTTCAGAGATAGTATTTCCCGAAAATTTTCACGGTGGATTCAAGTATCTCCCTGATTTAAATTACAGAATCAGGAGTCTTTTACAGCAGTTTCGTTTGTTTATTTATATATTTTTTGTAGATAAATGTATTTACTAGTAGGTATGAAAATTTTCATGGTGGATTCAAGTATTCCCCGGATTTAAATTACAGAATCAGGAGTCTTTGACAGCAGTTTTGTTTGTTTATTTATATATTTTTTGTAGATAAATGTATTTACTAGTAGGTATTAGATTAATATAACTACAAAACATGTACAAAATAGTTTTTTTTAGCTATTATGTTGTATTGGAATTTCTTGGGGAGAATCTCCGAGCTCCCTTTTATGGAGGTCATTTCCATACCCTACAATCTCCTCTCAAATGCATAGACGACATTGAAACACTTTCATGGAATCTGTTAGTGCGATTGACTGAAAAAACTTAATATCCCCTAAGGGTGCTTTAGAAAAAGAAACTTTTCCCCAAAATAAACCATAGACTGAAGCATTAATGGACCGCTTGATTTCATTTTAGATACAAGGATTTTAATTTGGTAATCTTGAAGAAAAAGCTCAGCATTCTGATCCCTGATAGGAATTTTTTATGCCCATCAATGTGGTTAAGCGTAAACTTTTATCGTGTCCTGGGGTCATAATGGATTCATTATCTCTCGTCATTCATTAAAAAAAGGACATTCAAGATTAGATCAGCCACTCAA
Organism: Conomelus anceps; assembly: GCA_948455865.1. NCBI lineage: Eukaryota > Metazoa > Arthropoda > Insecta > Hemiptera > Delphacidae > Conomelus > Conomelus anceps. Next base: position 38,175,022 of record OX418226.1, read on the forward strand.
TGTGAATTTCTACAGCTTAATTTTCGTCTGCTGAAATTACTCACTAGAATCTAGAATTTAATTTGATACAGTAAGTTAGATAACAGACTTTATTTTTGCGCTATACAAGCAAGAAGTGCTAATGTAATCTATATACTGTAATGTAAAAAAAAACAATGGAGTGTACTCTTTCCTCAAGCATTTTCACTGAAAATGAAAAAAATCTCTATTTTGAAAAATTGCTGAATTTTCTCAAACATCTCTTATGTTCCTGGATTTCTTGTTCCATGACGAACTGCGTTGTTAATATTAACTTTTCAAGTGAATTCAACGACTTGCAGTCAAATTTTTATTAAAAATAATTAGTATTTCACTTACTTTGTAGGCCAAACGTTTTCGAGTTGTTGAAACCCATTGAAGATGGCCTTGAAGATGGGTTTCAACAACTCGAAAACGTTTGGCCTACAAAGTAAGTGAAATACTACTTATTTTTAATAAAAATTTGACTGCAAGTCGTTGAATTCACTTGAAAAGTTAATATCTCTTATGTTTTATGTCTATGATTGCCTTCATTGTTTGCCAAAGGTTTATTTGTCTCTAGCGGCACTAAACCTTCCTATTTTTGGTTTCATGATGATACTTGCGTACCTAGTACAATTTAGGGAAGTAATAGCCGCGAGCTTTAGCAGGTATCTGTTCAATAAGTTGCGTTCTCCTGGGTAATCCTTGTAAGGGTGATTAGAATGGCCAGCAAAACAGACACTGTTCTCTGCTGTAAATCACTTCCTGTTGGTTCGGAACCCACCTAAAACTGAAGGTCCAGCTCATCAATCACCATCATCCAACTCATTACCCACGGTAGGTCTCAGACCTATGTGGGCTTCATCCTCCAAAAAAAATATATAATTATTTATTGGAATAAACTTTACTAGTGAATGAAAGTGTACTGATTCCAAAGTAACCTATATTATTTTAATGCATTATCAGTAACAGTTAACGATTATAAACTATAGTTAATTAAATGATATCCGCGAGCCGTAGCAGGTATCTGTTCAATCAGATAGAGATAAGCTGCGTTCTCGTAGGTCCTGTTTGTAACGGTGACCGATTAGATTGGCCAGCAAAAAAGACGCTGTTCTCTGCTGTAAATCACTTCCTGTTGGTTCGGAACCCACCTAAAACTGAAGGTCCAGCTCATCAATCACCATTATCCAACTCATTACCCACGGTAGGTCTCAGACCTATGTGGGCTTCATCCTCCGAAAAAAAATCCTGGTGTTTCCAAACGATTAAAAAAAAAATACTGAGGAAATTCTTACCTAATCCTATTTAGGTCAGATAATTTCGGGACTTGAACCTCAACAATTTAAAACTTCATGATCTGTGTTCTTTAACTTACTATTGTCAACTGTTTGTGTTCTACACTTCACCATGCCAATGCAAAAATTGTTATTCGTATTTGTCTCATACCTATGTGGGCTTCATCCTCAAAAAATGCAAAAAAAACAACCAAAAAAGCTGAATAATCATTCACCAGTTTGTCAATCATTCACAGCTTTTCTAACACTTTGTTTAAAAATTTGTTTATAGGGGCCTAGTGCAACACGTCTACTGATAATTCAGTCATCTTGAGTCAGAGTTTAGCTTTCTTTCTGCTGTCTGAAATTTGATTCGAATTCCCTCCAAAAAAATTGGCGCGGATTTGAAATAGATCCATGGCACCGACCGTACCAGATTCGATAGATCAGGTTACTGGTGACAACAAACCAGTTTGTCACATTGGTTGATGACGTACTAACAAGATGCATGCTCTACCTTCCATCTTATTATTCTTTCTACCAATAGAGCTTTTATAGACTGAATCCTGACAAACTTGTTATGGAGATACAGATTCTGTTGCGATTTTCCAGTTTATCTAAACTTGTCGATCGTTTGAAGTAATGAATGATCAAGCAGCGAATAACTTTCAAAATCCGTAAATGTGTCACATTTCTATACCATGTTATGTCAGGAAATATTTTCTAAAGAAAATATTACTTCTTTTTCATCTTAAAGAATATCATCACTTTTCCACTTCCTGGTGTTAAACTGTGTCACTGAGATGGTCCGTAGCATTCTTTTGCTCCAGACTCCTGGCAGAGATTCTATTTCCGTGTTGGACATCTTATAATATAATATTACTGGCAAAGTCTGTTTTTTTGTAAACACTAATTCTTTGGCTGCTGAAAGTAATTTGTTGACCGCAGTAATTCACACTGATGTTCTTTTTCTTTATATTTATACGGTACATACCTATTTACGGTATCTACCTATTCTAATAGTTCTGGGTGTCAAGTTATGTAGCATTTGAGAAATATTTAGAATAAAACTTAGCTATAAGAAATATGAAGTAACATTAGAGAAGATGACCATATTGTAAATTAAATTGGCTTTTTCCAACAATCAACTTACTTATATAAAAAAAGACTGATCAGATGAGTAATACAATTAATAGATTACAGGATTAAGCTATAATAAAAATATTAATTGTACAGTAGATCATCATTATAAAAGTGAATTGTAAAATCGCATAAAAATTCAATTGAAGTCTGCATCAAAAGTTCTCTTTACTGGTCCAATTTTATTTATAATAAAATTATTTTAAGCAAATATTGGCAGCCACAGTGGCGTAATGAGTTGTAGCGCTTTTATGATAAGACGAGCTGACTGCTACTACTACTGTGGTCACGAGCTCCATTCTCGTTTAACCGTGGATACTTTTTGTAATCATTCACTTAATTTCTCACCTCTAGACGCATGTGCCTTAAGACTTTATTAAGCCTCTAGAGTCTAGACTCATGTGCGCATTATCAGACTATCATTTTGAAACAACTTAATACTGAAAACCATAACCCAACTAGGCTGCATTATTTCAGGGGTATTTGCTTGAAGTTTGTATCAAGTCCTTTTTCTGATTCAATTGCTTTAATAATTATAATTGTGAAACACAATTATTTGTTCGTGGTTCAAGTGGGATAATTTTTTTTTGGGAGGATGAAGCCCACATAGGTCTGAGACCTGTGCGTGTGTAATGAGTTGGATGATAGTGATTGATGAGTTGGACCTACAGTTTTAGGTGGGTTCCGAACCACCGGGAAGTAGGCAGCCGTATTTAATTTATTATGATCAACAGCCACCATATTAGCTCTCCTATAGTCTCAGTAATGTAATGCTAAGTTCAATTCATGATTCAAATAGACTGCAGCTTTTCAATAAACTTGCTTGAAGTTTGCATTAATTCGTTTTTCCTGGTACAATTGTATTTATAATAATTAATTGTATAATTATTATTCTTAAACAACATAATTAATTCGGCGGGCCGCTTAGCGCAGTTGGTTGGGGCGTCGCAACTTCAGCTTGCTGTCGTTTAAGCGGTCGTGGGTTCGAATCCCGCTCCACCGTCTGGCATCTATGTGTAATCATTCACCTCATTACCTACGCACAAGACTCGTACTCATGTGGGCATCATTAGCAACAAAAAAAATATATAATTAATTCACGTTTCAAATAGGCTGCCCTATTTGAATAATACTTGCTTAAATTTGGCATCAAGTCCCCTTTTCTGGTCCAATTGTATTTGTTAATACATTTCCGTGCCACTTTCAGCAGCTCCGTGAGAACAAACAAGCAATTGTTTTCGTTTTCAATTAGTTTGGAGCGTAAAACTACTAATGCGGCGTGTAATCAACCTTTGAATGGAGAAGGGCTGGTGCAGTTGATTTGAAAGGAAGTTTGGAACCAATTAAATGGACTCTTGAAGGATTGAATGTGACGGAAATCTGTTTCAAGTTTATTTTGAGAACGTGAAATTAATGTGACTAACGAGAGAAAGAGTGGGATGACACGAGTGAGAAAGAAAGTAAGAGATTAAGTGAGAGAGAGCTATTGAGAAAGACTATCAGACAGATGCACTTAAGAATAGTTGTATCAAAAGCGGAAGAATGTCTGGTCCTTGTTCAGTGGGGGGGGGGGGGGGGGTTTGGGCTATTTTTGGAAAATGTGTTTCCTGTTTTGAGGAACCTATGTCGAATTATAAAATTGGGGACTTCCTCTAGAATTTGTCACATGAATGTATTTTTTTTTCTCAAGACTTTCAAGCTTTACAAGTTTTATGGTGTACTACTACTCTATAAAATGTCATTTAAACATATAGGGCTTTCAAAATGTTCTATAAAAATCATTATATGATGCTCTTTCTTTGAGAATAATCTGGTTTTGATAATAATATAATGGTGTAATAAAGATAAGCAGAGGAGTAAGTATAAATTAATGATAATGTAGCCTAGTCAAAATGTGTGAAGGAAACTGTTCTGGGCTCCAAGCCTGTTGCATTTTCGCCTAACTTTGTAATTTTGTCTTAATGAATAAATAAATAAATTTACTCAAGAATGCTGGGCTTTTCAAATACAGTATTCACTTTCTCTTGAAAATAATCATTTGGACCTTCGAATAATAATCAAATCATTGTGCTCTTTGTCTTGTCTGAATCAAGTTAGTCTGAATAAGTGGTTCCCGAACTTTTTTGCCGTAATTTTCGGTTTTAGGTGGACCACCTGCATAGATATCATTATTTTTTCTTAATTCATCAGTTGAAATGTCCTTTTGATAGCTGGTAAAGTAGGCCTACTACTACTGACAGCATTTATAAAACAGTATTATGCAAGTATGTATACTATATACCCGATCACCCGATCCAAAGACATTCGCTATCGTGGATAACATATCATTAACACACATTAACATATCATGGACCCCCAATCTTATTTTTCACTAGCATGGACCCCTGGCAGATCCCCGTGGACCCCAGGGGGTCCATATGGACAACTTTGGGAACCAATGGTCTAAATTATAAAGATTTGAAATCTCTTATTGGAGTTTTGTGAATTAACCAGTTTTAGGCTGAAAAGCCTGTTGTTTCTTCACATTTGATTGCAATTCAGTCTAGATCTCGAGATGAATAAATAAACATATTGTTACGGGTTCCAAGTCTAAAATAACGCTGGCAACACTTAAATTTATCACTCGCACTTTATTTATACAAATAATCACAACACTCACTGATCAGTAATGTCTTACAGAAAAATAAGCAATTAAAAACAGATAAATCGATATTGTTCAACTAATAAAGAGATTTCAATAAACTGTACAAAAATCAATCACTTAAAAGGCCGATCTGATATTAAATAATAATTTTACAATAAACTGTCCAATAATATTCAAAAAAGAAACGTCGAAAAAGAACAATTAACTTATGTAGCACTAGTCCGTAATACAATAAAAACTATTTAGTAGCTCACTGGTATGCATTAAACAGTAAAAAGGATTATCACTATAGGCACAGAGAAAGAATTATCACTATATAAGCACAATATATAGAACTGTCACAACTTGTTTATCACGACGAATTTCAAACAAGACTGAACTAATTTACAAAAGTCTCCCTCTATTTATATAATTTCTCATAATTGAGATATCTCTCGATGTTTCTATCAACTTCTACCGATTTCTAAAATAAACAATGAAAGACCTTCACGCCTTCCACAATATTCGATAAGACTCCATTAATTTCTAATCAAACAACAAGAACATTCTACAAAGGTCCAAGTAAACACCATAAAAGTGTCAAAAGCAGAGTAATTAATTGCTTAGAAGTAAACATTTACATAGCAGATAACACCGAGAACCACTTCTTTCTCTCAATTCTCACTACAATATTATTTATTTATTGTATGGATCAGGAAGGTATATATTACTATACCGTCCTGGTATGGATGTGTAAGGATGTGGTGATGTAATTCATGTAAGGTACATTTATCTCAAATTCCTTCAATTCTGTATGCTAAATCTTTTGTCTGACCCGACTAGGTGGCCTGTGTCAGATTTTCACCTTCTCTGCCAAGATCTTTTGTAAAATAACGCTCCAGCAATTTCGTTTCAGAATCTTTTTTAACTAGCAGGTACAAAAGTGGCCTGAAGCCCACAGAGGGACTAGGTAGTCCCCTTCATTATAGTAGAGGTATAGATTCTTTTAACCTTGAAAAGTGCAGGTAGAGCATTATACCGTGAAATCGTATAATAGGTGAAGGAAGATGTAAAGAACACTCAGGTAGTGGAGTTTCACATCTGAAACAAATTGCTTTCTTCAGTTTGGTCCAGCAGTTTTCTTTACACGTTCATTTCTAAGAATTCAACGAATTTTGTAGAGAAACATAAACTATCACGAATGAATGAATCAATGAATTTCATTCGTTTATCATTATATATGGATTCAAATTGATTTATTGATTTACTATTGGTTCAAAGAAATTATCACTTCAATCATTCTAAAAATTATACTTCTATGAAGTTTAAAAATATTATTATTATTGTGTTCGAATATCTCAAATTTTCATTCAACAATGGAATTTCTGTGAGGAAACTGTGTCAGGGTTTTGTCTTTTATATTTCTAAAGGAACTTCTCACACTTCCACAGAATTTTCTAGTTATATTTTATTGAAAAAAACATGGAACATAGAAAATTTAATTAATGTGTTAGAAAAAAACTAAAAAAATTTAATTAATGTGTTAGAAAAAACTAGAGCTAACAAACTGGTGTGAAGTACAGTATTTTTAAAACAAATAGCTATTCTATTTCAAATAAAACTGATGATGATATCAAATAAACTGATGATGATATCAAATAAACTATCATAACATTGCTCAAAATGTCCTAGAGAGTGATGCCAATCACAAGATAGAGAGAGCAATTCATTCTACTGTACGTCTATTTCAAACTGTGTTGATGCAATCAATTGGTTGTCAATATCAAATTAAAGGTTGCTATTATTTTCTCTCCAGAATAATTAATAATTAGTCATTATGCATTTTTTCTGGCGCTCCGTCTCTGAAACACTATAAATAAATTATGAATAATTAATAAATGGAAAGGAAATTCGTTGGGCCTGCATGTCAAACTAGCTTTCGTAGCCTACTAGTTCATCTCGTACATGTCAATGAAATTAGAGCCGTCCAGACACAATCAATGCCAGGCAATCTCCATATGAAATGAGTTGCAACCTCTAGAATAACAAAACAATGACCCTCGCCAGACTAATTAACTTGATTTTGTTTTTATTAGTGATTTGCAATTTAAATGCACTGATACACCTCGTTAAATTCTATTTATACAGGACTGACATTGACATTGTTGAAGTTTGGTATATTGTTCCGTAATGCAAAAATACTAGCTACTCCTCTTTATATCCTATGTTAACAAGTTTGTGCTGATAGTTGATTTTATTTTCACATTTTAAGCCGTTTCAAATATGGTGTAAGTATTAAAACTGCTAATTCTTTCTTTGGCACTATCATAGCCAATGAAAATGTCTATCAACTGGAACATGATCAGCCGGTTAGACAAATAAGAAATCAGATAAGTTAGCTGAAAGGGGCAGTGGTACAGCCAGCATCCCATTGGTTTAACGTCACACTTACAGCCAATCATATGACATTGAAATGGATAGACAGACGTTAGGCCAAGGATAAACGAGATGGCTGAAAGGGGAGGTATGGGTATACTGTGTCACATTGGTTCAACCCTACGTCACACTTATAACCAATCATATGGCATTATTCAATCAATGGCGAATCCTTATATTAACTTATAGTTTAACCAATAATAAATTGAGAGTAGGGTATCGAAAGAAATAAGTGGAAAGCTTAAAATATAGCAAACCACTTAATTCTTATTAAATCCTTGAATTCAACTTGTTTTAGAACGTATATTTGTCATATTGCGAAGATCGCTTATTAATTATTAACAATTATGACTGATCATATTGAGAATTACATACCGAACTGAATCCTATTTGTATTGTTTGAAGGGGCTGCAGTCCCATATCTTCCTCACGAAGCAATCGACCAACAGAACCGATAGTCGATATGAAAGGACCGTTAGGTTTAGCTTAAGGTTTGCTACAGATATCGATTATCGAAATTTTCATTCGATTGTTTCGTGTGAAGATGAGGCACTACAACCTTTGGTTGATATTTCGATGTATCGATATCTGTATTAAACTCTAACGTAACTTCATATCGATTATCGTTGATATTTCGAAGTATCGATATCTTTACTAAACTCTAACGTAACTTCATATCGATTATTGTAAAATATCGATTGTTTTCATTCGATTTTGTTGGTAGATGCATATGGAACTGCAGTCACATGTTATGTAAGACTCATACCTTGACCACTAAAAATATGAGAGGGAGAAAAAAGGAATGATGCTTAAAGCACACTCTAAATTTACGGCGTATACAAACATCTTGGTAATGCATGTAAAACAGAAGAGGTTTCCAGGTGTTATTACAGGCGTCATGCGCGCTCGTCAAACATGACTCTTTCGTAACACCTGCCTAGCTTCCAAACTGAGAGAAAGGACAAGGACGATCAGTCAGAGTTGGAGTGAAGCAGCACCTCCCCGGCCGAATCAGAAACAGTGAATGAACGCTGACGACCTAGAGGCCTTGCCTTGCCTTGCCTTGCCTTGCACCTTCTGCTGGTTTCCCAGCAATCCAAACTCTAGTACTTCTTATATATTCTGATAATATCGCAATAGCTGGCTGAAAATTCCGCGCCTGGTATGTTCCTTATCAATCGTGCTTGTCAAGTCAGCCGGCCAGAGCCAGAGGCACTCCCATAAAAGGCATTCAGCCTGAGATAAGATGATGCCATCAGATTGCTGTGTTATCGATGTGACTTGGACATGTACAAGCGAGTGCGCGTGTATTAAAGAGCGTTTCTTGATAAATAACCTATTCACATGTTTGATCAGTAGAACAATCAATTCGATTTGAACATCTGCATTTCGTGATAATTTTTTGGCAATCGTCAACTATTTCTGTCATTCGAATTAAAAAAAAAAATGGTCTATTCATTCTTGCAATATTTTTCTTGCTGATGGAGTCCACATGAGTTGGAGACTTGTAATGTTATAGTAAACCTACAGCTTTAGGTGGTTTCCGAACCACCGGGTAAGTGATCAGGTTTATCATGCTGTTCCCATTGGTTGCACATCGATTAAAACTTTTTTCGTTTAACTTGTTATCACAAGTCGTGCGTGAAACATGTGATAACATGTGTGTAAATTTCATTAACTAGAAATATAATTTGTTTATTATTTGTGTTGTATAAACGTACGAAGTGAGTGAAAAAAGGGTTTGCAGTATAGTCAACGAATACAGATACTATAGTATCTGTATTCATTGGTATAGTATACACTGAGTTAATACCTTGAACACTTACATATTTGGAAAATACTAAATTGCTAAGTTTTAAGAAATAAAACTAACAAGACTAAAATATCATATGCTTTCTATCAAAATGGACCATTTAATTTTTGAATTAGCCTATATTTAACAGATAATAATATCCAATCAAATTCAAAATTCATTTACAGACCTCCCTATTCTTTTAATACTGCACTCCCAGACCTAATTCCAGAATCCAATTTTGCGGCCAGATAATGATTACGATTTACAGCAATATTACTGAATAATAATTGTTGGCTAGATCTCCGCAGCCGTAATGTTTATTTTAATAACAATGTGGGCAATTGTGAAGAGCGTGAGTCTGCCGTTATTCTAATTATTTCAATCTATTTGCGCGCCTTTCTCTCCTACCAGCAGAGCGGCGGCGGATCGAGAAGGCCGTGCACATTGAATTTATTGTTATCGGAATTTACTTTCGGTTTCGATAGCTCGTTAGCTGCGGCCACGACTGGTCGATTGGATGCCGATCTAATAAATTAATAGACGCGTAGAAATAATACAATTTCTATTCATCCGTTTTTTGATTTGGGAGAGCAGGAACGAGGCGTTCTAACCTCAATCACGACACGGCGTTACGTTTCCCGCGCTCGCAGTCATAATTCGCGCGCTTTTTGTTGATTGGCCGTTTTCCGAATTGCACAATCTTTTGTTTAATGGGCCGAGATTGATATTTGCCAACTGACATCACGCTCGAAAACGCCTGGAAGTGCACGACTCTCCATCAACCGGCGGCATATTCAACCTTATTGCACTTACAGTGTTTGCAATTATGTTTTTCGATTCTCGTCGATCGTCGTTCAATTCATGTTGTTTGCCCCACTCTTCATCAGTCATTCGCCGAAATAAAATTGCATTCCTCGAACAATGCTTTATAACGGGGCACCGTTTATTGCAACAGGACAACCAGTGTGATATTTGACAACTGATAGAGGGCGTGTGGGCAATAAATCAATATTTATTGTCCTTTGGAAATAGGTTTTGCAATATAAGACCGATGCAGTATGTACGTTACTAAACATTCTTGAAAATGCAGATTCGGGATTGCCTGGCGTTTGGAGTTCTACACTACCTTTCACGGCACCCAGTCTATTACTTCGAAAAACTATTTCAAATTTAATAAAATTTCAATAAAAGTTATTTCAATAAAATTTAATTTATTAAAATTTACAATAATTTTTTTTTTTTAATTTTCAATAAAATTTATGAAAGTTGAAACCTTTACTCAGCTTCAGTATTATAAGAATCCTTACTTTCAATTGAGGAGAGGTGGAGATGAAAAAATAAAGGTATGAAGCGCTCTAAACGAAGAAATAAAAAGTTTGGAATCGGAGGACTCAGTAAAGTGAAGCTTAAAAGGAATCAAGGATGGAAATAATGGAAAGAGGTAAGAGTGCAGACTGAGAATAAGTCTCGGCTATTTATCAATCCACCAATAATTATTGATTTATAGCTGAAATATATGAGATATCTGCTAGAAGCGATAAAGCGGAGGTGAATAATTCACTTGTTACTTTGTCAAATTGATTTAATCACTGACCATTCGTATAGGCTTTATATCAAATGTGATTTATTATTGGATGTAGGTTAGAGGTAGTTGAGATGGAGGAATGCATGCATACAAGGAGAACAAGGACATTACAGATCTTAAGACACCGTGTACGACTGAGAGACTAACAATAACATGTCGTACCGAATGCTGTGGTTCTTATCCAACTGGATATGTAGATTGGTGTATGCACCATGTATATAAATAGTTATTCAATGTGCTATGCTCACATTAACAGCTTTTAAAGTATGAGGTCGTAAAAGTCTATAGACGTTTGCTTTTTAAAAGAGCGCGGCTTTCCCGCTGAAAACACGAGTCTCCACTACGATCAAGGCCGAATTATTTCAAAATTAGATAACCGATTGTTATAAATTAAGGTCTTGCCTTATTTAGCGCTAGTATCGTCGTGTAAGGACGAACATAACCACACAATCAGGTTTGAAGAATGTTGTAACATACAGATATTGATTTGAAAAATTGTATTTCCTCTTCTTATTTCCGGATAACAATTCATTCTCATGGTCAGTTTGTTTTTGTTAATGAGAGTTGCTGTATTATAGAGACGCGTGTTATTAGATAAACAATTTTACTTCTTATTTCATGTTGTAATAGCCTAATATTTGTTTGTAGATTCTTTCTAAGTTAATTGAGATTGATGAAACATGAAATTCGCAATTTTCTCCTAAGCAGATCTAAATCTAAATCTCTAAGCAGAAATAGATTGATGATAATGAAGGTGATGATGATGATGGTGATGATTGGAATGTCAAGTGGTTGATAATTGAATTGAATTGTTATTTATTTCCTCCTTAAAAAAGGTAACTTTACATAGGTAATGACAAAAAGTTAGAGAAAAAAATATTCTTCACATGGGCTACAATGCCTGTGTGCGAAGAAGAGTCTGAATCGGTAGGATTTTATATAGAAGAAAAAAGACAAATTAAAAAAATGAGGAGAAAAAGAAAATACAGATAAGAAAAAGAGGGGAAAAAAGTCGAAAAAGAGAAAAAAAGGCTTAATTATTTGAGGAGGATCATCTATCTATGGGAAATGCGAGGCCAACAAAAGACACCAGAGAGAAAAAACGTATACAAATAAGGTTTCTGGGATGAGCACTAGTTGTAGCAATGATTATACAATGATACTTTAAAGCTACAGGTACAGCAATGTCAATGGAAACGAAGACTCATATTTAGTTGAATGTTTTAGTAAAAAGTGAGATCTATTCAACTATTCTCGGTAAATATTAAGGATTAATTTAGGATTGACATAGTGAATTGTCTAGTCAAATCCAATCTTGACAGGAGAGAACTTTTTTTCTCTTTTTTTCGGAGGATGAAGCCCACATAGGTCTGAGACCTGTGCGTGAATAATGAATTGGATGATGGTGATTGATGAGTTGAACCTACAGTTTTAGGTGGGTTCCGAACCACCGGGAAGTGATTTTACAGCAGAGAAGTGTCTTTTTTGCAGGCCAATCCAATCGGTCACCCTTACAAAGAGCGCACAGTAGTTTTGTAGCTAATCTCTGACTGAACAGATACCTGCTAAGGCAATCGGCTATCACTTCCCTACTGAATAAATTGAGCACCATCTCAAAATCATGAACTGTGAAATGGTGTACCGTATGTCAGATTGGAGCTGTGTGAACAGCACCATTTCACAGCATGTGTTTGATTTCTATAATTATCATCAAGTAGTATTGATGCTTCTCTGTGCTAGTTGCCCTTGGGTGAAAGCACATTTGAGCATCCAATACTCGATGATAATCACCATTGCTAAGTCAAACACATGCTGTGAGATGGTGCTGTTCACACAGCTCTAATCTTTCTTAGAGATTGATGCCTTCAATGTGCTTACAGACTGTAAGCACAACAAGACTGTTGCTACAGGTGGTGTCAAGTTTTGGTGACATGGGTTTTTAGAAAATTGAAAGTTTAATTGACTTTAGAGCTTATAATGTATTACAGTGTATGACTCACTTTATTTTAGTTTCGTTTTCGTTTATAATACCCATCCTAAAACTTTCTCCATCTTGGCCTCTACAACAAGCATCTCAGAACAAAATGTTTACATCTATCATAGAAATCATCTGATGTTTGAGTCTCCTAATGGCGATAGGTATGGAAGCTGCTAGCTTAATCTACCAATTGCTATAATAAACCGTTATCTGAATCCTATCAACTGGTAAACAGGTAAAGCACCATGCTGCAGCTTATTTGAAACAGTAAAAGAGAAGAAAAGTACAATCGTGAAGAGTAATCAACTTTCTTTCTGCCAGATTTAGTCCATCAGTAATAAAAACAATAGGACCCAACGAGGTGTCATACTGCTAGTACTGGGAACTGTAAAACGCCGCTATTGTAAACTTAGATCAGGCCTGATAATCGTACTTTATTTGCTTCGATCGATTGTTTAACGTAAATTGGAAGTCAAAGAGATTGCAAGTATCTGTATCTATTAATCTAAAATTCAGGTAACGAGAGACGAGTCTTCCTATTATTTCTAGAATCAAGACACTCTCCTCTTCATTTACGAGAAGCATTCTCTATTGATCGTGAAGATGCGCTGAGAAAAATTACACCGTTACTATATAAATAACTACCACAATTACATTTTATGCGCTGTTACTTCGTGACAGTCTTAATAAACGTAGTAGCCTATCTGTTGATCCTGGTGCTGAACTGCTTGTGAAAATGAGGTTTAGAGTTGCATGAAAATTTGAGGCCAAGAAATAAATTGGTCAACCTCTACTCGAACAAAAACTATTTTCTATTCCCATTTTACTTATTTCATTCAGAACACGAAGAAAGTAAGTAAGTAAGTAACTGGTGATGATGACATGAAAGATACTGATTGAATCCTTTAACGGAAGGCTAATACTTTTTTCATAAATTACTTCTGTCATACCACTTTACCTAGCATCACTCTTCAGACTATTTTCATTCGTAAAACTCTTATCTCTCCTTTTTTCCTTGTTATTGATTGTTTTTTCCATTTCACTCTTTCATTATCATTAGTGAAGCATTCTCCAACCAACAATTTTTGTTCTGCTCAAATCAGCCACTAGTATTATATATAGTATTAGAACATATATAGGTATAGTACAGGTATCAAGGCACTCCATTGCCTAACAGTAGCACCATTTTACAGCACCAACAACACACAGTAGCACCATTTTACAGCACTAAGATCTTAATAGCGTTTGAAGTATTTTAAAATGTAATGAAGAGTAGCTTACTGAAGAGTTATTTCTACTAGTTATTACTAAGAGCATATTGGAGATTTAAGACTATTAATGTATGTAACAACCACTTTTAGAATCTCTCTTCCCCCTTACTTTTGAGTTGAAAACCAAATCAGATTATTCCGTTGAAATTCTATTTCTTATTGAAAATTTTTCAGACAGATAATAGGTGTAATACTCTAAAGAAATTTGAGAGTTCAAATAACTTTTTAAGCTTTCTTTGTAGTGGCGAAGGTAATATTGTGGAAGGTATCCATAATGAATAGTTCGACGAAATTGTTACAACCACATTTATTAAAAAATATTGAGAAACTAGTTTCGGATGTTATACTGTTATCAACTTCAATCAAACTAAAACTAAAGTACAGAGAAGCTTAATATACACTGAACATGGAATGATACTATTGGTTAAGCGAGAAAGAGGCTGACATTCATTGAAAGTTGTGATTGGCTGACAAGTCACGCCCCATGGTGGGAGGAGTAACAAGCAAAAATACGAGTCAAATCAATAACTAAAAACTGTGAACATCTAGAAAGCAACAAAGAAGGTGAGCTAGCCAATGCTATCAAAATATTGTAGTAGCCAACGAGACTACGAAAATATAATGAATAATAAGGCGAAATTGTCACAACCATATTTATTAAAAATTATTGAGAAACTAGTTTCGGTTGTTATACTATTATCAATCGGAGGAGTAACAAGCAAAAAATTTGACTCTTATTTTTGCTTGTTACTCCTCCCACCAGGGGGCGTGACTTGTCAGTCAATCACAACCTTCAATGAAGGTCAGCCTCTTTCTCGCTTAGCCAATAGTATCATTTCATGTTCAGTATATATTAAGCTTCTCTGTACTTTAGTTTTTGTTTGATTGAGATTGATAATGGTGTAACTAGTTTCTGAAAGTTTTAATAAATGTGGTTGTGACAATTTCGTCTTATTATTTATTGAACTTGTAATCATTTTCAGTTTTTATAAATATTTCCAAACCGATCTTCTTGAAAAGAAATAATAATTGATGTGAGTTTTTAAATGAAGTGAGATAAAATAACATAATCATGTAGATCGAATGCCAGAAAATAGAATTTCTAAAGCCAAGCCTTATGGTAAGAGATATATTGTTAGACCACTTAAAAGTTGGTCGATGTTTTATCCTTTGATAAAGGATACGGACTAGGATATATATATATATATATATATATGCTTATGCTAAAGGCCAAAACTAAATAACACCTAAACAGAAAAAAAAATAAAACTACACGAAAATTAAAACACTATCAGACCGACAGCTCAGTCACAATTCTTTCCAGCCACTGTATGGCCTGGTCATTGTCCCATCAATTTGTTTTAATTTAGAATAAATTTAGAACGATGGAAACAACCAAAAATTTAGAAGGCGAAACGCGGAAAAAGGAAAACATTTCCTTTCTACGCGCTTGTACACCAAAACACCATCAAATACCCATGCATACAAAACCCAGAGGAACTAGGTTACCAAGCCAAATGAAGCGCATGTTTAGGAAACAACCACTCGAAAATATATTCACACCTCATTTAAGCTACCTCAAAATAACCAAATTAAAGAATATACATTGCACTCAACAATACAGCCTAAACTTATAATTATTTAAAGTCTTTAAAATTATGCGCATTTCGAAGATTACTTTAATTAACAAAATTATATCGTCGTTTTCGTTATCCCATTGAATTAATAGTTCCCCACAATTCGTTGCACTCACTTTGATCGAAGCAAGAAATATAATAAATTTGTTACCTCGTTCGATAATCCTTACTACTTCCAAGGTATAGAGTTCATGTTGATCTAATACAGCCTTGGTCAGGAATTCTCGTACTCTCCAATGCTGGAATACTCAAGCCCTCGAAGTTTCGAAGTCTTGACTATTCAGGAAGACTCCAATTCAGGAATGACCCCAACTCGGGAATGACCCCAACTCGGGAACCGCTTATAAAGCGGCGAAGTACATCACAAATTATCTTCAAATCAAACAAACTAATTCAAACTAAACATGAGGTGAGTGGCGGTTTCCTAATAATTAACTTTTAAATCACATAATTAAAATAAATTTGACATAATAAACATTGCCCAGCACAGGGGCCTAAAACAAAACAACCACGTCACCATAACCTAAAATTTACACTGTAACTTCATCAAAACTAGCGTGGTGTTTGCTCCATGCAATTTCGTAGAGTAGTGAGCCGATCGCTTGCCTACAAACCGAGTTTGCTCTTGGTGGGAATCGATGTTCAGAAATAAAACGGGGATTACAAAACTACGTACTTTTCATCGAATCAAAACTCTAGATTTTCCTGCAGGCCTGCGCAGAACGCCAATTCCGCAAATGAAAAATGAACAGGTAAAGTGAGTGTGAGATAGAGCAAAAGAATGAGAAACGGGCTCTATCCTTTTTTACTAGACTAGCGTGGGATTCAATCCTGCTCGATATTGGAACTCCAAACAATGCTCTACTGTAATACCAATCCCAACATGAAAACCCAATCGATTCAATTACTTTTATTGAAAACGAATAATTAAAATCTAAACTCTCCAATAACTAGCTTAAAATGTCCTAATTCAGAAAACTTTACATAAAAAAATATCTTTAGAATTTAATAACGTTTAAAATGATACCAAACAAGTAAGTTATTCAAGGTAATCTAACAAAAAAAAATTTGGGCTACTCCCAAATTCATAACATCATCTGCCTTGTGCAGTTCTGCTAGTCCCCCCTCAAAGCCAAATTCAGGACATTCATTCTACGGACTACGGACTAGAATCGGACTAGGAGTATACGCCTAATCCTAGAATGAAGAAGACGTTCTAAATGAGCATTTTCTACAATTTCGTTGGGGGTTGGGCTTAATCTTGGAAACACAATGTTTTTAAGAGTTTCAAAATCAGCTTCTAAGCATTTCCAGTTTTTCATGCTTCTTACAGAACCAATATTTTTGAATAAAAACAGTCTTCATGAGAGTTCTAACGAGGCATTTTAACATACCTTTCTTTGAAATTCGTTTACTGTATCTTGGAGAGAAAACTTCCTTTGTTTGAATTTGTACGTCAGAATACTTCTAATCTCTATCTTAAGTTAATAGTGCCATGGTCACTGAGGGGGGATTGAGGTACTTATCACTAATGGGATTATTTTATTACAAACTACAAAGTACAAGTAGTACAGTAGGCTACAAACTTCCATAAAATTCTTCAATAACCAAACTACAAAAAATACAAATGCTATCTCTATATATAAAAGGATGATACCCTGACTGACTCATCAACGCAGAGCCAAAACTACTAGGCCTATGAACTTGAAATTTCGTATGAACAATCCTTATAGGATTTCACCGTGCAATAAGAAAGGATTTTTCAAAATTCGCAATTTTAGGGGTGTTTTTAGGGGGTTAAAGTTTTGCCTATGCAAAGCACATGGCTAGCTAGCTTACTGGGATCTTTTAATCATATGGAAAATAATTTTAAATTTTTCGATCTGCTGCACACGCTGTTTTGATGGACATGCTGTTTGTGTGTTTTGCAAATCATCATTCACCTAACCTACTGAACTTGCCGGCCAAACAGCTTAGAGCTGATAGAAGTCAACAGTTTTTAATCATATGACAGGCTCCTTAGCGGCGTTATTTACGCTGTCTGGAACGCAAAAACTTTGCATGTAGGATACCGTGCAGTCGGAGCCTTGCAGTAGCCTATGTAGGAAACATATGACTGGGTATGATGAAATGTAATTATGCCGGGTTGATGACATCCGTTAACCAATGCAGCTAGAAATTCGAAATGTATTCTCAGTAGGAGGTGGCGAATAATAAAATAAAAAACCTAGCTTCTACCCTAATAGTCATGGAAGGTTTAAATTTGAAATGTTCATTGAGAGGTGGTGAGTAAGGTCACATTGATGTGTAAGAAAACAACGAACAGCTGGAAGAGCCCTAGGACTAACTTCTTCCCTAATAGTCCTAGAAGGTTGAAATTTGAAATGTAACCTCAGTGGGAGGTGACAAATAATGAAATCAAGAATTTTTTATGAGAACGCAGCAACGCGCGTCGGGCCAGCTAGTAATAATAATAAGCGTATGGCTTTTAATGGTGGGGAGACCCTTACGGGTAGTTCCACCTCGCCGTTTGAGCCATGTTACGGGGAACATGGTGGACCTACTATTTCAGGTGGGTTCCGAACCACCGGGTTAGTGATAATAAAGCTTGTAACATCAAGTCATTGAAGCACGGTCACCCATCCAAGCGCTGTCTTGAGCGGTCGTGACTGAACACTTCTGAAGACAGTAATAACCTGGAAGCTTCTACTGCGTGGATTATTTCCGTTGATTTTTCATTTCTTCAAATCCCCAAGATCCAAATGTTCAAAATCCAATTAAAATCACGCTTTCAATTTTTTGAGTAGGCAAGTCATTTATCGTGAGTAGAATCTAAACTAAAATTGAAATAGAGCCTCTCTTCCAGGCTGGTTACTAACAACTGAATTTCTTCTCATAGCAATGTTTGAAAGTTTACTTTGACGTACCGTAATAAAAATATAGAAATAATACTGCAATTACGTGAAATTACAATCATAGAGTCGCCATTTCCGCAGCAAAACATGACAAAAAATACTGTCTTTTTTGTATAAGAGGCTAACATAATAAATGCAGCCGACTTTCACTAAAAAGAACTATACTTGGTATTTCGCATTCAAATAAAGCTCAATACTCCTGCTGAGCATAACAAGACTATGACGGCACATTCGAAAAATAAAAAATAATAGGAATAAAAACGAATGAAAGAGAAATCTAATAGAATTCTTAAGGAGAATGGCGTCTGTGTACCAATTTCCATAACTGTCGATTGGGGAGAGGGTTCCCTCTCTTTAGAAGAAACTAAGTTTTAAAGTTTTAAAGCAGCTCTTCAAATCTAACACCAATAGAAACAGATTCAAGGCCGGTTTCTTAGTCGTTCGAAAAACGTTAATAGAATGACTTTTTTATTTGTTGACGTGGCGAAGTTTGGACAGTAATGTCCACTCTACCTTTTAACTACGTCATGAACAAAACAATACAAACAAAACCAAATATTTAGATAAGTTAACAAACAAAAATTAATCTAATCAACCATATATAAAATGAAAGTCCAATATAGAAAACAAAGAGAAAATTAAATTGAAAATAAAGTGTCTTTTAGTGATTGAATTTAAGTACTTCACTAAACCTGTAAGAAGAGAAAGACAAAACAAACAAAAAATGGAAAGAAAGGATGATATGAAGAAATGGACGAATCTGTTCAGTAGAAAGATATTAGAGTTAAGAAGATAAATTGGTTAAAATTATCTGAACAGGAAACTTTGACAGAAATGTTTAATATAATTGAAAGAAAAGAGGAAAGAGATCAATAGATGAAAATTAAAGAGAAAAAGAGGATATCATCAGAGAGTGAATATTAATGGGAAAACAAAGAACCTCTCTAATGCAACATTTTGAAATATAAAAGGGAAGAAAAATGATGGAAAATTGTTGAAAGACAAAAAACAAATCAACCCGTTAATCTGGTTATATATAATATATATGATAGATGTAATATCTATAGTATTTTCTACTAAAATTGTTAGTTTTTATTTTTTCGATTTTCTCTTTTTTTGTTTTTCCAACATTATTTATAGAAAATCATAATACGTTCGAATTTTATGTTAAATTTTATAATGAGTTGAATATTTTTTAAAGATTTAATTAATATTTTTTTAAAGATTAATCTGCAGTTTATTTGCTTTAAGTGGTATCTTCAATTATTTATATGTAATATAAAGGAACCTCTACACAGGCTGAGCCTTAGAGACCCTATATTTTTCTTGAAAATGTTTTCATTTATCTATTTTTATTTTTTCAATTTCTTTGTATAATACATTCCAATGTTCAATTTGTTGTGTTGTAAGATAGTATATTTTTGTGTTATATCTGAAATATCTTCAAAAAAAAATTTATTTCTTTATTACTCAAGCTTTCAAATAAAACTTTTAAATATCGATTATAAAAAAAAGTCTCTAATATTCATAAAATTCATAACATTGATTGTATTTTTTTTTTTTAGGATGAAGCCTTAAACAGGCTACAGGTAGACCTGTGCGTGGGTTATGAGTTTTGATGAGTTGAGCCTACAGTTTTAGGTGGGTTCCGAACCACCGGGAAGTGATTTTACACACTCTTCTTGCTGGCCGATCCAATCGTTCACCCTTATAGGGCCCAGCAGAACCTCCAACCACTATTATAATTCAAATTAAAATTCAAACTGATGTTTTTTTTTTTAATAACAATATTCCCTTGAAATAAAGCATAAGAGAATCTTCCAATTATGCTGAAAATGGTACAGACTTACTTTTCAAAAACTTATGTATATATGTACAAATTTTGTATATTCATTGTTGATTTTATGTGATGACGAAGCCTATTGCAATTGTTTTGTTCAATGGCAAATAAATTAATATTCAATTATTCTTATGATTGTATTACAACCCATCCTATTGAAGAATTTCAAATAAAATAATGCTCCGTCAACCTATCAAGTCATGAAATCTCAATTAGGTTATTCGGCTATTGCAATGCTGATCATCAGCACTATTTAAACAAGAACGCTGTCAGAGTTTGAAGGTGAATCCAGTTGTGGGGTTTTCTCTTTCTAATCCGATAAAATGGTAACGACCTTCAAGCAATTCGGTACCAGATTTGCAATCATTTTAAAATTTAATGTGCAAGATCCTGAAAGATTATAGAATAGTGTGTTTCCTGTAAAGTAATCCTTAACTCAAGGATTCGCCATTATCGTTTGAACTGTAGGCATTAGTTTCTATTTTGAACTGTGTTTTATCAGTTTTCTGTGAAAATACCAATTATTTTCGGCAGTTTTAGGCTGAGTTAAGGTTTGTATCACAGCATTGTTGAATTTATAAGTACTATGTACTATATAATATGTAAGTATTATGTATACTAACATCCTGCCAAAATTCAGCTTTCCCCTAATTTGTTACGACAATGGCCATTTTTTGCATTCATTGCCTGGGCTATTATGAGGTCAAGAAAATCAAGTGAATGTTAATTACCAATCTATTCATTCTCTCTTCTAAACTACCTTCCACATTAATAAAATTTCCACCTTGTTGAAAATTCATTAACTAATAAATTATTACCTCTGTAATCGATATTGGAGCATTATTCTCTTCGTAGATTTATTAAATATAAATTATCTTCTTTTTAGTCACTTGTCAGAGGCCATGAACTTATTCAGGTGCGACCTGAAAACTCTGACACCAGACCTGAGCCAGCCAGGTCACACGATATTATTATTATTTTCTTTTTAATTACAATATTTTGTTGTAATCGTTTGGAGCGTTATCTGTGATAAGACTCGAGCTGCTATCCTTCGGTCACGGGTTCGATTCCTGTTCAGCTTGACACATTTCGTAGAGTGACCCACAAACAAGTCTCAGGGATTCATGAGCAAAAAAGTGTGTTCATTATGCCTAGATATTTATTTATTTGCACATAGCATCTCAAATAATTCTCCGCGAAGAGCATTATTGCATACAATAAGATTCTCATTCAAAATCCTCAAAAAAATATGATATTATACAATTTTTTTATGTTATTGTTACGGGTTCTATGTCTAAAATAACGCTGGCAACACTTAAATTTATCACTCGCACTTTATTTACACAACAATCGTTAGTAATGTCACAACATAAGTAATGTCTTACAGAAAAATAAGTAATTAAAAACAGATAAATCGATATTGTTCAACTAATAAAGAGATTTCAATAAACTGTACAAAAATCAATCACTAAAAGTTAAAAGGCCGATCTAATATTAAATAATAACTGTACAATAAACTGTCCAATAATATTCAAAAGGAAACGTCGAAAAAGAACAATTAACTTACGTAGCACTAGTCCGTAAAATAAAAACTATTTAGCAGCTCACTGGTATAAATTAAACAGGAAAAAGAATTATCTCTATAGTCACTGAGAAAGAATTATCACTATATATAGACACAATATAGAACTGACACAACTTGTTTATCACGATGAATTTCAAAGACAATTCAACTAATTTACAAAAGTGTCCCTCTATAAGAGACGAAACAATAGTCCTCATTGCTATAATAGTATGGATAAGTATGCATTCGATATTTTTGACCGTTCACAAAAGTTTTTCTAGTAACATACTGTTACGAATTGTGACACTTTTTGGAGAAAATTTGTAAATTTCTGGAGATAAATCGTTAATATTTTCAACTCAATATTTGGTAGTACACTTCTCTGCACTTTGGTGACCTCTGTTTGACTCTGGAAAAAGAAATTTCGTGAAATGTTGTCCTTCTAATAGAAATTCACCAATGTCAATACATTTCCGATATTTTTAACAAATGCATGATCGATGATCCTTCTTTCTAGAAATGAGTTATATTCATACTTTAGTTCATAACTTATGTATGAAAGTCGCTAACAGCGGGAGTCCCATATGTTACTTCTCTACCAGTTTCAATGTACCTTGAATGTACCTTCATTGATATTGAAAGATGAATTGCAATGAATGCTGCAAGAAAATCAATAAATTACTTTCTCCCGTGTATGCAGTCATAAGCTAAGCTGTATACACTATACTGTAAGTTAGTACATTGACTTGATATAAGAACCGTTCTCATTCGCCTCATATGGGAAATGCTGTTGTTTGAGTTGAGTTGTGACAAACACGCTCACTTTCCTGTCTTTTGTGCTTTCTAAAGTCTCAGGGTATTTGTTGAGAGTTGAGACTGCAACTTGAGTCTGTTATATGTCTGATTTTATAACTTTTGTCGGTATAACTTGTGTCTTGTCGGAAATCTGTTGCTTGATGAAATAACTTACTGTTACGTCTTTGGCTTTACTGCAATTTTGTAAGTCGTTTATTTTATTTAGCCTTATTCTCCAGAGGAAAGAGTGTAATTGTCTTTCAAGAATGGGTTATTTAGTGCTTGAGCGTTAAGTAAAACTTTACATGTAATTCCCAAATTATCTTCTCAATAATAACAGTTGTTGAAAATGATGAAAAAATCAGATTAATTGTGGAACTGCTTTGTAGCAATTTTTAAGCAATTTTGAAATTTTTGTTGAAAAATTGGATTTTTTCAAATACCAGTTGATACCTTTCGATACATTTTTGGTGAATTACATTCTTTTAATGTGAAAATTGCCTTCAAATTATGGAAGCTCATCATTTCAACAAGTTTCTGCTAGTACTGTAGGCTATAACTTATACATATATCATGAAAATTAATCTTTTGACCTCAAGTTATCCGAGAAAATTATTCAATACTTAGAAAATAATTATTCATCAATTCAATTAATGATCTTCTTTACCTAATTTATAAAAATACTAGTAAATTATAATCTTTCATGCATTTGAATTTAAAAAACAACAAACATCTTTTTATAAGCTTTGTTGTATTTTAATAATTTTGGAGTCACTTAATTTACAACAGGAAAATAATTGAATTGATTTTTCAACTTCAATTTCAAATACAGAAGTCTCCTTTCTAAAAACTTCGGTTTTATCAAGATAATTTAGTTATACTGTTTATTCTGAAATAAAACCTTGCATCAAATTTTATAGTTGAATAATAAACATATCAGCTTTTTATGGATGGCTGGTTAAAAACGTGATTCTCTTCAAATTTTGAACAGTTCTAATGAAGAATAATTAGACGAAATTGTTTCAACCACATTTATTAAAAAATATTGAGAAACTAGTTTCGGTTGTTATACCATTATCAATCTCAATCAAACTAGAACAAAAGTACAGAGAAGCTTAATGTATACTGAACATGGAATGATACTACTGGCTAAGCGAGAAAGAGGCTGACCTTCATCGAAGATTGTGATTGGCTGACAAGTCACGCCCCCTGGTGGGAGGAGAAACATGCAAAAATACGAGTCAAATCAATAACTAAAAAATGTGAACATCTAGAAAGCAACAAAGAAGAAAGAATAAAGCAAGAATTGAATGAAATTAAAACTAAAAAAATGAAGCTCACTGAAATGCAGTCAATGTCAACCGAGAAATACACGAAAGAACCGTTTTTTAAATGTAAGCTGGAATTATGATGAAACCAAGTTAGTAGTATTGAATTGGTTAAAATAAAGCAAGAATTTGACTCGTATTTTTGCTTGAGAAGCTTAATATATACTGAACATGAAATGATACTATTGGCTAAGCGAGAAAGAGGCTGACCTTCATTGAAGGTTGTGATTGACTGACAAGTCACGCCCCCTGGTGGGAGGAGTAACAAGCAAAAATAAGAGTCAAATTTTTTGCTTGTTACTCCTCCGATTGATAATAGTATAACAACCGAAACTAGTTTCTCAATAATTTTTAATAAATATGGTTGTGACAATTTCGCCTTATTATTCATTATATTTTCGTAGTCTCGTTGGCTACTACAATATTTTGATAGCATTGGCTAGCTCACCTTCTTTGTTGCTTTCTAGATGTTCACAGTTTTTAGTTATTGATTTGACTCGTATTTTTGCTTGTTACTCCTCCCACCATGGGGCGTGACTTGTCAGCCAATCACAACTTTCAATGAATGTCAGCCTCTTTCTCGCTTAGCCAGTAGTATCATTCCATGTTCAGTGCTTCCCTGTACTTTGGCTTTAGTTTGATTGAGATTGATAATGGTATAACAACCGAAACTAGTTTCTTAATATTTTTTAATAAATGTGGTTGTGACATTTTCGTCTAATTATTGATTATGGATACCTTCCACAATATCACCTTCGCTACTACAAAGAAAGTTCTATTGTACTTTTGAACTAATTACTCCAAGTCATAGATTTTATTAATTTATCAACTGCAAAATTGATAAGGAAGTTATAGCCGCGAGCCGTAGCAGGTTCAATCAGATAGAGATAAGCTGCGTTCTCGTAGGCCCTGTTTGTAACGGTGACCGATCAGATTGACTAGCAAAAAAGACACTGTTCTCTGCTGTTGAAACACTTGCTGGTGGTTCGGAACCCACCTAGAACTGTAGGTCCAACTCATTAATCACCACCATCCAACTTATTACCCACGCACAGATCTCAGACCTATGTGGGCTTCATCCTCAAAGGAAAAAAATAAGTACCTGTTGTAAAAATAACGGTACTTATAAGATAGTTTTCAACCAGAATTAATTAAACTAATGAATGCTTCTAGGTACCATTTTATGTACCCTCATGTACTAGTAAAAAGGTACATTACCGATTTAACAATTGATTTTAGTACACAATAATTCATACAGTATTTCTCCTTACCTGCTCAACAGTTTAGTACTCATAAATTGGCCTTCAATTTGTGAAAGTTAACGGAAATTCGCAGGAAATAATTCACATCGGGTTAAATTTATGCCTTTTTAGAGAAAAAGCAGTAACTTATTCATTCTTGGATCATATTATTACCCAACACAGTTAACGTCCTTGTGCATTACTTGACTTAGGTTAGTGAAGAAAATAACGGTTATACTTTAGAGAGAGAAAGAGTGATAACCGATAACCGAAACCACTACTGCCAACCAGACCGATAAGGTGTAAATCACTATAATAATCTATAATAATCGACCTTCATTGTGGTTGCCAACATACGCGATGGTATTTAAAATGTTTCCGCATATAAGCATAGACCCATTGTCTTCTGTTACACCTAAGCAGATATGTAAATTTATTCAACAATTTTAATGCTTCGCCAAGTGCATCATAGTGCAGGTGTGATAAATCCTGTATGTGGAGAGTAAGTACAATCGAACTTTTTAACTTTTAGTCTACTGTTTAAAATTTGAAGGACAAGTTGACATAATTGAAATTCAGATCACTCTCTCAACCAAGGTTCATCAAGATCATTACTGAATTAATAAGCGAACCTTAGAGATAGGAAGTGATTTACGTGCATGATATGTGAGTTGTTTTCTGCTTGATATTCGGCTTGTATTTTTTTTCTACTAGTTCGGATATAGCATCCCTTAGTCTCTCTCGCTGTAAACTAACATATAATTTAGTATATGCCTTCAGTAGGTAATTTTCGAGTCTTTTATGAACCAATATTCAATGCACAGTATTGAAACAGACAGCTACTACGGGAGTAGGTACAGTAGGAGTAGGACAGTTATTACGAAAGGAGTAGGTACATCTGTACCTACGTGCATATGTGCTTCATCTGTATACAGCTGAGCAGTGGCGGATCGACGATTTTATTGGCGAGGAGGAGTGAGGGGGGTGGAGTTGAAGGGAGGAAAAATTTTGTGAAAGGACTATCATACAATGAAGCGATTAAAACAGTAGTTCATCATTGTTTTGTGGAGTAACAACGTGTGTTTCATGTTAAAGATTTTTAGGATGTTTTGTTTACTAATTTAATAATGAAATACGTTGAAATTAATAATAGGGAGAAGATGTGAAAAGGGTTTACTTTTAAGTACATCGTACATCTAATGTCACATAGTAGTTCTACTAGCGAAAGATGCGTCCTCGCTAGTGCGCATATCGTGTCAATGAAACTAGATCAACGGAGCAGGTACAAAAATCAAAACACTTCGTGTTGATGGGTTGCAGGCAATGTAAATGCAACTAAGACATGCAGTAATTAAACGTTAACGGATATCATACAATTAACACTTATTGGAATTGGGTAATTCTTGCTAATGAATATTTTACGAGCTTCAAACTGATTATATTGGTAGAAAATTTACATTCTTACAAAAAAGTTTTTAGAGGTTTTTTTAAATAAATAAAATAAATTTGTTAATAGTCACGTTAAGCTGCATCTATCGAGCTAGGCTCGCATGTGACACGTCAATTCACTTCAACTAAACTAATTCATCAGCCATTCATCAAGCGATCGTTCATCTATAAAAACATATTAGAAAACAGATTCTATTCAACATTTTGTCTCCGAAAAACCCCATAACAGTCAGCCAGAGAGTAAAGACAGGCGTCAATAAGCAACTTCCTGAGTTCCTTCACGAATTTTTTTTTTTGAGGGGGGAGGGGTTCAGCCTTCAGTTTGAAATAACTCTTAGGTGAGATCAATTGCCCCCAAAACCGAAAAATTTCAAATTTGAACCCACATATTTCACAAAAAATTGATGAAAAAAGTCTCTGTCGGCAAGATTTCAATACCTCAATAATATCGTATACAAGAAACTTTGAAAAAAAAGTATGACCAAAAACCCTGTGCACAGTCTTGATTCAATGCAAGTATAAATTTGCTACTAGAAATAGAGGAATGAATGTTTAGAATATTTATGCGAAGTTTCATGAACTACTTAGTTCCTTTTCCAATTATAACTATGAATTGGCAAACTGCGCAATTAAATGTACTGTCAAACACCTCCCATATACCAATGAATACAGATACTATCTGTATAGTATCTGTATTCATTGCCTATACTCTGCATTCAATAATAATCCTCAGAAGGAACTGGGACCTTGTTATAAGTTTCATCTCCTACAAGACCTTCCAGTGGAACAGGACTTCACGAACTGTAGTGAACACCTTTCCGGATGGTTGGAGCTTCCAGCAGCAGTCTACTAACAAATAGTAAGCAGGAGCAGCCTAACTTCCCCGTGATTGTAGATCCCCAAGCAAGATGAACCCGGCTCTGACCTCAAGAAACAGTAGCTCTCGAATAATATGAAAATGATCTCATTGGCCACTTCCACACTAGTTCATTTTTGGTCTTCATGTTGCCCCCAAGGCGCACTTGAGGCATGCGGCACTTGCATGCCACATATCCCATTCTACGATGCCTACTTCGGACATGCCTCAAAACCCATATATGTTGCAAGGGGCAAGTTGAAAGAAAAGTTGCACAGCATGAACATAGCCATACGGAAACATGTTTCAGCACGTCCCGATTTCGCCCCCAGTCTGTGTGAGTGGGTCTGTTTGTTCTCTCGCTTGGAAACAATTGTTCTGCGGTTCGCGACTCATACGGAAACATATAAGACTTTTGCACGCACACCCACTAACGTACATCGGTTGCGGAAGAATATGCGAAACACTTTCTATACATTTCTTTAGGTTTCTTCCGTACTTCCGGGAAACTATTGTGTACTTTAGAATGTGTAGCACGCAAAATGTATTGAGATGTATCTTTGTTTCTGAAGCTACTTGCTAATTCAATTGGCCTCTAATTCAATCGTTGTGATTGAATATTTTCAATTTCAATTTATTGAACACACTAAAAACATACAAAAAATATAAAAAACAAAGCAAAAATAAAAATAACATACAATTACAAATAGGTGGCTCCATTGTGCGGTGTGCATGAAACGAAACTCATCCAATTATGGCAAAGCCATAGGATAAGTGAAATAGAAGATGAAAAAGGAAGGGGAGTTTGAAAAAGGAGAGAGATATTTAGTTTTTAACAGTATTTAATCGGTTCTAAAATTTAATGAATTATATCTTGTGATAATGTGGCACAGTGGTAGATTTTTTTTCGAGGATGAAGCCCACATAGGTCTGAGACCTGTGCGTGGGTAATGAGTTGGATGATTGTGATTGATGAGCTGGACCTACAGTTTTAGGTGGGTTCCGAACCACCGGGAAGTGATTTTCAGCAGAGAACAGTGTCTTTTTTGCTGGCCAATCTAATCAGTCACCGTTACAAACAGGACCTACGAGAACTTAGCTTATCTATCTGATTGGAGGTAGTGCCTGTTGAATCCCACTTGGCGTCAAATCTGCAAGAAATTAGAAACAAATCTGTCAAATCAAAACAATTCTGTTCCTATGTAAGTGACCTCATTGGTAGTATTTTCAAATATCAAATGCCTTTAATTTGTGCACTAAAAAATTATGTCCACCATGTTTGTATGTTATATTATGTACTTTTATCTGATTATTTTAGTAACAAAGGAAGCTTTCTTACATTTATCAGTATAATGATAGTGTGGGAAACAACAGTTTCTCAAAACAACAATGAATAATTGAGTTCAGAATCCACATTATTTGTATAATATATAATTTTTTATTATTATTATTATTATATAAATTATAATTTATTATTTTTATTATTATATATTACATTTTATATTATTATATTTATTATTTTATTTCTATTATTATTATAAATATTATTATATTTGTTTGATTCAGATACTAATTTATCGTGTTCTCTCTTTTCTAGGTGAGTTCGTCAATGCAAATTTCTAGTAGATGAAGAATTGTGAGTAACCTACAACAGGTGAGACATATTCAGTAAAGAATGTATTAATTGTTTTTCTTAATTAGATTAATTTTATATTTTTCAATTGTTAATTTTAATTTCAGTTACAATTATTTGAAATAATATTAATGCAAATATTGCGATTTACCAACAGAAGCTAAGAAAAACGCTGTCTATCTTGTAGCTAGGTTTGTACTTGAAATTCAACTTGTTGCTAGGATTTTAGCCAGAAAACTTGATGAAATCATAAAAAATGACAATTGGCTTATTGATAACAATATTGCTGAAACAATTTCAAAAATATTTTTCGCATTGTTGAAATTTTATAAAATACAAAGTGAATATTCACTGCAACTTGCAAGTTCGATTTGATATTTCAATGTCATCAAGATCGCCTTATTTTTGTCCCTACCATCAGAAAAATTGCTGCCTCACTGTATGCTCTATGGCTGTATATCGTTGTTACGCGAAATCCTTTGTTTAACTCTCCAATTCCCATTGCTAGGATAATTAAATTTTTTGGTAGGCACTTATGTTTTTCTCAGACTAATACCTCTAGTATAGTTGTGTAATTTTTTAAAAATTTTTGAATTACATATAATATGATTTTTTATGGTGTCACCTGTAGGTGACACTGGGCATTAAAGGTTAAACAGGTTTACTAACAAATCAAACTCCAGAAATGTTACAGCATTTATTTTACATGTTCATATAACATAATTTAATACATAAAAAGTATAAAAAATACTACATAATATAAAAAGTATAAAAAATACTACATAATATAAAAAGTATAAAAAATACTACATAATATAAAAAAATAAAACATAAAAATACTAAATGAACAGTTTGTGAAAAACTTGTCAATGTTGGATTGTTGCTCATTTTCTTGTATGATATTCATACCAACATTGCACATGCAGCCCAACATTGCATTTCTTGCACATGATTCTTGTACGGTTGTGGCACTTGGCACACCTTCTTTGGGAACAGTCTTGTTTCACATGTTCATCAACCTCTCCACTTAGCCGTACTTCTGGCAAAACTCTTCCTGTGACAGGTACCCCACAAGCTACACTTTTTTTTGGTTGTATCCCATATACTCCACAGTAGGACTGAACTACTGCTCTCCTGAACTCACAATAGGTGTGAGATTCTCCAGTTTTGGCCTTGAATAGGAGCCATGCATTTTGACATGCAGCATCACACTTTGTGATTTTCTTACCTGATTTCAAACTTTTCCCTTTCTTAGTTGAAAAGAGTTCTACATTTTCAACTTCTTCAATTGCATCTAGTTCATCATCATCTGTATTAGGCTTATCTATATTCACTTCAACAACTGAACGCAACACTCGAGGAGGTAGGCGATTCATATCAGCTTCTGCTTCATCACCGCTGTCTTCTTCTGTTATTTCCCCATCATCAGGTGGAATGAGAACAACGTCTTGAAACAATGCATCTTCTCCCAACAGCTCTATAATTTCATGGAGTTCATATCTGCAAAATGAAAATGAAAACAATACTTATAAGAAAAATATAACAATTTGTAGCCAACATTTCAATTGGAAATGACCTAAAAATAAACCCAGATATTCATTATAATAAATGATATACAATAGAATAAATCAACAATGAGGAGATATGATCATCTTTCATTCAAATAATATGTTATTACCAGTACATTACTTCATACTAGCAATAATAGAACTGTTGGTTGCAAACATTGACATGAATCATACGAAGTGCACAACAGTTCCCAGTGTCACCTATAGGTGACACTCGATTTTTGATGACTAACCACACTCAATATTCTGAACATAAATCAATTCTATTTACATGGAGCAAAAAATAGGTATTTAAATTCATAATTCAATCAGAAATAAAAACTTTATCTCACCTGTTAGAATCATTAGACGATTTTGAAGTTGAAGGTGCATGTAGCCAGTCATCTTCACTTGCAGCCATCTTGGAAATAAGCTTACAACTTACGCCAAAAGAGGACAGCACTGACCAGAGCTACTGGATAGTGCTGCCAAGTGTCTAATAAGTGCACTAAGATAGTTGGAATTAGTTTGGAGTACCGCACTAGTTTGTTCTATGCATATAAAATCAGTGCACCTGTAGGTGACACTGGGAATTGGAGAGTTAAAACTGTCAAAATGTCAGTTAAAATTGAATTGAACTTTATTGGCACTGTTTACTGTTGTTGCAATATATTAAAAGTTGTTGCTGTACAATGAAATCAAATACAAGTAGTAAGACTGTCGCTACTCTTGACAAATGACGAGAAGATCTCTCTCCGATTATGACAAAATGGGAGAGAGACAAGCAAGTCAAGGTCTCAATCGATTGTGAAAGAGTATTCGAACAGCTGACCAATAATCGTCTAACTGTTGCTGAATGAATGGCAGCTCTTCAATGTCGTTTAGTATGTAGTAGTAACATTTATTTATCGTCTTGTCAACTTTCGCTGCTATGACTAATGAAAAAAGTGTGCATGGATTAGTTGCTAACTGAAGTTCAGTAGGCTAACACAATTAGTGTACTCGCATTAATCGATGTGTGCAACTACTGAATGGTTGGACAGTTAGCTTAATGATTGGCTTTAGACGAGAGTAGACGAAAACGTCTACAGGTGCTAATGGATGAAAGTTCCAATCTCTCCTCTATTTTATCACGCTCATTCTTTAATCTTCGTCATCCTCTGTACCGGTTTCGTATAATCGACTGTAGCCAGTTGCCTCTTTTAAAAATTTCGTTTATTTTACCATTAATTCAGCGGGATTCAGCCTCGTAGCCTCTTCCGTAGTGTCGGAGACTCCTCCTTTCTGTTTGTGTTTGGACATCACCTGTTCTTTATCTTTTCTCTCGTTCTTTCTCACTCTCTCCCACCACTGTCTACCCAACTCTCTCTCTCTCGCACCAGAAGTGTCCTTCGCCAAAAGTTTATTGTTTTCGCCTAGATTAGGATGAAGCGACCTGTCCTCCATTGCAGCTCCCTCCACAGTTGTAACTCACGTCCATTAGTCACGCCTGGCCGCTTCCTCAAACTACCCACGGCAAAGGATTAACAGTTTTTCCTTCATTTTCCTCATCCTAAACGTGAATTGTGAAAATGACACTGAATCACGACAGTTTCCTTCGCGACGTTTTAAAGCCGCCGCCATGACAATATTATTAATGAGACACAGACACTGTTGTCAATTCTGCCCATTTCCTCTTAACACAGAATCGTGTTCTATACTCACTATTTATTATTTATTGGCCAATTATTGATGATTAAAATGATGATTATGCATACAGTACAGATGAATTTGTTTCGGTGGGCTTGGCATACTGATACAATTTTAATGAATAATAAGTAAGACGAAGTTGTCACAACCACATTTATTAAAAAATGTAGAGATACTAGTTTCAGATGTTACTCCATTATCAATCTCAAACAAACTAAAACTAAAGTACAGAGCTGCTTTGCTCTGTACTAGTTTGAGATTGATAATGGAGTAACATCTGAAACTAGAATCTCTATATATATACTTTATCCTGCAACTGCTCGTAAAGTAGTTCTTCACGTACTGAAAACTAATTGTAAAATACCTCTTTACTGCTCTGCAAGCGGTAAAGTACTTTACGCTCGCCAGCTGTTTTCTTTACGCTTCTGTTTTGATTTTGATGTCTTCTCATTGGTGGATCACGGAATCCTTGAAATTCTCATAACCTCAACAATGGCGCACGCTAACCAAATCCGCACACGGTCTGTGATGTTACAAATTACAAGCTTTTATTGTGTTGGAATCCAGAACTTCAGTTGTAGCTAAAATATTGTATGTAATTCGCGCATGAAGCTTCTTTATTGCTCTCGCAAAATTAAATCTCGAGCCAACCAGTTTTGGCTCGAGCAATAAAGTCGCGCTTCACGCTC
Source organism: Conomelus anceps (assembly GCA_948455865.1). Lineage (NCBI taxonomy): Eukaryota > Metazoa > Arthropoda > Insecta > Hemiptera > Delphacidae > Conomelus > Conomelus anceps. The sequence continues at coordinate 38,208,310 of OX418226.1, forward strand.
TTAATACATAAATAACTATTTTAAATAAATGTGGTTGTGACAACTTTGTCTTTATTATTCATTATGGATATCTTCTACAATATCACTTTCACCACTACAAAGAAAAAAAATTATTCAATTTTGTTAGCTCAGTGAGGAAAGCAATCACAAACTACCTCACTCCTCGTTTGTGTAGTACGCTCTTTGGACTTGAACAAAACGTTGAGGTCTGAAGAGTCTCCTACGGTTGAATCGGCTATGGTACTACTGTATATACAAATAGGTGAACAAATAGGTAAATTAGGCGGCTCTGAAAAATTGCTGTGTTGCCAGATTGACCATGCCAGCAGCTGATAGTAGAGAATCACCAACCTCAATGCAAAAATTAACAACTGCTTGTACCGTGTTGCCTAGTCTACAAGTCTAACACTAGCAGTCACATGGTTTGTCATCGGTTTCAAAAGTTTTTTTTTTCTTGTTGCACCGAAAACTTCGTAACGTGGGGCGTAGTCATGTTTGGATGGAAAATGTATTGAAAACTCCAAAATTTGGAATTGCTGCGATAAATTCTTATGCGAGGAATTCATTCCAATTCACTATTTCTGTTCTACCTACTCTTCTTGATTCTTCTTCTCCACCTCCTCATCCTCCTCCTCCTCCTCCTTCTCCTTCTCTTCCTCCTCCTCCTCTTCCTCCCCCTCCTCGTCCTCTTTCTCGACCTTCTCCACTGCTGGTTCTTCCCCCCTCCTTCTCCTCCAATAATTCCCTTGCAACTTATATTACTACTCCACCTTCTCCACTTCTTCCATTTTCTCCCCCTCGTCATGAATCCTGATCCTCCTCCTCCTCCTCTTTTCTACTTATCTTCTTCCTCCTACACTGGTCCACCTCATTGTCCTTCTTCTCGTCCTCTTCATCATTCACTTCTTCCTACTCCTACACCTCATTCTCATCATCCTTTTCCTCCTACTCCTTCAATTGATTCTCATGCTCCTCCTCCTCGTCCTCTTGCTTCTCCTTCATTTCCTCCCCTTTCTTCTCCTCCTTCTTCTCCTCTTGATCATCCTCCTCCTCTTCCTCTTGATCCTCCTTCATTTCCTCCTCCCTATCCTCCTCCTACTCCCTACTCCTCTTTGTCCTTCTAATTCTCCTCCTTTGTATAAATATTTTATCCTACAAATTTGGAATACGTTTATGCTTTATATTATATAGCTTTTGCTTTAAACAATTTGAGGACCTCAATTTCTGTACTAGCCAATTAAATTGAAACTCATTTGCAGGTTAATTATATTTTACTTTTGCATATTTACTTACTGTTTCACCTCTACATACTATTCTATCTTTACCTACATCTTTACTCTTTGATTGACTATACTATAGGTATCTCCTTTACATTCTATACTCCTGGTATCTTCTATACTCTTTTGCCTTCCTTTCTGCTCCTTCACCCACTATAACCCTGGTGCTCCTTTAATTTCTTCATTACTCCTTTTACTAAATATACTTCTTGTACTCCTTTACGTACTTCCTTATCCTTCACCTTCTGCACTCCTGGTACTCCCTTGCTCCTCTCTACTCCTTTACATTCTATACTCCCGGTACTTACTCCTTCGCCTTCCTCTCTACTCCTTTACCTTCTATAATCCTGGTGCTCCTTTAATTTCTTCATTACTTCTCTACTAAATATACTTCTTGTTCTCCTTTACATACTTTCTTATCCTTTACATTCTATACTCCTGGTACTCCTTCGCCTTCCTCTCTACTCCTTTACTTTCTATAATCCTGGTGCTTCTTTAATTTCTTCATTCCTTCTTTTAAATATACTCCTTGTAGTCCTTTATGTACTTCCTTATCCTTTACCTTCTACAATCCTGTTACTTCTTTAGTTCCTTCACCTCACAGTTACCTCAAGCCCATTCACCAAATTATAGTTTATTTTCTACTAATCCACATTGCAGAGCAAGATCTAGTTTACCGCTGAAACTCGTTTAGAATCCCTCTTTTACTCCTCCATTAGTAGACCACTCGACAGCTATTGCACTAAATAATACTGCAAGCTAGGTAATTAAATAGCAATAGTGTTACTTTCACTGTGGTGTGCGAAAAGCGCTTAACGCCAATAAAATGATGCACCGTCACTGTCAGCGACCTTGGTTCAGGTCTGCTGAGCTGCTTCTCCAGCACTGGCAAATGAATAGTCAGGCGCTATAAGGTCCCCGGAAACTTGATTCCATCATGAGTCACACTCTGTTGCTGTGAATCGTCGACCTCTGGAGGCGACCACTGAATTAAATATATCTATATATGTTAAATTATATAGATAAACATGTATTCTATACATATCCTGAGTGCAGGAGTCCCAGCCGGCTCCGGAAGCCAGTCAGGGTATGGCCAGACTCTGCCTTATAAGGGCGACGTGTCCCGGTTAGATTCCACTATGCCCCTGGTTGTTGCTTGCTGCTGGCATTGTCTGTGCTCGAAGCTAATCCACTGAATTCATTTGTGTCTTGCCAACAGCATTGAAAGCAGTTTTACTCGTCCAAGAAACTATTTTCTAGGGCTTTGTAGTCGATTTATTAAATTTGTCCATGTCTGGAATAAGGATTATAAAAATCTTTCTTTGTAGTGGAGAAGGTGATTTTGTTGAAGATATCCATAATGAATAATAAGGCAAAGTTGTCACAACCATATTTATAAAAAATAGTGAGATTCTCGTTTCGGTTTTATACCATTATCAATCTCAAACAAACTCCAGTTATAATGGTATTAACAACCGAAAATAGTATCTCACTATTTTCAATAAATGTGGTTGTGACAACTTTGTCTTATTATTCATTATAAAAATCTCCTGCAGTGAGAATTATTTTCTAAAATATAATGTGGTTTGTAGATTGAAACTGTGTACTTTATGTGGTGATAATAGTTATGTCAAGAGATCTATTTTCCAGAAATGGATTTATTATTTCCAGTTAGGGATTTATTTTCCAGAGAGCCTATATTGAAGATTCAAATAATGAGCATCTCAATATATTGAGTATAATGAAGAGTCATTATGCTGTCATTATGAGTCTGTATGCTTTGAACATGATTATAGTAAGAGACTTATTTTGTAGCAATGTGGAGCAAAAATTATGCCATTATTAGTACGGTGCAATAAGACCTAAACCTCAACATCCATAGTAAAAGTTTCCCTCCAGCTCTAAATTGTTCTATATGATCAACGTATTGTTTGTTAAAACGTTACACCATTTTTTAACGTCGTGTTTGTGGAGGGGGGAATGGGTTAGGTGGGTGAATTAGTAGTTTTTATCAGTCTTTCTCGAATATTTAGAAAACTATGCGGTTTATCTCAAAAGTGCCTTAAGCCTATACAAAAATAATCTATCTATATTAAATTGCGAACAAAAATGGTCTTTGAAAATGGTCTACTCTTACAACCTCCGTAACTCTGGAACCGTCCACTTTAGCAAAAGTATGCTAAGACCATGTTATGTATTAGGCTTTACATATGGCCTATTATAAAGGCCTTATGTATCTGGCACTTTTGAGCTGAACCGCACAGTTTTCTAAATATTTGAGAAAAACTGATGAAAACTACTATTTCACAAAATTAAACCCCCTCCCCCCAAACCCGACGCTTAAAATAGTTAAACTTTACTTAAACTTTACCAAAGACGCTTAAAAAAAACTTTACCCGACGCTTAAACTTTTTACCAAATAATATGTGGACACTATAGAACAAAATTTAGAGCTGGAGGGAAACTTTTACTTTTGATGTTGAGGTTAGGCCGTTTTTTGGTCCAATGCACCGTAGGCCTATTATATTGACTATAATAAATTTATAGTATGTTTGTTTAGGATCAGTATTCTATTAATGAAGATCTAGAATAGAATGAGACCAATAGTGAGTGTTTGATGGTTGTCTTCAACTGAATATCCTTATTCTATTTATCATTAACCCCAATCCTTCGACCACAATAATTTTCGATCTGGTATTGAAAGAATTGAATAGAATTTCTTTATTGCCAATAAAATTGCATTCAATAAAAAACATTAATAAACAAATAATAATAACAAAACAAGAATGTTAGAAAGCACGTACCAACACCCTACCCAATAAAGACGGGCCCCTTAAACTTCTTAAATAAGTTCAAGATAACAATCTTAAAACATTATTTATGTTATGAGTGACTTTCGAGTCAGTTTTCGTTTCTACATTGCATAACGTGTCTATCCAAGGTACATTGTTCATAAGAGTTATCTTGATTTAGTGGATTTAATAATATTGTTTTAGAAAGATTGAAATCTAACGACATGTCTACATGATTGACCCAATAACGGCTGGTCTATTATGACTCAATTATTTTAAGGCTGTTTTCAATTCTCTTTACCAATATAACTGGAATCACGCGGGGAGTGGCTAGTTCCACAACATGTGGAATTAATCAAAGAATACAGTGTTTACTATTTATGATGGTTCAGTTTTCGATTTAGAAATTTAAACCATTCAATAGGATTTTTTAAATATTATCGTGCTAGAATATTCTGCTAGTAAATATTTTAATTTTCTGATATTGCTAAGTCTCGCCTTTTTGGGGCTCTGTTGATCACAGCAGCAAAGGCGTTATGATTTTATTTATTAATAATATTAAATTATAAATTAATCATTACGTGTATATTATAAAAGGAATGATATTAAACGAATAGAAGTAATAATAAGTCCCTTTTTAATGGAATAATAAAACATTAAGGAAAAACCTTTGCTTTTACCCACTGCACATTCATTATTATTATTATTATTATTATTATTATTATTATTATTATTTTTCATCTCACACTTAAAAGAAAGTGGTTCATATTCTTACATCGGCATAATTTTGCAAGATGTAGAACATTTAAATTTATCAGAGAAATAAGACTACAATGGAGGAAGATTTAAAAACTCTCTAACTATTGTTGTGTTCAGGATGACAGACTTTTGCAGCTGGATGTAGGTTTCAGGTGGCAGATTCAATAGGGCTAGACTGTGATGCAATTTTTTGGGGACTAGCCCTGTACTTGAGACAACAAGAGGGAGACCACATGCACCTATTTCTGCTTCCACACCCATTTGATGTCTTCAACCAGTGGCTGGTACTTATTACCCTTCTCAATCCATGTTGCCTCCAAATTATGTGAATTTGGAACTGCAACATCAATTATGTTCTTTCAGCAACTTTGTCAGTAAGTGTAATATCTGGTCGATTACTTGGAACCGTTTTGTCTGTTAGAATAGTCCGATTCCAATAGAGCTGATGATCTTATGACTCAAGGACATTCTCGGGTGTATAGCTATAATATGGGCTAGCATCCCCTGTGAGCTTAAGCAGCCTAGCTAACTTCTGATGAATTATTGCTGCCACCTGATCATGCCGGTGAAGGTATCTAGTGGATGCCAGTGAACTGCACCCTGCAGTGATATGCTGTATTGTTTCACTGGCTTGGAGACACCTCCTACAGTTGTCATTTATCATTCCATCTTTTAGAATGTATTTTTATTATTATTATCTAGTTTATTTATTTTTAGTATGTATTTTCAATGTATTATTATTATATTTCTCTTTCGAATCACCTTCTTTGGGGTACGTTGAATCAATTATTTCTCTATGGATGCTCCTTTGTGCTTCTTCCAACACTCCTCCATTCTTTCCGAAGTTGTCTTTCTTCTCTCCTCTGATACTGCAGTACCTCTCAGCTTTGGGATCTCTCGGAATCTTCTATTTTCATCTTTCAACAAATTTCTTGAATGTATACAGTGTTCTTGATTGTATTCTGCATAATATTATATTTCATCAACTTCATTATGTTTCTGTCAATAAAGACAGTGTTCTATTCTTTATTATGATCCTAACCCAGGGTTTCTAAATTTTCCATGTCCAACTAACCTAGATTATCTTAGGCCTACTTATGGCATATGGTCATGAGATTTTTCCTCCAAACATACAAGTACAATACTCTGTACATCGTGTGTATGTAATATATACTCTCTTTCCTGGCTATATATTTATGATTTGTACAGTTATTCATTCCATACTGAGTGGTACAATACCTATGTCGAGTGCTCCTTGTTTTCATACGATCTAGAATTTAATACCCGATGTCACGGGAAATCTCAAATTGGAATTACAGTGATGAACTCTTATTTCCTCAGTTTGCATTGTTCCCTAGATGTTTTCTCGAGACAATTATCTGCTGAACTAGCATATCGTATAACGAGGTAAGGCTAGTTTGAAGGATGTTTTCCCATCCCACCTGTCACAGTTCTCATCAGAAACTATGCGATCAGATTCCCGGTTATTATTTGTGAATTGAGCCTCTAATTAAATTCCTATCGTGCACTGGATCATACACAAAATTAGGTCGCTTCAATTAGGCACATACTTAATTCCAAGGTCGTTTGTCGGTCCAATTGCTTTTTACGGAAAGAAATAGTTTAATGAAGATCTAACAAGTAGTAGACCAGTCTTGTTTTTGGTTGGAAATAATGATGAATGTTTCCTTTTTTGAAGTCCATGTACTTTTGGTGTTATTGGATAGTCTATCATTCACCTTGAACTACTATCTCCATCTCTAGATCATAGAGAATTGATAATTATAAGAATTGTAGCGTCTCAAATTCCTTCAACTTATTTTTTTGGTTTTTTAAAAATGTTATTTGTATAGAGTACGTTAAACTCTACATCGATTATCTTATAATGTGAATTATAAAATATTCACAATACGTAAAAAAATGCATAGTAGAGTCTACAAAACTGTATTTTGTATAGTTAATTAATTTTATATTTGAACATTAAATACCTAATGTGTGAGACTAAGCTCCGTGTCCCTGACGGCTGAAGAGGAGAGACGAAGAATCGTTTTCTGGGCAGCGCGGACGCACGCACAGAAACGCACAATTGCATTGCTTTTGCGATGACATAGTGAGTGCATTCCTCCGAGGGACACGGAGCTCAGTCTCGCACTGTATACTCTGTTTAGGGAAACGAGAGACAAACCAAAACAAACGTTTGCGTTGGTGTGAGTGAAAAAGTGATGACTCATATCAGCTGTAGACCGATCGATTAATTTCTACCATTTCACACTTAGTTCAGTGTCAGAGTTACCGGTTCACTTATATACTGCGCATTAATTGTATTTCAATAGTTAATTGTGAATCGGTTTTGTTGTTTGAAGATACACTCTCGCACGCGCATCGTTGTTTACATCGTCTCTATTTTCCCTGAATAGAGTATTGTGAGTTTTTTTATTATTTGCCACATTCATACCCTATTTTTAATATTTTATATGATACGAATAAATCAAATAACTATCATTAATAATCTAGCAAATTAATTTTATGCTGTGTAAGCATGAATGAGTAGGAGGAGTTTAATTAAGTATTGTATATTCAGTATAATCAATATATAAGTACTTTTCTTCTCCTTGTCTTAAAAAATTAGGCAGCATATATTCTAACAAATTTATATTGATGTAATAGTGGGAGTAATTCAATTGAATCCCACAGTTACTGATACCCACTCAACTTATTGCCTTCAAGGATAAGATTTCCATTCTTCCAGTCCTATATAAACAGCAGACGAAAATTATAGATGAAGGAGTGCCATCTCAAGATTTTTTACGTCTCTCCTATTTTGGAGTATTGCTTTTTGCATACATAAAATCCAATCAATTCTATTTTCGAGCTCTTTTGTCAATTTAAGTGTCTATTTGATATAATTAGTCCAATTTGGCATATTCAATTCAGTTATTGTCCTAAAATTTGAATAGTTTATTGGTTCTTTTTTATAGCTATTAAAAATGCTTCTTTGTATTTGTAATCATATTATCATATTCACTTGCTATTGAATTTGATGTATGAATACCGTACGCCAAGTGCCCACTATTGAATAAGTAATGAATATTACGTCTATGATAGTCTTGAATTGAATAGCTTCTCGCATTGAATTAGGCGCTCTGTGTGTCTGTACTTTACCGTATATGCCGGCATGAATTACGAAAGCATTTCGTTCATATCCTGTGCTACTTCCAGCAGTACTCATGATTCACAATAGATCAATATTAGTTCTCTCTCAATCACATTCAGATTATATCAGTGTGTTTGTTGAGAGAAAACTCGAAAATTGAACAAGAAATTAGGGATTGAATTAGGAAAGAGAGTATAAGAAATTGATAGGCAAGAGAAAATGTAGAAAAAAAAAGTATAAGGAAAGAGATAGAGGGATAGGTTTAGAAAGAGAAATCATTAAAGGAAACTGGCAATTGAAAAGATATACTTTGGTGTTGCAGTTGGCTCACTATTAATTCATTGTCATTAGTTAAATACAATAAAGTATAAACAAGTACATTTTATCATTAAGTCGTTCTATTATATAATACTACTTACTATACGTATCTATTTTTACTATGCTTCTGTAATTTATGCTTAAATGAACTATGCGACAGCCACATTTATCTTCTACTATAATTTATGCTTCCTAATTTAGCTCACATATACCAAACAAGCTGATGTAGGTTATAGGTAATGCACTGATATGCATAACTCATTATGAGTTATAACTCAGTATATTGTATTGAGTGTCTATGATTGCGTAAATAGATTTCTTCTCATTTTTGGGCGGGTGTGAAATATAATAATAATAATAATAAATACTTAATAATGTTGCAAGGATAGTTCATTTGGAGTTGCAGTTGAGATTTGGAATGATAGATGACATGCCTCCTTACTATTTGTTCTCACCGCCTGCATTTCTAGAAAAGAACCAGATAAAGATCTACTGGGATGTACGGATGATTACTGACAGGCAAGTTCTCCACAATAAGCCCGATATCCTGGTTATGGACATGCTGAGCAAGGAAGCAATTTTAGTAGATATAGCTGTCCCAGCAGATGAGAATGCACAGAGAACAAGAGGTGAGAAATTAAGAAAGTACCAGGAGCTAGCATTTGAGCTGAAAGATATGTATGGATTGAACAGTGCGAGGATAGTTCCAATGTTCCAATAGTACAGAGACTCTGATAGAGAAAATGCAGAAGTCTGCTCTGTTGGATACATCACGCATAGTGCGCCAAATACTGCAATGTACTCGATAATCCCTTGAACTTGATGTACAAAATAATAATAGTAGTCATGAGATGGAGGTTGCATGTCAATGCCCCTCCATTCAAAGAACTAACCGCAAATGCAAGATAATAATATGTTTTTATTTCCATATTTAGTAACAATACAAATTTAGAAACGTCAGACAATACAAAAGTATCAACTATGTTTTTAAAATGCATAAAATACTGTAAAACTAACTACAACAATATCTTGAAAGTAACAATTTTTTTTTGTTAAATAATGGGGTTCATGAATTAAGAATCATTAATTTGATGACTTCTTCCAATATGTTTGAGCATCGCATTGATTGTATTAGGTCTGATTTGTATTGCTTTGTTTTATAATAAATGGTTGATGTAATATTCAGAAAAACAATACAGAATTAGGGTTTCAAGAGATGAAAATAGCTATCAGCAGAAAAGGGAGAGAGTGGACTCAGGAAGACAAGGAACCCCACTCTAGAAAAATGAAAAAAGCATGGACAAAGAAGTTGATAAATCGTACTCTCTTAAAAGAGATATTCGAAAAAAATGGGTGATGAATAATTTTTGGCTTACTAATGCTACAGTATTCTGGGGAAAATTTTGGTTTAAAAATCAGAGTACAGAATTGTGAGTTGTGGTGTAGCCTACTCCCGTAAATTTACCACACTAACCATGAGTTCGTCTTAATGGAGCACTCGTAGAGCAATGTAGAATCCTGCTATCCTGAAAAGTCCAAGACTTTATTGTAGGTTTCTCTATGAGAGAGCTCTATGGCATATAATTCATGCTCTATACTTGTTACCGTTTACTTGATTATAAAATTTTTCTTTTTTTCTATTGTTGATATTATATACCCTGTCCTACCAACACCCAATGACTCAACCTCCTAGCTCGTCTCAAAACAGCCCGTTAAAACTTATTGTTTGGTTGATATAATGTTGATATTATATACTCTGTAATATCATTTTTATCATTAAGCCCATCGGCTGCCTAAACAATCAAGTCACATCAGAGTCGCTGAACTTTCTACAAGTGTGGTCTGAGAACTCTGACGCCAGACCTGAGCCAACCAGGTCACACGATATTATTATTATTATTATTATCAATATTGTATTTTATTATTTTTGTGAAGGTGAATTTGGGGAAACCCGTTGCTCTCCATTGAAATAAAAAAATGTCTCCAAACTCCTTCAGACTTACTAGTGTTACAAGAATTTAGATTGCTCTACAAGAGTGCTCTAGTGCTCGCTCTTTTGCAATAAATGTCGCCCAAGTCGTTCAGATCGTCCTTGCTACCAACACCCAAAGACTCAACCTCTTATCTCGTCTCAAAACAGCCCGTTACAACTTATTGTCTGTTTGGAATTGTTACAACAATAAAGAATTGCACTCATATGTACGCTACAAGTTTAGTTGCTGCGTTTTTATGTGCCAAGGAGCGGCATGCAAGACAAGGGTCGCCCATTCCACTAATTCAGGTTAGGTTAGGTTACAAAGAAATGCCCGGGACAACGGTCGACAATAAATAAAATGCTGGCATTCCTACCCACTCGTAATAGCTGGCCTGGCAGGGTACATGGTGAAGTCATTACGGGATGGTGTCATATCCAACATACAAGACTCGTATGTTCCAATATTATGTAACAAAATAACCACTGCCAACTATTTCTCGTGTGGAGACTACGACATTCTTGTCGCGGATTAGTAAGGGGTTTCAGATGTTAGCTCTATATTTTACACTAATCTAGCCTACATTTTACACTAGTGTAGCCGATGGCTAGCGTGGAACGAAATCTACAAATAGTAAACTAGATCCACCTCTGGCTGCAGAACTTGATACATCTATAACTCCCCGATGCTTATCTTTGATAATAGTTTGAATTACTGTCGGCCCACATAGCTCAGTGATTATTGAGTTATGTTGCCACTGGCTGTCTTCCAGTCGGGTTTGATTGTGATTTGTGGGGTTTGCTGTAGTTGGATTTGTTATTATGAATGTACAGTAGTTTGCATTGCTGTTCGGTGGTGTACGATTTAAACCCGGAGCCCTAGATTGTAATTTGAAGCTGCAATAATAAGTGGGGGATTTTGTTGAGATGTTTATGAAACATTCGCTGTAGCTAAATTGCTGACTAGAATGAGTATTGATAATTTCTGTGGTGTTTATGGTGCATACTTAACACACAACCTCCTTTAGATATTTCAAGTATTTTACATAGGCTGTCTGTTATCTGGTCAAGCATCATTATTTGAATGTTGCATTAGAATCTTTTACTTTTTATTCTATCTCTATTTGAAAATTATGTTTTGTTTATCTTAATTAGAATTGTAGGGGAGGGTTAAGTGGAAAAGAGGGCCGGCTGCGCTCTAACTTCGCCCTCCCAGGTAATAAATAAAGGCAGCCATTCTATTCTATTCTATCTACTTTTACTTTCAGTAACCATCTCAATTCCTAGGAAATATCTTTGAATTTGTGAGATTAAAATCGATGTGCCAAAATCGTTGATAAATTTTAATTTATTCGGATTAGTAACTTATTTGGCATTTATTAAACACCCGACAAGACCTTATTGAAATCGTGCTACGTCCATCCGTCTGTGCCCTAGCGCTTGAAAGGAAAATTCTAGAAACTTGGTATATAGCTTCCTCATAGTCCAAGTGAGATTGGAGTAGTTTATTGATTTTGAAGTTTGGGGTCGAATATAAAAACAATTATGATGTTAAACAGATCTTTTTTTTGGAGGATGAAGCGCACATAGGTCTGAGACCTGTGCGTGGGTAATGAATTGGAAGATGGTAATTGATGAGTTGGACCTACAGTTTTTGGTGGGTTCCATACCAATGGGAAGTGATTTTACAGCAGATAACAGAGCCTTTTTTGATGGCTTATCCAATCGGTCACCCTTACAAATATAGTAAGTTTGTCAGTCAAATTTATTTCCATTAAAGTTTTACAAAAAATGAGACACAGTATAAAATTTTTTTGAACTTCTAGCCATCTGAATCAGTAGTGATGGTGGGCACCATAGCGCCCAGGAGTTTCGTAGCTTATCTCTGATTGAACAGATACCTGCTACGGCACTCGGCTATCACTACCAACGAACCCATAAGACCAATGTGGTCTTATGTGTTCGCTGATCACTACCCATTCTATGACTCCACATTAGATTAGATTAGATTAGATCTTCATTCATCACATATGTTTGCTTAAATACAATTTTTTACCAAACCGTGACATTTCAATAATTAAGATGCAATAAATTCATTAAAAACAATTATTCATAACAAACAGATCACGTCAAAAACTATGAAAAGTTTCATAACAGGATTAAAGCTACAGTATTTAAAGGAAGAAACAGTTAAGAGTTGAACAGTTAATAATTATAAAATCAATAGAAATTCTATGATTGAAATAGTTCTTCAACCTTGTAGTTTACATTACATGCATTATTATTATTATTATCATCTAACATCCCAAATATCTGATTGCCAGACTGGGGACAAGTCAAGAATAGGCTAAGTATAATACTTATGGTACTAACACTAATATTAAAAAAACGAAAGTTTCAATAACTCATATTAGCCTGTATACAAATGTTGAACATAAATATTTTGAGTCTATTCTAAAAATTCATTTATTGAATAGAATGCCCTCTCTAAAAGCCATTTTTTAAGTTCCCTCCTAAAAATTATCAATTCTTTTAATTTTTTTAAATTACTGGGAAGCTGGTTAAAGACCTTTGGACCAGCATATGTCAGAGAGCTCTCAAAAAGCTGAGTTCTATGCGAGCTACTTGCCAATCTACTACCATGCCTTGTATTGCACCTGTGGTTCTCATTTAATGTCTTCAGTTTGTCCAAGTTCTTGTATGTGCGGGTACTAACCTCAAGAATATACAAGCAGGTTAGTGGAAGAATTCTCAGTGCCCTAAATAGCTCTCTACATGGATGGTGGGGTGGTTTCCCAAGAAGCGTCCGCACCACACGCTTTTGTAATTTGAAAGCTGTTTTGGCGTGGGTTGAACCACCCCAAACCACCACAGCATACTTGAGGTGTGGAAAAATGTAGGCATATACAGTAATTATGTAGTTTACCTGAAAAACCAATCCAAATTATTCAAGTTATCACCTAAATCACCTCATTCTAATTTATTGTTCAAAATCAACTGGTTATTCTATTATTTTTTATTATTTCCAATTACACTTGCCAAAAAAGCTATACATTATAGTCGGTAACCGTTGAACGTGCAAACTCACCTATAACGCAATACATTTTATCATAATATCATTCAAGGTTTTAATAATCGAATGAATACGACCAATTAACGTGAATGAAACAAGAAATGAATATAAACAACGCAATAGAGTTTTTGTTACTTATTGGCAGTGACACACGTTATCTTTTAAAATCTTGATTACATTTTCATTGAATGTACAACTACGAGATTCCTAATAAAAATGGAATTTCTACTGCCTCTATCAGTTGTTCGTGGTAAAGAACAATGGGAATATGCATCAGTTAAGGAGAAAGTTTATGGTAGCGTTGTTTTGACAGTAGGAAGAATACGGTATTCTTATTTCGCTTAAGAATTGTGAGTAACATACGTATTCAAAAAATGAAAGTAATTTTCTTCCGGTTTAATTAACAGGCCTTGAACGTGCATGGAACAATAAATTTGATTTTAAATATAGAACTATAGAGTTCGGTATTCGTATATCTTCTGTTTGTAGTATTGATTGATTACCTAAACTTGTTGTTTGTCCAAATAGCTTTTGTCATATTTCAAAGGAATAACAACACTGACCTTGAAAAAAACACGTGGCTTGAAATAGTTTAAGCCTCAAATTAGCTTGAGATTTTTACATGGGATTTTTTATCTCTACCTTATGCCGGTAGTGTTTTTATGTTTTATGGCAATTTTCATTTAAATGATCTTTTTTGCCATCAATGTGAATCATAATCTACTCTTCTGATTATGTTCGAATACCATGACTAGCAAATCAGGGTTGATCGGTTGAACACAGAATTATTTTACACAATGTTTTTATTGTCAATGTATGTTATGACAGTGTTGCTTACAGTAGCAATATACAACATTTGAAATTATTATTCATAACTTTGGAAAATGTTAGAAAGAAAACATGTTTTGGTCTTCAACATAAAAAGAACGAATTTAAACAGTCATTAAATTTAGTAGGATAGAAAAATTGTACTGTAACTGACTCTCAACCTATGAATTATTAATAGATTATTAAATTTATGAATCAATCTTGTGAAATTTCATTATTTCAAAATTCAAATTTCATTACCAAATTTATGAATCAATCTTGTGAAATTTCATTTGAATCATTTCTTGATTCCAAATTGAAATCTAGATAGTTTCTGGCTATGCGGAAATTTTAAAGAATTCTTTTTTTTGTATAATTTAATCCAAATGAATCCAAGCAACAGAGACATAGCTCGTGTGGCAAGGGCTGCCCCAGGGGGGGGGGGTGGTCATGACCCCCAAAATCGGAAATTTACAGGAGAAGGGGTAGAAAGGAAGGGCATTTCGCATAGAAGGTCAACAAAACCCATTTATGACCCCCCCAATCTCCCAAGCTGGGACCGCTCCTGTCATGTGGCTTAAGAAAGTCACTTTAAAATGGAAAAAAGGGCAACGCAATCAATTTTGGATATTTATGATATTTATTACTTTCATTTTTTTTAGATTTTTTTAGATTGGAGAGTCCACTTACGGAGTATAAGACAAGTCAGATTAACAATTATACAATCTTATACACTAGTTACCATAATATATCAATTAGTTGAGCTGAGGCTTAATTTTGATGTGAAAGGAACTCTTGTACACTATGAAAAGCTTTATCAACTGAATATTTTTATATTTTGAAGACTCTTTAAAAACTGTGTTAGCTTGTTGTAGAGTTTCCTACCAATATAACTAGGATTTTGTTTGAATAAGCTACTATTGTGACTACCAAGTGATAATCTCCTCGGCTTCTTTTATTATAATCGTATACGTCAAGATTTCATACCTTGATAGGTGACAATCATATTGATTCATATATTGATATTGATTTGAGATTGGAAACTACTGTAAAATTAAATGATGAATTATTGCTCCCAACTACTACACTGAACGTGGTTGCCAATGATGAACAATCTTGAATCTGTGTGATTTTTCAGTTCCTATTTTGTATAATTTCTATTTTCTAATCATGATTTTTACTTGAAACAAATCAAACTTCAAATCTTTTTCTCGAGCTAGTTAATATTAATTTTAATAATAATTATTTTACTCTTTCTTTTTTTTACCTGAAACAAATCAAACTTCAAATTTATTTCCCGAGCTAGCTAATATTTAATAATAATTATTTTCCTCTTTCTAAAACAGCAATGCATCCCCTACTTTCTCCTTATTGTCATATTGACTACATAAGACCAGACCTCATTGCCGGCCGTAGAGATTCAATACTTCTTCAGCACTTCACACAGCATCTGACGATGTGCTGTACGGTACCTACTTAGTATTCACGTTAGAAAATGTGTACAAGTATGTCAGTAGAATATTGCCTGTTAGTATGTTAACAAGCACCTTCGAAAATACTTGTGTCACATAACTCATGACGCATGAGTGCAAAATGTATACATCATTGTCAGTAGAGTACTGGTCGTACCTGATGCTTAAAATTAATTGATGTATTTTCTTCATTGAAGATAATTTCTAGAAGCCTTTCATCTTGCTAAACTTGATGTGTTTATTAGTGAAAACATTTTACCTGTCACTGTGACTAGCACATATTTTTTTTAGAGGTTATGTAATTCTTGCATACGATTTGAGGTTTCCATTGTTCTTTTCTTAATACGCATAGATTAGTGGTGTTTATTGCCGTTTTGGCATTTGAATGTTTTTATTTATTTTATCTTTGGAGTTATCACTTAGTGTTCAACAAATAATTTAATTTTGTATTCAACCTGTCCATTATGTATCTTACTTAGTTCATGATAATTTATTTATTTATTTTATTTTTTATTTATTTCTTTGGAGTTATCACTCACTGTTCAACAAATAATTATTTAATGTTGTATTCAACCTGTCCATTATGTATCTTACTTAGTTCATGATAATTTAAATATCTAAAAGAATAGAGTATCTGTACAACTCTTATCTAAATTAACTGTCCTAATAGACTGTAACTTAATTCAAAGTTTTTTTGCGGCATGTGTTGGACGGAAACTGATCTTTGTTTACAAGATTTTTTTGTAGATTACGTTTTGGAGACTCCAGTATACGATAAGACAGCTTAACAATTATACAATTTTATACACTAGTTACCATAAATTACTATTCAATTCGACGTTTGTTCAATTCAACGCAGAATTTAATCATTCAACTTTTGGCATAATTTTTAAAGTATCAGTATACAATTTATTTAGATTGAAGGCTATGCACTCAACTTTTGGTGTATCCTAATTATTATAAGGTAGCCCTAATTTACATCAAGAGTGAGAAAAACATGTCCTGATTGCTAACATTCAATAAAAGAAATGTAGATGATTCCGTAATAAGTATTAGTAAATAAAAGACTGTGCATTAAAAAGTTGAAATTGGAATAATAAACTGACATTGAAAAAATTCACGGTTATTATTATTCTTATTCGATTTGTTATTGAAGAATATCTTTGTTTTAAAAATAATTTCTTAAAGAAAATAACTCTTTCATGTATAATGAATGAATGTAAACACATTCATTATATACACTAGCATAATATAATCATATAAGACATTAAATTAAATAAAGATTATTCAAACAGCATTTTCAACTTATATTAACTCTTCACATCTCCATCAATTTTTATCAGATTTGTTGAAGTACATCTGTTCGCTAGATTAAAGGACAAAAAGTTACTTTTTACAGCTTACCATGGGCTCTTACTGTCACATATTAGGTATGCTATCTTAGTATGGAGTAATTCATCTAAACAAATCCTTGATAGGGTAGTAAGATCCAAAAGAAAGATGTTAAGTGTATGGAAAGAGTAAATAGATTAGATTCATGTAGGCCGTTGTTCAAGAAACTTGGTCTCCTAATGTACCCTGCTTATATGTGTATGAAGCTGCTTTATATGTAAAAAAAGAGTTGTATTAACCAAAATTTTTACATACACGATTATAATACAAGAAGCCGAGGAAATTGTCACTTGAGTGAGTCACAATAGTAGCTTAATCAAACAAAAACCTAGTTATATTGGTAAGAAACTCTACACCAACTACCGCAGTTTTTAAAGATATAGGGATATTTTAAAAAACAACTGAAAAAATATTTAGTTGAAGCACAGACAAACTAACCAGACCGATCACGCTAGTTCCACAAACACACGCTAGAATGCGTAGGTATAGCGCCACAAGCGCTTGTCATCAACGTCTGTTGAGATTCCCTCCATAAACTCACACATGTACACGCGCACGCTCGCTCCTGTGCGTATACAACTATGCTTCGTCATCTATTCACACTTCTGGCGCTGTTCTCATATTCTGCATTCTGCATTCGCATCTGTATTCTACAAGCTGCCTGGTATTTTCTGTCGATGAGCGCAACTCGGAATCTTCCTTCAAGTTGTTACTTGTTAACGTTAGTCAGTTTATAGTCATGAGATAATAGCACAATTTTGCCGATAAAGTTGAAATAATTTTTTTATTGGAACTAAAAATTCATAGTTAATAGTTCCAATTTTTTAGCCATTTTTTTCGTTTTTATAAAAATACTCAATTAAAATATTTTTGTTTCAAAAGTTTCTAAATACTAGTATTACACTACATTTCACATCTACATTTTTTAGTTTGCTAAATAAATGGATAACATTGCTATAGTTATTTAAAGTTTTAAATTTAAATTCAAAGTTTCTAATTCTGTTGATTTGATAGGTTTATAACTTATGCGTGGAGTTTTTCTTGCAAGTTCTAATAAATATTTCGTAATCAATAATTATATTAATTTTATACATTCAACACTTAGAGTTCCTGTACTTTTCCAATAAGAACATGAATAATAGTCATAATTTTGGTGGTTAAAAAAAATAATGTAAAAATTAATTGTTAAATAGATTATAGTCTCTAGTTTCAAATGTTTCATGTTTTAGTTGTTTACTTACTTACTTACTGCTGGGGCGTCACAAATCTCAGTCGATTTTTTGCCTCGTAGATTAGCTTCCTCCATTCTTCTCTGTCCTCTGCCATTTCAATTGTTCCTCCACACCTGACAACATCTTTCCCAACTTGGTCAAGCCACCTTAATTTAGGCCTTCCCAATGGTCGCCTTCCTGCAGGTACGGCCTTGCACACCTCCTTCAGCCTTGTTCCCTCCTCTCTACGAAGCACATGACCTAACCAGCTAATTCTTTTGGCTTTTATGAGGGCTATTATATCTGGTTCTTGGTATAGGGCACGTAATTCCCTGTTTTTTCTTATGCGCCAAACTCCATCTTCACATACTGGACCAAAGATTTTCCGCAGAACCTTGTTCTCAAAAACTATTAATCGTCCTTCATTTCTTTTGGAAAGGACCCATGTCTCACTGCCATACAATAATACCGGCTGTATGATGGTCTTGTATAATCTTAACTTTGTACATCTTGATAGCAGTTTGGATGATAGAAGTTTTGTACAGGCTCCTAAGCTCTTATTGGCATTTAGTTGTTTACTTTAATAAATTTATGGATGAAAGTTAGAGTAGGCATATTTATAATTTAAAAAAATAACCAGAAAATGATTTCTGGTAAGCACGTTTCTACAATATTTTATCTAAATTTAACATTTTGAGGAAGTTTCATTTCCATCTACATGTTTACTTCCGTTAACTTTTTCTAGGAATAAATTTATGTTACCGTTTAGGCCGACTGAACACCGACTATTACACACCTCTTTTGAATGACAAAAAAAAAATGTAAAACTGTTTCAAGAAACAAATACACCGATTCAACGGAGTATTGAAGGACCCGATATATCATACGTATTCTATACTAAAGAAATAATAATACTTGGATTTTTATTTTGAATATTTATACGGACTTTTCACCGCTACAAAACCCGCCCGCGGATAATCCAAGACTGTGCATCGAAATTTTCCTAATGTACTGACATTCTTACTTACATTCAACAAATTGTTAAGTTATTCAACTTACTTACAATCCCAAAGACCTATAAAATTTATTCAACAGAAAGTCAGAATATTTTTCATGTCACTTTTTATTTTAAGCACCTCTCCTCTACGAGAGGATGATTTCTTGAAACAACTTCACATACATATTTTGCTCACTTTGCAATGCCTAATGCCTATATTATTTATTTATCCTCTACAAAATAATATAAAAATAAAACATTTTTTAAAGTATTCGAAATTTTCGCTAACCCGTTTGACTTTTCTAGTGGTAACAATGTATATTGAACTTCCCTTACTTGCCTCACACCTCCAATCAAAAAACCTAAATTACTCACAAACAAAAAGTTTAAAATTTATTTAGACCCCCATTTTTGAACGTGGTTTTGTTTTTCACCCCCCCCCCCCCCCAAATACCGGTGAATTACGGTATCAAAAAGCGTTCAAATTACATTTAGTAAGTAGAACACTTATTAACATTTAAAAAGTTGAAAATGTTGACCCTGTCAATATAAAAAAAAAACTGAAATTCCCCCCCCCCCCAAATGTGGAAATGGGGGAAAAAATCCCGATGTGGCTCGCCTACGAGAACAGTTGGGCACCCCAGTATTAGTGTCTTGTAATTCGGTTTCAATGTTAACTGTCACCACTCAAAACTACTCTGTGTATAGTAAGTTGATCCAAACTTGATTTTTCCACACTTTCGTCTGAATTCAAGATTTTCTCAATTCGAAATAATGCTTTTTAATAGAGAATAAATTGGGTGGAAGAAGGTTCATGTTGAATACATTTTAGGTTAAATATTTTATTTGTCTCTGGTTCGCAAGCCATCCCTATGAGGTTCAAAAACCAAAGACCAATAAACCCCTCGTCCACCTCTTATGAGATATAGGCTAACTACAATATTCTAGAAAATGGTAGTAATTATCTTAAGACAATTGGCGACCCAAAGCAAAACGCATTTGGCGGCCCTTCCGTTTGAAATATTGTGAATTTAATAATGTTGTAAGCCTGTCAAAATATCACAACAGGCTTTTTTCACATTGAATAATGAAAACAAATTCTAGTATGAAATGTTTTACAATGAAATATCGATAAATAAATAATTCAATTGAGTTATAGAATAATATAATAAATTGTCATAGTATTCAGTAGGCCTTATATTCGAAGCAACTGTGATTTAGTAACAATTTACTTATTTATTTGATTAATATATTTCAATACAAATAATACTGACCTTAATGATATTGATACAAATTATACTGATCAAAAGAAACATTGATTAATGATTATCACCATCACATCATATCAAAATAATATAAAGTGAAATATAACTTTTATTTTTGGTAGCAAAATCGTTGGTAAGTTTGGAGAAGTTAAGACGGGCAATGCTGTTTTTGATGGAAATAATTTTTTTTATTATTTTGTTGTGCAAAAACATCGTAACTGTGCAGTGACTTTTGTATTTCTATCGGTCACCGCTACAGATTCTGTCAACGAGCGCCGTGACTTATCTTATCTGAGTTACAGATAGCGGCGCTAACCGTTCGGACGTATCACTTCCCATAGTTATTTATGATGTATGTATTTTCCCCCTTGGAAAATACTTTATCCGCCATTGATTTTACACAAATGTTTTTTTTTTAATTCTTGCTTGTAGGGTATTCCATATTCCCAGACGTTTCAGCCCCCCCCCCCCTTGGAGAGATCATGGTTCCACCACTGGGTGATAGCGTAGGGTTAGCGTAGGTTTATGAAATCTATTATCTTATATTATTATGATTATTTCTAATGTTTTTGTGAGTTATTTGAGAGTTGATCAATAATAATCTTATAATGTAATAACTTGGCAGCCCCAGGAGCCAGCCTTATTCGCAAGCCTATAAAGCCGGCCCTGACTATATATCAAAACCTGATGAAGAAAAATCTTACAAATCATTGAAAAGTTATAAGAATTTTTTTAGATATTCAAATGAATTTTTATTAATTCCACAATCTTACTGTAACATATCAGTCATCAGTCAATAAAATCTTAGCACAAAGTTATAACAATGTATTTTCGATATTTTTTTATGCATTTCACAGTATATTTATCCTATGTATATTATATTTATTATTGCACAAATAAAAATTTGTTTACTGTACTTAAATTACCTGTTTATTTATCATCCTTTACTTATAGCCTGTTTGTTTAGTTATTTGAAAGTTCACCCCATTTCATAATATTGTATGACTGTGTCCTTTTCAGGTTAATTTAAAGGTGGACACTAAAAGATAAAATAGCGAAATTGGTCTGGAAAGTCAAGAGGTATGAGTTTTAGATGATTTCATACAATCGAATATATTTATGAGAATATTATGAATATAATACAGTAGAATTTATTCATCTAATAAGTAATTATTAGACCCTGGAATTATCTTATTAACTGTCGGAATAATTGTAGCATGTTTCCCTAGATGCGTTTTAGTGGTGCAATGCCATGAGTCAAATAAATAAATGGCTGTCATTGGTTTAGTTGGTGAGTGACGTCACTGTCATCCAATGACAGCCATTTATTTATCTGGCGAAAGGCGCTGCGCCGCTAAAACGCGTCTGTGGAAGCATATTTTAAACATATATATACATACTGTTAAATATAACTAATATAAATATAATATTAGTTAAATATAACTAACTTACTGCTGAAAATAACTAATCAAGCTCTGCCAGTTTAAGCTTTCTGTTTCTTTTTTATTCTGTACTTTAACTCAAAATGGGGTGATTTTTTCAACAAGAGTTGAATACGCCTTTTGCTCAACTGTTCAAAGTTATGCCTATATCTCAGAAAGGTGTTATTTATTCAAACAGCGTTGAATACGCCTTTTGAAGTTTTAAAAGGCTCAAACAAATTTCCGCCAAAAATCCCAACTTTCAATTTTTCCCTAAATTTTGCACCCCTACAATAATAGCCCTCGCATTCAAATCAAGGGGTGGCATAGCATTGTTCGTAATGTGTCCTCAACTTACCTTTAACCTCCAATTACAAAACCCTTGAAAAATCATTTAACAAAAAAAAATCATTTTTTTAACATGTTCCATTTCAAGCGACCCTCTTTTTCTAGGGGATTATTTCTCAAATGCATGTTCTGCTGACTTTCTAATGCCTTAGGGGTGACTTTTAAAAATTATTCCACATCGCATTTAATACAGATTTTTTCATTATATATGATACAAGAAACAAATTTTTAAACATATTAATATTTAAGAAGTCCACAATTTCAACCCCCTCATTTCTTTTGAAGAGAATCCATTTGTGACGCACACATCCCAATAGATTGTCTTGCGCTTAAAAATGAAAAATCAAGAAGCTTTTCATTAAAAAAAAATTAACAAATTTGTACAAATTTCATCCCCTTAAACGATATATTTTTCCAAATCACCATTTCGTTTAACACAAAAATCAGTATAGAATAAAAAAAAATTCAAAAATATCAATGTCCAGCTTTTTCAAAAATTTTTATCCCAACCTAAACCCCCCAAAAACCAAATTTTCCAAAAACGTTTCACAACAACTTATAAACAATCACCCAATTCTGATTTAAAACTATTTAAAAAAAAAAACATTTATCAAATTTTCAACCCCCCCCTTTACCTGGTAGCTTGGGGCACTTTTTGGAAATGTCAGATTCCTCCCTATGGATTTGAGCCTAACCGAGAATAAACCACTCACCTACAATCGAACCCCCATCATTGAATCTTCAATATCAATAAGTGAATGAGTAATTCCAGAGTTGCTAATTTAATTACTTTGAAGAACTTTTACATGAAGTAGCGATAACTCAAATATTCCCGCATTGCAACATGTGCTGCTCCCCGTGGACGAGTTTTCTATCCGTAGAGTGCCGACAATTCAAGTATTCCCGCACTGAAACAGTGCTGCTCCCCGTGTTGAAATCATTGACGCGTGGCGCTATCTCTGAATTAAATCATTAACTAGGAAATCCGCAAGCGACGTGATCGATCTGGTTCTTTATCTGTGGTTGAAGCTTTTAATAGTGTACAAGAGTTCCTTTCACATCAAAATAAGCCTCACCTCAACTAATTGAAATAGTAATTTATGGTAACTAGTTTATAAGATTGTATAATTGTTGATCTGTCTTATAGTATACTTCTTAACTGGAGTCTCCAAGACGTAATCTACAAAAAATATGTTTTTTCGACTGGAATAAAACATGCTAATATTTCAAGGTTACCTCACGTCAATTTGGATTAATATCAAACGTCAATTTGGAGTCGCGTCCAAAGTATTGATGTATGAAGTTTAAATTTATAAGATTATACGATTATCTCACAGTGCTTGAAGGACTTGATTTTCCCAAGATGTTTAACCAAGTTACCATCGAGAATGGTCACGTCCGATTCGATTACAACGGTGTAAACGTTTGATTTTTTCAACGAAAAATGGGCCATGATCTTTTTTGACACTATAAGAATAAACCGGGTCCGTTAGTATAATGTTGGCTGCAGAGAACGCTTAGACCTATTTGTAGACTGTTCTGGTAATCTGGTTTGACCACATGACCAGTTTCCACAGACGCCAGAGCCTATAGAAGCCATCTCTTGTAGGATGCTGCATCCATGAACAGTGCTTCGAGATGGATCAGTGCGGTCTACCGCAGATATAGCACACACACAAACACACCTACACATGTCTACACATGATCATGACCGTCTAGAGGTCTAAACTTTGAACGGACAATTTACCCAGACGTGATGCACCAGACTGGCCAGTTTTTTGCTTTGTAATAGGCGGGCAGTACCTACGCTCAAACTGTATCCAAGGGTATGGACTGTAGAGGAGTCTAAACAAAGGACTATTAATCCGATCTCTGGTTCCAGTAGCATTGGTTTGTGATGGGTTGTTGTAGGGAACTAGTAGTTATATTTTTCGTATATGTCTTTTCTATTGATTTTAATTTTCCCAGAGCTTAATTTATTTTACGGTATCTCTAGCGATACTCTATTTCAGTCCAATATTAATATTGTATTGCTTATGAACCATTGTAATATGAACCTTTATATCTATATACATAGATTCATCACGAGTCAATACCTATAGTAGATACTGTGCTGTTATTCGAATAAGGGCATACACGCTCTTGTGATCTTTTGATGTTGTGATTGAAATTAATAAATATTTCCTTAGGCTTTTATGAACGACGCCTACATTGCAATTAAATATTTTAAATGTAAATAGGTGTTTCTTCTAGTCCCCACAAAGATTCCTAGGATTCGAAGGAGGTCTAACCAATTATTATAGAAGGTAATAATACTTCATATTCGAATTTAAAATAGTTTTGTGCTGGGTATTTAAAATACAATAATAAAATAATAATAATAATATAAATAATATATTATTTAAAATACAATTCAAAAGTCTAAGTCATTCGTAACTGTATTAAAAAGTTTACGAACTTTCCCCCATGATAGGTGTGTCATCTTATCCAAAAACTGTCATAAAAACAAGTTTACAACCTCTTTTTTGATCTGTTTTTCAGCACCAAGCTTATGTCTCTACAAAAGTTCCTAAAATTAATTAAGTGATCTCATAATGATTGTTTATATAGGTCCAATATTAATTGTATATTATTGTTTCTACACAAGTTCCTAAAATTGATGAAGTTCGACCATATGACCATATTATACCCTCAGGTTGTTCCTAACACATTAGTTTGTTCTAGCGAAATAATACTTGCTGAATGATTCACCACAGTTTTATCATCCATGTGTATTGAAACAATTATAATCAATCACCAGATAAACAATTTTCCAACATTGCATATTTATGATGAACGGATAAACCTATCTAAAATATTATGATTCTCTCTACCCCCCCCCCCCCCTCTTTTATTCCTTGTGTTACCTTTAGTTTGTAATTTATACTTGACGATATTCAACTGTATAACAATGTGCTATGTTGAATAAATAATGTAACCTATAATAGTTGATAATAACCTGCCCGTAGTGTATAAAACAGGACATTTTTCCATCACTTTTTTGAGTCTTTCTTATGATCTTTTTCCAGTTCCTGCATATACAGAAAATTATTCGAGTAGCAGAAATCATCTTTCTTGTGAAATGAGCTGCGCGTAGTATTTGCTCATATTTATCAAATCTGAACCATACAAAATGTGTATGGATTTCTCAAAACGACTCTGAAACTTTCTTTTGACCTTGCTTGTTGACCAAAACCAAAATTCGTTGGCACAAATATGGTAGCCGAAGTTATTATACTGTGTCACGTTTCTAATGTAAGTGTAAATATCAGTGGCCGTGATTTAGTGGTTGTGTGCATCGTTACGGAGTCTTCGTCAGCTAGTAAGTGTCCCTAATACGAGTGCGCTTGTAATGAAAATGGACCTAACGAGTGTTTTGGCAATTGAGTCGCGCTCCTAATTATTCGATTTGTGTGTTGGATGCGGCGGCTGTTACCACTGAACGATTTCACCCTTGATTAATCACAGAAAATACGCACGAACGTTTGTAACGCCGCATAAGGAGCGATACGGACGCTGTGACGCGAACCAATAGCTGCCGCAACGGTAGTAATTACTGGCCAGTGTTATTTTAGAAATCGCAGCTCATTCATTAAGTTCAGCGTTGCAGATTGCTTCTTCAAAATGCAATGGTCAGTTTCTCTAAATCACGTGCAAGTATTTAGGTCGCACAAATAAATGGTGTACGATATTTGGAATTCTTGTTTGGGTAAGGGCTTTGTGGTGGATAGGTAGATAGAGTCTTTATTTTTCCACTTTTCAATACAAAGTGCTGTGACTGTGAGTGAAATTGAGGCACGAGAGCCCCCTTTCCCATTTAACCCACAATATTAAAGGAAATAGCGGAATTTACAATGAGAAAAGAAAACATACAATGACACAACTAAAATTAATAAAGCTGAAAAGATAAATAGCATTACCTACTCCTACATACACATAGACAGAGATGATTCAGATGATTTTATTTATGTAAATTTGCAATTTACATGAATGATAAAAGTATTATTATTATTTTCTCTATTTTTCACATTCTATTTGAATGGGCTCTTCTCATAAAATACAGGCATATGTGCCAGGTATTCTACAAGCTATTGTGAAAGGAATTTTCTTACAATGTGGCAAGTATTAAGTATGACTGACTTTTGGATTGCTGCTATCAAACAATTCATCCGCAGCTCTTTCAGACCACTTGTCAAGGCCCTTGGGACAATTCCAGTCGCCGACATGACAACTGGGACAATTCTTACAGATTCTAGATGGAATAATGCCTTCAATTCTTCAGCTAAAGCTGCATATTTATTGATTTTTTCAGCTTGAGTTGTTCTCATGTTGTGATTGAGTGGAATTGCCACATCAATCAGGAAGGTACACTTCTTTTGTTTGTCCATAATCATCACATCTGGCCTGTTAGCCATCACTGTCAAGTCAGTTCTGATTGGCCGGTCCCAGTATATTTTGGCTCTATTATTTTCAAGTACCGGAGCTGGAAGATAGACATAGTATGGGCACTCCTCTTCCACAAAACCATACTGTAAGGCTAATCTCTGATGGATGATCTTAGCCACATCATAGTGGCGCTTCAGATACTCCACTCCAACTAGTGATGAGCAGCCACCAACAATGTGGTCAATTGTTTCTGGGGTGATTCTACACCTGCGGCATTGATCATCTATGTCATTCTCCCTTAAGATCCGCTTTTTGTACACCTTTGTAGCAATAATCTGGTCCTGGATTGCCACAGTGAACCCCTCTGTTTCTGCAAACAATGAACCATGCTTCAGCCACAAGTTTGACAGCAAACTATCAACATGGTCCTGGCTGAGCATTTGAGCATGGGCGCCATGTAGCTCTTTCTGCTTCCATGCTATTACTTTCTGCTCTTTGGTGGTAAACATAGACAGAGGAGCAAACTCTTCATCAGCAAATCTTAAAGGAGTGCCTCCATCCATGTCATTCTTTATGATTACTCCATAGAGCAGTGAATCGACTTTCTCCAAGAAGTACTGTCTCTTATTATTATTATTATTTTAATTATTAACAACTCTCAGATCCCCTAGTTGAAGTGAAGTACGATGATTTTTGAAAAGTAATCATAATGGTTGAATAGTTTGAGTGTAAAAGATTATAAATGCAACAAATATATTATATTTAGGTATAGTACAGCAGAAATTATGGATGCGATTGTTTAAAAAATAAAAAACATAATAAAAATAGACCTTGGATCTGAGAGAGAGAGAAAGAGAGATAGACCATACTTATGATATACTTATAGATACTTATAGATATACTTATGCACAAATGGAGGGTGGTTTTTCTGATTCTAGATTCTCCTTAGATTCAAACAATAGTTATAAAACAGAAGATATTACAATCTTTCACTGGAATGTCCAATGCATTAGGAACAAGCTGGACTCAGTAGTGTATCATCTTGAGAAACTAAATGTTGATGTAGCCTGTATTGTTGAGAGTTGGTTGGAACCTGGGGAAGCAGAATTCTTTGGCATTGAAGGGTATACAATTGGAAATGCCTACTGTAGAGAAAACAGGAAGCATGGTGGGTGTCTTATATATATAAGGAATGGTCTGAAATACAAAAAAATTGAAATTATAAATAAGTTATCAATAGAAATGATCTTGGAAGTGACAGCTATCCAGTTATTGGACACAAATGCTATAGTTCTATCCTTGTATAGACCAAACACTGACAACAATAATCTGGAAATATTCTTGGAAAGACTGAGTGGGGTATTGGAAAACGCCTTCAAGTACTCTGATAGACTTATCTTATGTGCAGATTTTAATTATGATTTTATGAAGGATGATAACAATATTAAAGAGTTAAAAGAGCTTCTTGTTTCATTTGGCCTCAAGGTGGGTTTCAACAGCATTACTAGGCCTAGTGCATTAAATGGTGGAACATGTATTGATAACATCATAACTACAATTCATGAGAATTCATTTACAGTTGAGGTTGTGAAAACATGGTTTTCTGACCATTGGGCTCTGGTTATGAAAAACACTCTCCTTACTAAACAGACAAAAGGTAACATTACTGAAACGAGGACAATACGGCACATAAATGATAATGGTATCACAGATTTTCAAAATATGTTATTTAAAATGAATTGGACTAGTTTATATATCGAAAAAAATTTAGAATGGAAAACCTCATTCTTTTTAGAAACATTGAAGAACATAGTAGATGCAGCTTTTCCATTGAAAATAGTTCAAATTAAATCTACTGCTCCCAAACCTAATAAGGTTTACAGTGCAGAACTAATTGCTATAAAGAACACTTGTGACCTGTTGTACAGCGCATACCTTAGTACTGGAAATGATGATATCAAGTTACTTTATAAAAGAAACAAAAAAAAATTTAGGGACAAGTTAGATACTATTAGAAAAAATAAAAACGACAAGATAATTTCTGAATCAAAAAACAAAAGCAAGGCAATCTGGGAAGTAATTAAAAAACAGTCTAGTAAATCATCGTTAATAAAAAATAAAAGTCCATTAAGTTCAGACCAATTCAATCAATTCTTCATAGAAAATATAAGTAAAGTTGTTGCTGAGGTTAAAAGTAGGAATTCAATACATAGTCCAATTGATTTATTAAATGCTGGCTATTGTAAACCTTCTTCTAAATTTGAATTTAAATTAATTGGAAAAGACGATGTTGAGAGAGTTCTTGGGAAAATGAAAGCCAGCAATAGTACAGACGTGTACAACATAAGCCCAAAAATGCTTAAAATGGGTTGTGAGTATATTGTAGATCCTTTGATAAATTTAGTGAATAGTTCCATTATTGATGGTGTTTTTCCACAAAGTTTGAAGTTGAATAAAGTTTTACCTGTCTATAAAAAGGGTTGTAAATCTGATTGTGATAACTTCAGGCCAATTAATATCACCACCACTGTATCCAAAGTTTTTGAGGGTGTTTTGAATATCCAAATAGTGGATTACTTTGAGAGCAATTGTCTTTTTAGTGGCTCTCAGTTTGGATACAGAGTGGGGAGGAACACAGTTAGAGCTGCAGTGGATCTCTATAGGGATTGCTTGGACTCTTTAGAGAATAAGGGGTTTACTCAGACCAAGCTATTTGATTTATCAAAGGCTTTCGATACTGTTTCTCACAGGTTCTTGTTGGATAAACTCTCATTCTATGGGTTTCAGGACAGATCCATAAGGATGATTGAGTCATATCTTGGTGATCGTTTTCAAAAGGTAGCTTTTGATGGATCAGAATCCCAGTACCTGCCTGTCTCTCATGGGGTTCCTCAGGGATCTATATTGGGACCTATATTATTCATCATCTACATAAATGATCTCCCAACTATAGTTGGTCCTTCAGCTAAGAGTTATTTGTTTGCTGATGACCTTTGTGTATTTCTGAGTATGCCCACAGAGGTTTCCCTGAATATTGCTTCATGGGATGTGACTCAGTCAATTGAGAGGTGGTGTAACTCAAATTTGTTGTGCATGAATTCCAACAAGGTTCAGGACTTGAGGTTAACTTATAATAGGAGACTTCTAACAGTAGATGAGAAAAAAGAAGCAAAGTTTCTGGGCTTTACTCTAGATAATAGTTTGAATTGGTCCAGGCACATTGATATAACTGCCGGCAAGCTCAATAGAGGAATATTTATAATAAGAAAGTTGAGGACATGCGTCAGTGTTGATGTTTTGAAAGTAGTCTACTTTGCGCACATTCAGTCGCACCTGTCTTATGGTACATTACTCTGGGGATCAAAAGCATATACCTTTAAATTATTTCGAATTCAAAGGAAGGCAATCAGGCTCATTTGTGGACTGCCAAAGCATGCTCAATGTAGAGAGAGCTTCAAAGAATTAGAAATAATGACATTACCCTCTATTTTTGTGTTTCAATGCTTGAATTATGTGAAGGAGAACTTGGATAAGTTTGTGGAGCAGGGAGTATCCCATGAACATCAAACTAGAAGTAGGAACAATCTTATCACCAACCGCCATGCTTATGCTAGCACACAAAAAACTTTTCTATTTATAGGTGTAAAGCTGTTCAATTCACTCTCCGAGCAATTTAGAAGTTTACAACATCAAATTTTCAAGCAGAAGCTGAAACGACTCCTAATTATTAACCCTCTTTACACTTTTCAAGAGTTCTATGATCTAGCTAGGACTTTGTAATGCTTAATATCAATGTACCTTTCCATGTTACCTTTGGGGTGGGCCTAAAGTTCTTTGTTTGTAATGACAACCATCAATTGTATACATTGTGGGTAAAGTCCTGCTATCAACTATTATTGCTTTTGTTTTGAATTTTGATTTGAGTAGTTAGATTGTATCCCAAGACCAGGATAGCCTATAATTATATAAATTTTATCTATTTGATTTCTATATCTTGACATTTTGTACTATGTGACTGTCAATACATTATAATATTGTAGTGTTTTTAGAAAATAATCTATTCAAATTACTGTATATTGTATGACATTTATTGTATTGTGACGAAGGTAATGCTTCTGATGACCTCAGAAGCGGTTACAATAAAAATATTCTATTCTATTCTATTCTATTCTATTCCAGATAAAGAAGAGCGACACTAAGAAGAATAACATGAAGAGGGAGTAGTAGTAGAACAATAAGATAAAAAACGAAAGATGGAAAAAAGAAGAATAAAGTGTGAAAGAAAGAAGAAATTAGAAGAAAGCTGTAATGAGTGTTCACTGACCAAACAATATAACACTAATTTGCTGTATTTATTTATGGAGAAGAAACAATCCACAGTATAAAAGTATTTATGAAGATAATTGGTCAAGGGGAAAATAATAGAATTACAGGAAAATAATTTCTATAAAGAGAACATATAAAGTAAATGAATAATAAATGGAGAAGAAAGTGTGGAATTAGTGAACAGTTTGAGAAGGTTGTCCAAAGAAAGATCCATTAGAGGTTAGGTCAGAAGGATTTATGTAGAAATGGGTTTATTTAATATTTTGTACATAACAATTGAGTTTGTGCAGTAAGGCTATCAGACTCACTACATAAATGATAAGTGAAGGGAAAGAAGGGAAGGATTAAGGATTAAATATGATAAGTAGAAGAATTGATATTGGAAATATAAGTAATGTCTCGTTTCTGTCAATCAGGTTAGCTAGCCAATGCTATCAAAATATCGTAGCCCACGAGACTACGAAAATATTTTTATTCTTTTGTCAAAAATTATCGTGAATAAAAAGACGAAATTGACACAACCACATTTATTAAAACTTAGAGAAACTAGTTTTGGTTGTTACACCATTATCAATCTCTATCAAACTCAGTTTATAATAGCTCATCTGATTAGACTTGCCAGTTAATTCACTGATCGGCTGCTTGGACTAAATTATGACATCTGAAAATTTGATATAAATATGAAGATGTATTTCTGTTGACTGAATAAATAACATGATAAATTTGATTGGTCTTTGAGGAGGAATTCCTTGTATGGTGTTGATTGTGTAAAATGATGAAATTATGTTTGATATGTTATTGAAATAATTAATATAGCTATTTGTGTAACTAGAGTGCAAAATAGAATTTTTCTGCATCAAGAGAAACAGTTTTTTCATGAGCCAAAGGCGAGTGAAAAAAGTTTCTCGAGTGCAGAAACAATACTTTGCGCTCGTATTACACATTAAATTTTTCCTACAGTAATGTATAAAGTAATTTAAAGAGAACAAAACATACATAACCTGACAATTCCTCACATAACCTATTTTCGAATCACATCGATTTCAACAACAACAACAACAACTACAACAACTATTTCACAGCTGAAGCAGAGTAGCCAACCTATTTTTGAATGCAGAATAGGGAACCTGCGTATTACATGCTCACTATTTTGTGTTGTTAGGTTGCAAATTTGGAGTGCGGAAAAGTAATTTCCCGCACTGGTGCAGGAATAGACTATTTTGCGTGCTACAGTTGGTGCAAAAATAGGTACTTTTTCGGGTCACTGTAGGAAAAAATATTACACTCTCTTGGAAATAGAAGTTGTTGCTTTTATTAACAGCATTCGATGCAATGAGTTGTTATTTTAAAAATATTTGAAAACATATGATTATTATAAAACATTATGTAGTTTTATAATCATCTCAATCAATGTTTATTTTTGGAATGAAAATTATTTGAATTTGAAATCATTTTAGTTTGAATCATAAAGTTCTAAGAGAGAGTTGGGATCTGAAAGTTGTAGTAGTTGTTAATAATGTTGTATTATAACTAAAGAAAATAAAAGAAGTACAGTAATTTTTTGTACATCGCATTCCGAACCACTTAAAATAATGCTGTAAAGAAGTATAGCAAAGTACTGGACTTGGGGGAAATTGCGAGCTACCTTTCAGCACTTTTTGCACATGCGCAGGCAGTAATTGTGTGTATGTGTGTGGTAACATGCATTGCGTCTCACCAATTGAGAAATTCTTTTTCAACCATGGTTCTTTGTTTCTGCAGAAGTAGCATTCCAGGTTCCGGATGCCACCGAATGATAATGCATAATAACAAATTTGCAACCAAGGAAGTTGGACCGAAACTTTGAAGACAGTGAAGTGAAATTTTCCCACTCTCGCCAATTAATCTCTGCAGATTACGTGACTAATCCGTTCAATAATGATGTTAATCCATCACTTTTCCCTCTTTGAAAAACCGAAACACCATAGTTGATCTTCTCACATCAATTTATCTCGTGCATCTTTAATGACTCACTCGGTAATTAGCGTATTTTCTTTCATGAGAAAGCGATTTGAGAAAAACTGAAGAGCTAATAGGATGGAGGTAACGTTACGCAAGCGGCTGCCTTACTAGAAATCTCTTCCAATTGTTCAGTAGATTAACAGCCAGGAAGCTGGAAGATTTGAAGTGTGGCTTATCGCCAATCAGGTTACAACTTCCGATGTTTATAGCCCACTCAATTAAGGCTTTATGTCGCAGTGAAAAGCTGAAACAAGGTGTGAAAAGCTCAAACTTTCCCAAGTGTTTTTCCCAAGAGGTGTATTTCCCCATAAGTCCCCGAAAATCCCCTCGGTGCCCAATTTAGACCAAGTTATTTTGGTTCCTGATAAATTTCATCCCAAGTACTATCAGAGACCAACAATTATTATTTAATTTCTTAAGCTACAATTTAATTATAAATGAGTGAAAATAATAGACTACTTTACGTATGATTTTTCAATGAGAGCTACTATCTAAACATCTAAACGAATGGTTAGTTACCCATGTTCTAAAGTAACGTTATACCTGTTATACCTACCAAATGACTTGGAAAGTAAAATATCCAGTGCTTTTTTTTGTAGATTACGTCTTGGAGACTCCAGTTGAGGAGTATAAGATAAGTCAGATCAACAATTATACACTAGATACCATAATTACTATATCAATTAGTTGAGGTGAGGCTTAATTTTGATGAGAAAGGAACTCTTGTACACTATAAAAAGCTAAACTAAATATGGTGGTTTAAAAATATAACTTCCTGTACGCATTTCCGCCATTGGGTGTAGGATATTGAAGATATATTTATATAAAGACAAATGTAAGACATTTAAGACAAATTTGTATTAAACCCCTAGTCTAAAGATCTCGGTCTTGATTTTTTTTTTAATTTTTACTTTTGAGAGGTACCAGTACGCCGAACCGGTGCATACTGCACTGAGATTATCAAATATTTTTATTCAGTTTCGTGGATGTCAGACTTCATTTCATGCATTGTATATTTTGAACACGTCTCATCAACTTGCATTAAGATTATTTTACCAGAAGTTCAGAGAATAATAATTATAAAACCGTTTTTATGTCGAAGAATCTATGCAATACGAATGTGAGCGTATGTACAGATCGTGTGATATCTCGAAAGTATGGGAATCATCTATGTACATTTAATACCTGGAATCCGAGTGATTTCCAACCAGTTTAGCTAAAAATGGATACTTTATTAGACTTAATTTGCTCTCAGAGGAAATTGCTAAGTACCGCACACTTGAGAAACTACAAGCAGATACTGTATCTGTTATTTGTCACAGTGACATAGAAACCTAAAAGCGTGGTCATCTTAATTACCTTTTTTCAAGTCCATTATCATTCAACTATCCACCAGAAATTTTAATCAAAAGTCTTAATGAGAAAAATAGTCTTATCTTCTAGCTTTCTCTATGACGACATAAGTGATGTGGATGTTGAATGTATCTGTACAGTACCATAGCTGATTTCGACTGTACCAGACCTCAACGTTATGTTTTAGGACAAAGAGCGTACTACACAAACGAGGAGTGAGGAAGTTTGCAGTTTATTGCACTCCCCCCAGACTAGCCAGTCTCATTCTAGTTTAGAGCAAGTAAACATTCGTGTAAAAACAGTCTAGACTGCTCTATTGCAACATCATTCTCGACATTTATGATATTTGAGTATTCAATTTGTGGTTACATTTTTGTAATGAATCTCATCTCTTTTCGAATTTTACAATACTAACAAAAATGTTATTTATTTAAACAGAATTTATTAATTTCGAATTCCTTTAATTGCTATTAGTTTATACTGAAGACTTCCGCAATATTAACAACAGTATTGAATAGCTGATGGAAATCGATGAATGCTACTGTACAAAAATATCAGTCACCACCGGGAATCGAACCACGGACCGGTCGGACGTTTTTTAAAGGAATTCGAAATTAATAAATTCTGTTGAAGTAAATTTGTCAGTTTGTTCAATTGTCAAAAACTTCGAACTAACTGGTTATTTATTTAATGACTATTCGAGCATCAGTTCTTATTTCTGATGTATAATATTCTAGCTGTTGCGGTGATAAATAGTATACTATGATAATAGTGGTGCGAAAAAAATCCCTGAAGATTGTCCGTTGGATCCAGATCAATTGGGCTAAAAAACGCGGGCATTTCTTCATACTATGGCAGCTTATTATCCTGACAAGCCAACCATTCAACAGCAAACTGATATGACAAATTTCTTCACTATTTTTTCAAGATTTTACCCATGTGAAGCATTTGCTAGCCACTTCAGGAAACAATTGCAAACTAGTCCTCCAATGGTGCAGAGCCAAGAAGCTCTAACTCTGGTTGTGCTGGGTGCACAATAATGTAAACAAACGTATAGGAAAGCCGCAATTCGATTGCAGACAAGTTAATGCACGGTGGCGGGATGGTTGGCCCGATGGCTCATGTGATTGAACCAAACTAACATTCAATTGAACTATTCATATGTATTATCTTGCTGTGCAGAACTGACCTTTTTGAGTCGCGGCGGACGCGTTTCGAACTATGTTGTTCTTCTTCGGCGCTTGGTTGTTCTACTGCAGTTCACGAAAAATGGATAACCACAACAATAATTCAATTGAACTTATAAATTTAAAGTTAGTGATGTTCTGAAGATAAAGTAAAAGATTTTGTTAATATAATCAATTGAAAGTCAATTGAATCATTACAGAAGTTGGAATATAGAAGCTCAGTTCTAAAATATCTTTAGATGTTATATAGAATAGTTTTAGAAGGTGATTGATGACCGAATGAAAACTATGACGTACGCTAGAAGTACGCTTTTATGCAGCTAGTAATAAAAGCCTAGTAATATATAAGGCCTTCCTTATTTGGGTTTGTAAAACGCTAGCATGCAATTAGAAGTTGCATAATAATATTTTCAACCATATTTGTCAACGCAGCTAGCCTCCTTACGTATTTATAAACTGCAATAATCTATTTGATATTGCATACGACAAGGATTTTCCTCCTAAACTCAATTAAAATAATATATAGTTAAAATAATATAATAAAAATAATAGTTATGAACAGCCCTACGCACTTAACGACCAGCACAGACGGTTTGGTAGGTTCGTAAGGGTCTTCCCGGCAACAAAAGCCAAACTCTCATTATAATGAAGTTATACAGAATATACTATTGGGGAAATGGGAGTGTATTAGTTAAGGGCTTTGAACTAGAAATGAAGGAGACATTACATCTTCATCATCTCTGTTCAATGCAAAATATTTTGGTCGATTTCTATTAAGTAGACATGATTTCTCTTTCGGTAAATATATTGTAGTTTCTGGAGAATGTGCAAAATCACTTTCAGCCATTACTGACGACGGACGACCTACATGAAATTTCAAAATTATTTGCAACCTGCAATTGAACATGACGAAGAAGCCCTGAAATTATTTGAAAAAATTATTCCACGAATGAAAGTGACGGTGGACTCAATATTTTCACAAAAATTATACAGTTTGCAAACAGAGTTCAGCGTGTTACAATTGCAAAAAATAATGAGAGCAATTTGATTGGGGAACAGTGAAGATGATGACTTCATCCCGGGAATCTAGTTCACATTTTCGTGGTTCCGCTTCTACCGGATTGGCTCTTGCGACTAGTATATCAAGAAAATAAAGTATTTTTTTATACTTCATACTGTCTCTTGTAAAAGCATGCTCTGCAAGGATGATAATGTGGACCACATGTTAGAAATATATATATTTTAATACATGGATTCAAATATCAATAAATTGCAAGCAGGGATTCCGTTCATATCTGCACTAGTACTACATGCAACAGGCAAAATCCTTGTTTCCAGATCCTATGTACCTCAATCACGTAGTCTACCAGCCTTTCAACTAGAATTGATATAATTTGAAAAGTACACACATGCACTCACATAACCACTCAATCACGCGCCAGGCACGAGAGTGACTGCTAGTAGTTGGGAAGCAGGTTGTGCAGCCTTGAATTAAAATAACTGACTGATCAGGAATGTATCGAATTATATCGAATCAATTGCAAGCTGCATTCACTTACCTGTTTGGTTTTCAATGTGTGTCACACACTCTCTAAAAACTAGATATTTTGATCGTAATCAGCAAGGATATCGGTGTTATTTGTTCTTTTCTTTATTTATAGATAACTGCAAGGATATCTGTGTTATTTGTTCATTTATTTATAGATAACTAACAGGAAGCCCGATTCAATTGAATCGGAAAATTTTCTTTGCCATCCTCTTCTTCTCCTCCTTTTTCATCTAATTTTATTCTTCTTCCTACCCTCTTTTTCATTCCACTTCTTTTTTCTACTCTTTACGGTCAAGTTACGTTTACGATACGATTAAGTTAAGAATGGACGAATTTTGTCCAGACTTCGCCATTTTATGTAAATACGTCACTAGGATGTTCTTTGGTTAATTAATATCATTTGCTACCTATGCGATGGTAATTATGCTATTTTGAACTTGTTGAAGAAAGTTGAAAATTTAACTAAATAAATTATTCTAATCTAATATCTAATCTTTTTTCTCTTCACCATGATTCTCCTCATCCTCCTTCTTCTCCTACTTGAATCCCTTACTTCCAGTGTGACAGTTTCGTCGACAGAGAACAGCATCTAGTCGTTTATTACTATTAGATTTGACACCTAGAAATAGTTAGGGAAGTGATAGCCGTGAGCCGTAACAGGTATCTGTTTAATCAGATAGAGATCAGCTGCGTTATCCTGGGTCTATCTACTTTGTAATGGTGACCGATTAGATTGGCCAGCAAAAAAGACACTGTTCTCTGCTGTAAAATCACTTCCCGGTGGTTCGGAACCCACCTAAAACTGTAGATCCAGCTCATCAATCACCATCATCCAACTCATTACCTACGCACAGGTCTCAAACCTATGTGGACTTCATCCTAAAAAAAAATTGACACCTTGTGAGACTGAATAGTGTGTTGTTATGATAAGCGCTTGCTGAAGAAATTGTCGGCAATGAATTTTTAGAATCCTTTGTTTATGGAAATTGTTTTTTATATTTTTAATGAATAGAACCAACAAAAGCGAATGATTTTACATTTGTGAATCGTCATTAAAGTATTTAATTTCATTTGAAACCTGAAATTATTTCAGGTACGATTACAGTGGTTATCTTGTATTTGTCCAATAATAGCTAAAATGGGTGTTTTCCAAATCGTGTCTTACTTGTTGAGAACGTTGTTTGTGCTCTGCCTAGCCTTTCTCATAATATTAGCTGTTGGCCAGTCTTAATATAGAATAGAATATCCATTCGTCGGCTAACTTATAAAATAATTTAACGAGTAAATGTATTTTCAAAGTATCCAGTGATAAGGCTTTACATGGGAATATGTAGGTGATTCTATTTTAATGTTTTACGTACTTTCTTGTACCATGTGGCCGTTATCAAGATCTAGGTGGCAGTGGTGGTGTTATCTAGATAAAGAGTCCGGTGCTAGGCTAGGACAAGAAGCAAGGCAAGGAAGGCCGTGGTTTTGCATCAGGTGAAAGCTGAGAACGAATCACCTTTGCTCAACTATCATGGAGGCATATAACAGGCAGGTAGGTAGATTCCTGCGTTTGACTCTTGGTCAGTATTGACCCTAAACCTAGTATTGGAGTTTAGACTGCAGAGTACATAAAATGAATGGTTAAGAAATAGAAGGAGAGGATAAAATACAAAGCGGAAGAAACGAGGAAAGGAAGTTGGAGAAAAATATAAACTGAGAGAAAACAGAAAAAGTTTATTTGAAATACCATTCAAAAACATTATTAGGTAATTATTAACAGTCAAAATGTATTACTAAACATTAGCCTAGTAGGGTTAAGAAATAGTTAAGGAGAGGATAAAATACAAAGCGGAAGAAACGAGGAAAGGAAGTTGGAGAAAAATATAAACTGAGAGAAAACAGAAAAAGTTTATTTGAAATACCATTCAAAATCATTATTAGGTAATTATTAAACAGTCAAAATTTATTACTAAACATTAGCCTAGTAGGGTTAAGAAATAGTTAAGGAGAGGATAAAATACAAAGCGGAAGAAACGAGGAAAGGAAGTTAGAGAAAAATATAAACTGAGAAAAAACTGTAAAAGTTCATTTGAAATACCTTTCAAAAACATTATTAGGTAATTATCAAGTAGTCAAAATTTGTTACTAAACCAGACCAGGTCTAATCTATATTAAAGATAATAGGCCTATTTTATATTTTTCTTATTACTACACCATCCGATATTTATGATTATTTCCTTAATTATCCATTTTAACAAATATCAATTAAAATTCATAAAATTGCTCCTGATTTCAACATTAAACATTAGCCTAGTAAACATTTGCAAATGTGTTAGCTACTGGGCTTCATTGCATAGTTCTGATTATTTTCAGTTATTGGAAATTTTCTTACGAGCAGATTTTGATATTCTATTATTCATTCATATTGAATTACATTTTATAACATATATATAACTTGTTATGTTGCACTTCTAACAATTATCCAATTCAAAATACCTTCACTACTACATGACAAATGTGATACATGTAATAGTGAAGGACAATACACTGTTTTCGATCAATTTGAGGGATTGAATGAAGACTAATACAATATATGCTAGCTTCATATTTTTAAAGTGCCGTTGATGAACTTCTTTCAAAATTCACAAAAGCCTGAAACTTGAATGTTGTTATTTTTTAACTAGATTGAAATATTCCAACTTTTTCATCTTATGTCCAGGATGCGCCTTTCAAATAAGGTAGCCATGTTAGCACAGTCGCTTGTTTAAGATTAGATACTCTGGCTGGTTGCTATACCCGCGGTCTCAAGTTCGAATCCCGTTCAGCCTTGGATATTTTCTAACATCATTTACTTACCCCCGCTCAAGACTCATGTGGGCTTCATCCACCAAAAAAATGCAACTAGAATCTCTTTTATTAGTTGACATTATAAATTTAATGAAATATATTTATTATTCTCATGAAACCGTGTGTAAAATAATAAATATTTACCGTATTGTAAATGGTAACTAGTGTAGCTATAGTGTAGATTTCTGGCTCAAAATTCAAAATTATATTAACTTTTTTTGGACTGTGATAGTGCTTTGTTGAAAATGAAATAAAAAATGAATATTCTTTTTCTGTAAGAGGTGAAATTTCTAGTGAAAGAGACCTAACCTAAAATTTTGATTCTACTCTGAAATTTTGTGAAAATCAGTTTTGGGCAATAGACTGTTCTATTCACATTGATTGTTAGTTACATCAATAAATGAATAAAACAGGATGCAAGTGAGTGACAAAAATAAGGTAAAAATAAATTAGACATGCCAACCTTAATTTGTGTGTGATGGATTAAATTAATTTATTTTAAAGTTAGATTTCCTATCTACCGAATTCACAGTTTGTATTAGTCACTGATGGAATCGTCCACATTTTCTATTGGTTTATGGAAGGCAGTAGGCAGTAATAAACGCTGAAGGAATCTGATGAATTCAAATTTTAATTTATTGTTCACATCAATAAATTAAACACATTGCATCACACCACACTATCATCATATCAAAAACAATGAAAAATGATTCTAGTACTTTAAAAAAAATAATAAAACTAATGTACTTTTAATTAATAATGTACCTTAAATAATAATGTTTTTCTTTCTTTTGTACAAATCTCAATTTTGATATGATGAAATTGATGATGAAGATAATTTGATGAATTCATCAAATAATATGTCGTATATTAACTTTTCAAGTGAATTCAACGACTTGCAGTCAAATTTTTATTAAAATAAGTAGTATTTCACTTACTTCTGTAGGCCGAACGTTTCCGAATTGTTAAAACCCATCTTCAAGTCGTTGAATTCACTTGAAAAGTTAATATTAACTTCCTGGATTTCTTGTTCCATGACGAACTGCGTTGTTAATATTAACTTTTCATGTGAATTTAACGACTTGCAGTCAAATATTGAATGTGTAGATGTTTACTTCCAACCTTAAACACTGTTGATCTGTAGGATAGGATTGTAGCTTGTCTTGCCGAATTAAATTCCTGGATTTCTTGTTCCATGACGAATTGCGTTGTTATTTGACTGCAAGTCGTTAAATTCACATGAAAAGTTAATATTAATATTCGCTGTGGCTACGGTCACGGCAGCCGGGTCTCCATTGGTGTTCCGGCAGATTGGGACATCACTATAGCTTTGAACATTTACGCTTGCGCTGCTATTTATAATGTCATAGTGCTCAGTACCCCAGCGTAGCAAGCCTAAATACAGCACATTGGAGGGATTTTTACTAATATATTGGCGTAGGCCGTAGAGTATCTGAATACTGCGTAACTTATATTAGAACGGCAGATTTAATGTCAATACGATAATATAATATATTATATTATCTGATTATCACAGTATACCGTACCGTACTTATTACATTCATTCGCGCTTTCCTAGAATATAGAGATCATTATTTCTATGAAGCCTCATGCATCATTGGAACAGAGCCATTGAACACTTTTTTTACTTTTAAATTCAACATTTGAAACCCCTTATAGAGAATAAAGTCTTCTTTTCAAGTATTTTATGCTGTACTAAACATTTATGTCTAACCTGTTAGTGAATGATAGATAACTTGTAATTCAAATTACCGTATTGTATTTTTCAATTGCTATAACTTTGTTCTCAACAGCGCACTGGACTAATTATTGAGTATCCAAACGTTTCGAATTTTCCAACAGTTTTTTGTGACATCTACACACCCTAAGAAGCAATAAACTATTGAAATGTTTGGGGTCACAATTTTCTCACAAGAAGCAATAATTCATTGAAATTTTTTGGGGGTCGCAATTTTCTCATGAGAATTTAAATTTAAATAAAAATATGAAAATTTTTATTTTTATTTGAAAAATTAATAATTTGCAAACATATGAGGAGCTCCAAACCATAAAACGATTTAATTATTAATATGATATAATATGATTCAATTATATATATACGATATAATTATTTTTTGTTTATCGGGAAACATAGGTTAGGTGCAATAAGGTTGGGAAACCACTTTCCCCCAGTTGGCTTTACGCGGGAGTATACACCCATCGGTTGAGAAAGAAAAGAAAATTTGGCGCAGGCGCAAATGTTCAAAGTCAGTGAGTCATCTATCTGCCGGCTACCCAATGGAGACCCGGCTGCCGTGACTGTAGCCACTGCGATTAATATTAACAACGCAGTTCGTCATGGAACAAGAAATCCAGGAATATGTTGTATGTTCCATATACAGCCGGCATATTCAATATGATTGTGTAAATGCTAGTTTTCACACACTATCCATGTTCCATCCCACATAAAATTAGTCGGACCTACTCCAAATTTGGCTAGTTTACTTTCGATTGCGAAATGTAAATTGTAGTGATAAGTGAAAGAGACGGATTAACTGCTGCCGAACAGATGTTTGTGGTGGAGCTTAACGAAAAGAAAAGTTCAGAAGGATGTAAGAAGTAGTGTTATTGTAAGTTGGCCAATAATTTCAGTATTTACGTGGGGTGTTATCTCATATCGAACGAGTGGGATGACATAAATGAAGGCGACATGGTGTGCAAATGACACAGCAAGGTGTTGGAAAACAAGAGGAAGATTAAGAAGTATTGGGAGAACTGTTTTAGAAGAAGGAAAAGAAGAAGAAGGTGCAAATAAGTTGGAGACAGAGATGTGGTCGTCAACCCACACACCGTGGTGTGCTACACCTGTACCGCTCGTTTGTCTTTGCCAGTTTCGTTATTATTCTCGTTTATCCTTTGCGGCCAGACTAACCGAGGTTAAAGAACCTATTACGGTCGCGAATAGGAAATGAAATGAATGTATTCCGTCCAGGCGGCTCTTGCTCTGATAATGTGCCTTCGTGCCTTCTGCATAGACTTGGGGCTTGAGGAGCTCTGCTTTGTATCAAGGCACCACGTAGGCTGTGTACCAGAAGCTGAATGTACTGAATGTACCAGGTGGAAAGTATTTTGTTGAGTATTCATGCATTTTAGCAGATTATTTAGATATTACTAATGGATAGACTAGATAATAGATAA
Source organism: Conomelus anceps (assembly GCA_948455865.1). Taxonomy (NCBI): domain Eukaryota; kingdom Metazoa; phylum Arthropoda; class Insecta; order Hemiptera; family Delphacidae; genus Conomelus; species Conomelus anceps. Next base: position 38,251,442 of record OX418226.1, read on the forward strand.
ATAAAGACTCTCATAAAATAAATTTCAAATTAACAACTGGGCCATTGGCTTTTATTGGCTAAGATCGGTTAGCGGAAAAATTCATAAATGGAGACTATTTATATAAACAGTGCTCTTTTGAAATAGCTGTAAAATTCATAAATGCAGACTACCTATATAAACAGTGCTCTTTTAAAAATAGCGGTAAAATTCATAAATTTCAAAATTCATAAATGCAGACTATTTATATAAACAGTGCTCTTTTAAAATAGCGGTAAAATTCATAAATGCAGACTATCTATATAAACAGTGCTCTTTTAAAATAGCGGTAGAATTAATAAATTCACACTATCTATATAAACAGTGCTATTTTAAAATAGCGGTAAAATTCATAAATTCACACTATCTAAAGAAACAGTGCTCTTTTAGAATAGCGGTAAAATTCATAAATGCAGACTACTTATATAGACAGTGCTCTTTTAAAAATAGCAGTAAAATTTATAAATTTAAAAATTCATAAATGGAGACTATTTATATAAACAGTGCTCTTTTAAAATAGCGGTAAATTTAAAAATTCACAAATTCAGACTATCTATAAAAACAGTGATCTTTTAAAATAGCGGTAAAATTCATAAATTTCAAAATTCTAAAATGCTGAATATTTATATAAACAGTGCTCTTTTAAAATAGGGTAAAATTCATAAATGCAGATTATTTATATAAACAGTGCACTTTTAAAATAGCGGTAAATTTAAAAATTCACATATTCAGACTATCTATAAAAACAGTGATCTTTTAAAATAGCGGTAAAATTCATAAATTTCAAAATTCTAAAATGCTGAATATTTATATAAACAGTACTCTTTTGAATAGCGGTAAAATTCATAAATTTCAAAATTCGTAAATTCAGACTGTCTATATAAACAGTGCTCTTTTAAAATAGCGATAAAATTCATAAATTTCATAATTCATAAATGCAGACTATCTATATAAACAGTGCTCTTTTAAAATAGCGGTAAAATTCATAAATTTCTAAATTTATAAATTCAGACCATCTATATAAACATTGCTCTTTTAAAATACAATATAGGCTTCTATTGGTGAAGTATCAATAGTTCACTGTAATAATAATTTCTCTGGATGATGGGAAACACATCCAGAGGAGTTTATTGATATAAGCTCAAACATTGCAATATATTATTAAATAGAGAAAACAAAGTGATTTGATTTACTAAATTAAACAAAAATATGATTCCCCACTACAAAACTATGTGTCGGGGTGATTGGTGTAAACTATGCTATAGCTTTGAAATATACGATGGATTCAGATGAAATTATTTGCGCAAATTTACAATTTACATGAATGATTACAGTATTATTAAGATTAGCAACTATCAGGTCCAATAGTTGCAGTTATATACATGACAGTGATTATTGATGCGGTATGTAGTAATAGTAAAAATGAGAGTTTGGATCTGAGAGATGGATTTCACAAAGTGGCGAACTCTTGGCCATTGAGGCCATTCTTACACTCAACCTGCTCAACATGTCCTATTATTTTACATTGATATGGATGAAATTGTTTACTACGGGTTATTTAAATAAGATAAATCAATTCAAATGAGGTGAACTGAAACAAAAATAATTTAAAAAAATTCTTTATGAGTAGTGTAAGAAATTCAAGTAAAACTCAAAGAAATTCAAATAAAAAATTGTACAATACTACAGTATTGGTACAAAAACCAATAATAATGTAACATGTAATTTGAATACAAATGTCAAGAATCAATTATAATGTGAATTACCGGTATAATGAATAATACAACATAACCAGATCAATAAATAATCATGATTTTAATTATTTCAAATAATAATAATAATAATAATGGTAATTTTTATCTTCAATTGATGTATCAAAAAGAGAGAAAAAAAGCAATAGTAATTTTTTAAATTGAAAATCCACTTGATAGATCAAATTAAAGCAATAATTAATTTTCAGTCTAGAGAAGAAACTTCTGTGACTGTGATGTTTGAGGCTGACGAAGCTTCTTTTCAGAAGTGAAATTCATCCCTCAAGCATCTCTAATACAAGTGAGTAAAACAATATATAAAAGTGAAATACAGTGTCAGTTTTAATATTAGATTGGAACGTGAACTATTGAAAAAATGTCAGTTCAAGGCCAGCTATATAATTAATTAAGTAGAGGGTCAACATTACTTGAAAGTACAGTTGCGAGCTCAGGTATTGAGGTGATGTATCACCCCCGAAATTCACAACCATCACTAGAAACCCTTTTTTGTGTGTTTTTTTATGGTGATAAGTACTATTTTTCAGGTGATATCTCCCCCTGAAATATTTTTTTTTAGATTACGTCTTGGAGACTCCAGTGATGAAGAGTATAAGACAAGTCAGATTAACAATTATACTACTGTATCTTATACACTAGTTACCATAATTGCTATATTAATTAAGTCAGGTGAGGCTTAAATTTTATTTGAAAGGAACTCTTGTACAATATAAAAAGCTTTGTCAACTAAATATTTTTTCAGTTGTTTTTTAAATATTTCTATATCAGTGGTTCCCAACAGGTGGTCCGCGGACCCCTGGGGGTCCGCAAGATATAATTAGAAATTGGAATAAAAATATATATTGGTACAGATTTTCAAAAAGTATAACTGTGCACTGATGGACGCACTCTTATTTCCACAAATAAATCATGACTTTTATAATATTACTGTTTTCTTATTCTTCACATGTTTTGAATAATAATAATAAAGGCAAAATTGAACATAAAATTTAATATCCATCTTTTTTCTCAAAATGTAAACCTTATTCCTAAAACTAAAATAATTTAAAATAAAACTCAATTTCGCTCTTTCTAGTTACTTGGTACTGTGATATGGCAAGGCACCAACCATGTATCAGTATTAGCCTACATTAGCTTAGCGGCTAAGCTCATTATAATTACAAAAGTGGGAATGAGAAAATTTATAACTTTAGGTTCAAGAATTAGGGGGGTCCTTGTCATTATAGCGACTGGATGAGGGGGTCCTTGGAAAAATTTTGTTGGGAATTCCTGTTCTATATTTTCAAGACTCTTAGTTGATATCCCTCCGAAAAAAATTCCTGATTCAATACGCATAGGCGTGTTAAATACACAAAAGTACAGATGTTTGGCTGGATCCTATATCACATAGGTACAGATATTTGGCTGGATATGGACGACTGTAAGTGACCGGAATCAATCATGTTCAATATTGGGAAGGTAAGCGTCCAATTAGGAAAGGAGAGAGAAATTTCTGAAAGCATAAACCAAAGTCACGGTCGCTGTAATGGATTCGTGATTGCGCCTTACTATGCAAACATGATTTGAACCATTGATTTAAATGTTTCTCGGTCGTTTTAAAAACGTACAGATGGCGGTGGGAAGGCGTACTATACCTTACAATGATGGCTGTCCTCTTCCTTAATGGGAGCGTACGCATGCATAAATTTTGCTAGCTGTCTAGATTTGTATGACATGGGTATTTATATAGTAATAACGGGTCTGGAAGGCCGTCTGCTATGATATTGTTCGGTTCATTTTTCACGTTCTGGCAGAAATTATAGTTTCCGTGAATGGTTTCCTTTTGCTTTCTGCTCTGCTGGGGGAATGGCTGCGTCCTAACTGATTATTACCCCGAGGATGAGAAGGGAATGGTCTAAAGAACCGGGTCAGTATCACTCGAATCCCAATGCGAAGGTTGTGGGAAGGTTTCCTTTTCTGTTTTCGATGTATATGAACACGCAAAAGAAGCTAAAGAAGACGAGGAAAAGGAGAAGGAGAAGAATAAGAAGAAACTATGCACAAGAACCGTCTGTCACTTTCCGATGGTATCGTTCCAATCGTTTGGGAGTCTCTTGATCGTTTGTTTATTTGGAAACCCCGACCTGAAGCCAATCACCTTAACATAGATTTCTTATTGTGTAGTTTCATATATTATGGGAAAGTGTTAGGATTGTACTGCTAAAAGACTCTACACTTAGTTTCCCACTATAAAATTACAGAAATTTATTTCAATTGATGTGGGAATAATGTTTAGTTGTTCAGTTTCATTCATTCAAAGGGAAAAGGATACTGACAGTCATTAATCTGTATATATTTCATGCAATCCTTCATGTAAAGAAGAACCTCCATAACTATCAGCTGAGATCCGATGTTCACACTCACTTTACTAGAAACAGAAAACATATTGAGATACCCTATCATCGTCTTACAAAATCTTTGAAATCATATGACAACTTAGGGCTTAGACTATACAACAGTAGGTTACCTGAATTTTTAACAAATGTTCTAAGTAAGGATTGGTTCAAGATAGAACTCTATGACTGGCTGGCGTTTAGGCCATTTTATAGTGTAAACGAGTTTTTTGAATGATGATCTAGTGTGTAGGTGATAATTATTGTACTGACGTTGTCGATTACCATGGTGGTTACATGACAATAACATTTATTTATTTATTTATTCATATGTAGTTCCAGGTGGGATGTAGAGTTCAACTAAGTAATTTCAATTGAAGAGGTATTTTTTTTTTTACGATGAAGCCCACATAGGTCTGAGACCTGTGCGTGGGTAATGAATTGGGTGATGGTGATTGATGAGTTGGACCTACAGTTTTAGGTGGGTTCCGAACCACCGGGAAGTGATTTTACAGCAGAGAAGAGTGTATTTTTTGCTGGCCAATCTAATCGGTCACCGTTACTAACAGGACCTACGAGAACGCAGCTTATCTATCTGATTGAACAGATACCTGCTACGGCTCGCGGCTATCACTTCCCTATTATTAATATTCAGTTTTATTTTAAGCTTATCCACACTTTGCCTTTTAAGCTTATTTATGTAGATTTTAAAGCGTATTTAAATGTGGAGCTATTAATATTCAGGTTATTTATGATGCATTTGTGAAAATTATTGAAACATTCTATTCTATTTATTGAATAATTTGCATAGAAACTGATTTGTTGTTTCAATGATTGATGATTTCAGCAATGATGAACTGAATTTTATTCAATGGGAACAATGCAATTTTTTCATAGAAACCGGCTCATTGTACTCAATGTTATTGTTATTATTAAGTCAATGTTGGCATTCTATGGAAACAAATATTATTTTATTCCAACTGACAGACATACTTTTCTATTTTTAATTATTATTTTCAACTACTTCAAGTGAATTATTTATTCCTATCAAGTAGATTGTACCTTATTAACATAGTTCTATTTTTAACAATCATTATTATATATGTATATAGATATTACAAAATTGCATGATTGTAATTGAATAAATTTAATTATTGTAAATTATATGGATTGGCAATTGTTGAATTAATTATGAATATTAATACGAAATTGTCACAACCACATTTATTTAAATAGTGAGATACTAGTTGAAAATAATGAAAAAATAGACGAAATTGTCACAAATATATACATATCTTCCGCAATATCACCGTCGCCACTACAAAGAGAATTAAATAAATTATTGAACTTTTTTTAAATTTTCATCTATTGGTGTCCTTTTTCTTTGATTAAAAATTTCTTCTAGGAGAAAATTCATCGAAGCCCCCTTTTTTTAACGGCAATTCTTGTTTAAAAGGAAAAACCGTTGACTGGTACCCGTTTTAAGGTGTAATGTCTGAACGTAGGATGCAACGGTTTTACTTGTGTTGAAACAGTTCCTTTTGCTTATTTCAGGGACGTTGAAAAGCTATGGAAGCAAATCGCCGCCTCTACTTCAAGGTGAGTGAAATTAACCTCTTTATTATTGTTATTGGCGTGTGGCACTTGTAAGGTAAGGCGCTAGCTGACTACATGACACAGATTACGATTGGTATAACTTGGCGTCGTACTCCCACAACATTAGCACTGACATCATGCTCTGTGGACCTTTGCTACGATGACGAAATATGAGTGCTGTCTGTTGTATGACTCAAAAACACGTCAACATGGAATTCAATAACCGCCAGCCAAGTTTACTTTCTATTGAAAAATTACACGTGTCTAAAGACTGTATCCTATGTACGATAGTGGGAGGGAGTGGGAAAGAGTTACCGCCGGCGTCTCTGGAACATTTTTGCGTTCCCAAACACTTTTTCTATCTACAGTTTCATCAAAATATAGATGTGAATCTAGTGAGATTAGATTAGATTATCTTTCTCCAAGTAAAGTTACAAATTTTACATATAAGTAGTTAAAAACAAAATTATCAACATCACATAGATACTATAGTAGATTCATATAATGCTAATTTTATAGTGCAAGATATTATGTACAATGATCTCATTTGTATGCTATTGATGATATCATGTTGATGACATTCGAAGTGATGCAATTTCATGAAATGGCGAATTTTGTACAAATATTCTTCCATTCTTGACGCTTAAGCAGTAGGGGGGGGGGGGGGGGAGATGATAAAGGAGATGATTCTCCCAAAATTCTAAAATTCTCAAGTGACACTAAAAAGAGCTTCATTTGTTTCTTTTAAAGGAATGAGGACCTTTTTTTATGTAATATTTCCCAAAACAAAATATTTACAGTAGGCCTACTTGATATCCTCCCGAAAAATCTTTTGGATTCGCCCCCAATTGTAAGTTAGATAAACCGTTCAGGAATACGTATCTCTAAAAAGAGCTTTTTCAAAAAAAATAGTTGTCCAATATTTTATTTATCTCTAATAATTTGTAACCGATTAGATCGGCCAGCAAAAAAGACACTTCTCTGCTATAAAATCATTTCCCGGTGGTTCGGAACCCACCTAAAACTGTAGGTCCAACTCATCAATCATCATCATCCAACTCATTACCCACGCACATGTCTCGACCTATGTGGGCTTCATCTTAAAAAAAAACTCTGAAACCATGAAAATGACTTATTTATGTTTATTAAACATGACTCTTTAATCTTATTTTATTACTTCATTTTCAAATTCTTCTAGCTTGAACCATCGTTCCATTCAATGTTAGAAAAGAAAGTCAGGACTGTATTCTATGTTTCTAACCTATGTCCGGCATTTTTGAAATGTTGTCAAGATCAGCGATTTCGAAAAACGTTACGTCTAGGAGAAATCTAGCACTGTTATTCCTAGATAATCTTAACGAGTAGTAGGTATATGAATACGAGATCTATGCAAGATTGTAGATGGCTATGCTAAACAAGGCATGAGTGTGGGGATATCAGTTGAAAAAACTTTCAGCAGGCAAATGCAGATTATGACAATTCCGAAATTATCATGAATTTGTAAGCACTAGCCTCGAGAAATGTTTTTTGAGGAAGAGAAGGATTAAGCTATTAATGTAGGCGTACTTCTTGAAACACAGATACACCGCCTGTGGGGCTCTTATCATTTCTCAAACGGAAAATAGATTATTCTAATATTGAGTAACGAAATTAACCTCGGGTTGATTATTAAAATTACAGTGTTTTTCTAACGTTGAATCAAACATTAGGTGAAAGGATGGAAGTATAGGCAGTAGACATCTTGTGCTGTGTAAACATCTGTTCCTTATATCACTGTTGTATCTTACGTTCTTCAGTAGTGCAGCTACTCACTACTTTCTCGTGTCTTTTTTCTTATATTTGAATCTAAGTAAGTATGATACTATAATAAGTGTATGACTTTTATGGCTTAGGATTCTTGAAACCTGCCAGGGGAACAAACTAATTTGACTCTAACAGTTGCTGTCAAATGTGTAATTTCTACATTCTTGACCTCCAGAGCAAGGTGCACCTAGAAACTTATTGTACTGGGATTCTCATAAAATTATTATAAAACGAAAGTTTTTAATTATCAGAATACAGTATATAAGCTCAACATGCCTGCAGATTTATTATTCATATGCTACAAAAGTGAGTAAAATGAATCTCCTTTAATTGCAAGTATTTAAACAGTGGCAGCGGCGGTGATTGGCAATTAAAAGTGGGGGGGGGGAAGACCTGGGAGGTCTTGGGGGTATGGAATACCTCCCAGATAAAGGGGGGTCTGGGGGAAAATTTTTAAACTTAGCAAGGCTGGAAATGAGTTTTTAAGCTGTCTAGAACTAACATATCATGTTGTACTGCAAATGCTAATATTTTTGTTAGTACTAAGGATATACTGTTATTGCAAACAGACACAAACTTGCAAATGTCTGAGACATATTTACATATAATAGGTCGCAAAACTGTTTAAATAAATTTTAATAGTTACACTGTTTGTTTGAATTAATTGTAATAGTTATACTAAGAATGTCACATAATTCTGCATAAGTAAGCATTATGAGGAAACTACATACGTCATTATTTATGAGTTGTTTGACTGAACTTGCTTTGTTATCAACGTGCCCCTATGAAAGGCCCCTGTTAATGGCCTCTATAGGCCCCTTCTGAAAATGGTTAAAGCTTATTATTAGCATTATTTTATTGAAGTCTCAAAATACGCCGCAAAACTATGATGTTTTCAACATTAATCATTTTATCATCAGTTTGTAAAAATTTAAAAAAACCCTCTAAAAGTGCGGGGGGGGGGGCTAATCGCCGCCACTGAGCAGTGGTATTTAATATTATGAAATCTATAATTACCCATTGCATTTCAATTGATATGAATGGTATTCAAATTCTTATATTTCCTGACGATCTTCTAATATCAACCATTCAATAATTTTTCGTTGCTTTTGGAAAACAGATGTTTTCAGTTCACTTGTGCGTAGTGTCTAGCCTACTTGCTAAATTTTCTTCAGTAGCTTTCAACACTCATTCTGTTTTCACCTTCATTTCTTAGTTTTCTATTTCAAATCGTATCCCCTTCTTACAGTATTCTACTTTCTATTTTTGTAATGTACAGAGTGTTTGAAAAAAGAACTCCCTGGTGTCATAGAATCTGTACGGGGACATTTATTATGACATGTTGACAGAGTATGTCTTTCCCCAATTGAAAGATATTGAGGCTGAAAAAGGGCTTGTGTTTTTCAACAAGATGGCGCTCCACCTCATTACAGTAACCATGTGCGTGCTGATATGTTGGTGAATATGTGGCGAGAAGTGGAATATCAGGGCAACAAATGGATCCCACGTTGAAGTCTACTAACATTCAAACAAAACTAGAAGGTACTCTCTTTCATTGCATTTAATCATTGATGTAGTTTTTCATTAATTTCACCAATTCGTTTATTCTTGAAACTAAGGAGTTCTTTTTCAAACACCCTGTATATTACAAAAATAGGAAGTGGAATACAGTAAGAAAGGAATGCGATTTGAAATAGATAACTAAGAAATGGAGGTGAAAACAGCATGACTGTTGAAAGTTACTGAACAAAAATATTGTGTCTCATCCTCTGAGTTGTCCTCACATCCCACAAAATCTGAGTTCTTCTCATGTAATTGATTTTTAAATACTATACTTCTATAGACTTCTCAGTCTCATGTTTTTTTAATCCAGTTGACATAAAAAATATTTTATTTCTTCTAAAATGTCACCAGTGTCTTTGTGTTTTTTTTCAACCATGTTGAATGATGAGGAATGCATACTCCAGAATATGATTACTCTCAAGAACCTGGACAAAAACTTAATTTCATGTTTTAATTGCGCAAGGTCATTGCCCGCAGAAATTCATTGTATCATTCCGGAACTTTTTCTTCGACCCTGTTGCCCGCCATAGAATTACGTCTGTCACTTTTCTTCAAAGCTGTTGTACACTAAAAGACTTTTCAGCGGTGGATGAACTTCTGCTGCCACCCAACCCAGCAAGCGCACACCAAGCGAGATTGCACTCGCCAAAACTGGTTTTTTGCTTATGGCATTCCAAACATGCTTTGCTACTAATTCTTATTTTCTGAATCGCAAATTTCTTTGTTGCAGTGCCTGTCACATCGCGAGTTGCACATGGGTTTTTCGAGATGAAGGACTAGAATGGGAATCCCAAGCATTTTCATCCTCTCTATTTCATGCCATCATAAACTTTTTAATTCAATCAGTAAAAATCGATATTGATCGCTTGAAAATCTTTTCTGAAACTTTTTTTTTAAGGGTGAAGCCCACATGGGTCTGATACCTGTGCGTGGGTAATGAGTTGGATGATGGTGATTGATGAGTTGGACCTACAGTTTTAGGTGGGTTCCGAACCACCGGGAAGTGATTTTACAGCAGAGAACAGAGTCTTTTGGCGCCTATTTCTTCTTCCGATTAGGCCTACACTGCATAACTTACTCTTTCTGTTTAGGTCGTATGACTGTTTTTTTGTAACTGAGTTCTATGATCCCATAATTTAGGTCCATTTTCTACATCTTATTGTTCAAGCTCTGTTTACAAAAGTAGAAATACTCCTGTGTTTGTATTTTGTATGATGGTTTTGGTACCGCCCACAATACATTATTTCAAATATTCTTGTAGAGGCTATAATTGAATTTTTGTGTCGTATTTTAAAAACTTTTATTTTAAGTTGCTTGAGTAGATGATCCGTCAGTATCGTGTATTTTTTATTTTTTATTATTCTGTTATTGTGTATGGGATTATTATATCGATCAATTATTGAAGGTTGAAATGAATGAGTGTAACACAGTGACTGAATATATTGAGGAACATGCTTTTCAACACCTGAGGACATATTAATGTGAATTAACACATGAGCTCACCCCTTGACGATCCTGATGAGAAGATAAAAATTTCACGATTCCCCGATCCATGGACCGTGGCGAAGACACTGGATGTAAGATGTATGATGAGTAACTCGGTAATTTAATTTCATAAGGCACCTCATAATGTTGTTGCTACAATGAGGCATAAGTATGATTCTTTTTATTTGAAACTGAATTTAAATACTAAATGATATCAAACCCTTAAATTATTCACTTTTAGCCTATGTTGTCCATGGTCCAAATTTATCAGTTTTTATTATCAAGAGAAGACGGGTAGATGAGACTTAAGCGTTAAACTTATTTCAACTCCGATGTAATCAAAAGAATGTCAACTCTCGATAAACATAATATGTTTCTCATAACCGGAGACTTCTATCTCCATCTTAAACCTTGAACAAGGATGTTACATCATTTTCTTGATTTAAAAAATTGAATACAAGGACCTTACTGAACTGTCTATTACCTACAGTTGTTCAAACATAGACAAGTATTGGATTAGAAGATTATCCACTTTTCACAATTGAGCTGATAGTTTGCAGCTGGCATGTTGCCAACTTTCAAGGTACAAGATACACATGTTCAGATAACGGTACATGAAAAACACGAAGTTACATAGTCTGCGAGTGTCACACTGATGTTGTCTTTGTTGTCAATGATGTCATTGTTTAAACATGTTGCTGTCACACTATTCGCAAACTGCATCATGTTGTCAAGTCAAACTAGGAATTGTGCACATGTTTTTCTCCAAATAAAAGAATCGTAATTTTGGCCTGGTTTTTTATACCTGGTCTACCGCAGTCTCTCAGGGTTTCTCTTCCGTAATTCCATTCATGGACGACATCTTTGATCAGAGTCCGTTATTGTCGGTTCCTTTTTTACATAATTCGTATTTCTTCTACTTCTGCCTCGAATACGCCAATCAACAAGAGCAGCGTAATTGGTTGCTTCCTGAACTGGTGTCCTAATTAATTCGTGCGTATCCTGTGCAGTATATTTGTGAATAAATCACAAACGGACTCTTGAACAGATTAATTGAAGAGTGTTTCTAGGATATTTATTTGAGTGGTCCTCTAGGAGTTTGTAAAAAATTGCCGGGATGTTACATAGTTGGAAGTTTTTTCAAGAGTTCAGTACTAAAGTGTAGTCAGGAGCTATGAAATTATGCTTGTTCCAATTAATTTTTGGGAAGTGCATTGAAATCAATTTGGAACTGGAGTGTTTTAATCATAGTTGATGTGAAAAAAATAGTTTTCAATTCAAGCCTTTCTCCAAGTTTGCCGGCTACTACTTGGGTATTTTTCGAATATCTAGTTTTTTCAACTTATAAGCTATTATAATGATCAATCATCCTTGAGAGTATGATAGAGCTACTAGTACTAGTACCTTATGCTACTTTATAGAGTACTAGTACCATATGTTTTTCATAGTTAGTTCTGGGTGCACCCCACTCAGCTCCCAGCACTTGAATTATCAACTTTTGCATCTCCACTATACTTTACTACTAGTTACTAGGAGTTACTCTCTAGGTTTCTTCATTTTTTTTGTTTTTTCACTGTTTTTCCTCATCAGGAATCTATTCGTAGATTTTCCATTATTGTATTGGACTTATTCTCCTGAGGTGAGACTCAGGATCATTCTAATTTTTGCATTGTAGCTATTCTCTACACTATCAATTGTTAAATTAAATTACATTTATAAATAAATAGATTTAATATAAACTTAATAAAACAACTTTTGAATGGAAATTAACTCACGTTATGGCGTGACGTACACAGTGTACTGTGGGTCGTCTGACGATGCTCTAGACAACAGAGCGAAACGGCCGTCACGCCATAACGTGAGTTAATTTCCATTCAAAAGTTGTTTTATTAAGTTTATATTACATATTAGTGGAAACAAGATGGATCTTCAACATCAAAATAGATTTAATTTAAAACAATAATTAAATTGCCCCCTTCCATTCTGCTATACCTTGCATCGCGTCAAATACAAAGAAAATAAAAATATATTTACAGTATAGAGAACAATATATATTTGAAAATGTCATCTTCTTTTTTCAATTTTGTACTACCTGCGATTTTTTATTATCATTCTTTCTGAAACTACGCTGGCAGAGGAAGAACAGATATCATTAGCGTTGATTTTTATTTTCCCTTTTTCTAAGCTTTTCATTGTTTCAAAAAGTTTATTGCTACCCATCTCCAACGTTTCCAAGACGGATTAAACGTCCCTAATTGCATGTTACATCACCTTACTACCAGAAACTCCCATACTAACTTCTTTTGAACTATTCATTATTTCAAGAAAACTACTAAGCTCACCTTTGAACATAAATCCAATCCTCCTCTTGCTCTACCATCTCATCCTCCTCTTCCTCCTCCTCCTCCTACTCCTCGTTCTCCACCACCTCCATCACATTCTCCTCTTCCTTCTCTTCATCCTCCTCTTCCTCCCTCTCCTCCTCCTCCTCCTCGTTCTCCACCACCTTCATCACATTCTCCTCTACCTTCTCTTCATCCTCCTCCTCTTTGACCACATTCTACTCTTCCTCCTCCTCCTTCTCATCCTCTTCCTCCTCCTCCTTCACCTACACCTCCTCCTTCTCTTCTTTCACCTCATTCTCCTCCTTCACCTCCACCTCCTCCTTCTCCTCCTTCTCCTCCTCCTCCTCCTCCTCCTCCTCCACCTTCACCACAATCTCCTTTTCCTCATCTGCCTCCTACTCGTCCTTCACCTCATTCTCCTTTTTATCCTCATCCTCCTCCTCCTCCTCTTACTTTTCCTTCACCACTCCCGTTTTTCCTTCTCCATTCCTTCTCATCATCCTATTTCTCTTCTTCCATCTACCTTTTCTTTATCTTCTCCAACGCCTCCTCTACTTCCTTCCATCCGTCTACCAATGAGATAATCACCTGATTTTCCTTGCCTAGCCAATAGACGGGAAAGTAGATTGTTATCAGTGCCTCCATTGTACTTTTATCGGCTTTGGGCAGATTTTAATTGCCGCTTATCAAGATAGTTCTCGGTTTCGTAATGTCTGTGAAATTTACGATGGTATTCTCGGGTGAGAGGCTCAGTAGGAAATGTACGTGTAGTACAGGAAATCGTTAGTGGATTACATACGTTCATCTAACTTTTGTGAGATTGTCGAAAAAAACAATAGTATACTTCGCCATTTATGTACCGTAGTAGTTTTTGAGCACTGTTTACCAAAAAAGGAATTGTTAGGAACTTTTTATCGAACATGGCAAGATCATGCCTTAATCTTGCCCAACAAGTTTCTCAACTACATGTGAATTTGAAAAATGTAACTCACGTTCGTAAGATGGAAAGAAAAGAGCTGCCATGTCTGGAACATAGGATTTTGAGGTGCCTTGGAGTATTATTTACTCCGTCTACGTTCAAATTAAACAGGCTAATGATTTTATTATATAAAAAATTTAAGAATTTTATTCAAATTAGATTTGCAATACAGAAAAACTTGTATTTATACAGAATGTACTTGCATTTATTCAATTAAAAAAAATTCAAATTTATTCAGATAACATACAGAATAACATACTGTAGTTGTATTTTTTTAAAGTAATGAGCAATGAACTCCTCAACTTAACATTCCCCCATGTCTGTGAGAATGATTTGCCTTTCCGTAGCTGGTATTAGATTTGAAAGGAAATTATAAAGTTGTACTAAGGGATGAATTATAATAGTATTTGCTCTCTTTAAAAGCTTTTCGTTTCTGAAAAACAAGATGGCGTTTAATTTTGAATGGCAACCGACACCAACCAATGATATGACAGCATCGATTTAAAAGTCACCTCCCATTTTTTGAGCATTGGTTACTGAAAAAAGAACATGGCTCCAATCTGAGATTGCACCAATCGTGACTTAGCATTTATTGATTCCTATATCAAATGATCCTATTAGTTTAATGGAAAATAATAGGGCTTAAAAGAAGAACTTTACCTAAAAGGAATAAATGTAACAAAGTTTGATTTATTTTAAGTATTATACTGTAATTACCATGTTAGTTGAAAGAGATTGTTTGTTAGCTTATTTTTTATTGAAATTTAATTTAATTATCTTTCTAATGAAACTAGTTGGGGAAGAAATAGAAGAAATGCAATTTTTTTTTAAGATTACGTCTTTGAGACTCCAGTTAATAAGACAAAGACATCAGATTAATAATGATACAATCTTATACATTAGTTGCCATAATTACTATATACTATATTACTATATACTATATAATTACTATATTACTATATAAATTAGTTGAGTTGTTGAGTTGAGGCTTGATTTTGATGTGAAAGGAACTCTTGTACACTATAAAAAGCTTTATCAACTAAATAGTTTTTAAATTTTTTTTAAAATAATTCTATATTTTGAAGAATCTTTAAAACTGCGGTAGCTTGTTGTATAGTTTCCTACCAATATAACTAGGTTCTTGTTTGAATAAGCTACTATTGTGACTCTCCAAGTCATAATCTCCTCGTCTTCTTATATTATAACTGTGTATGTCAAGATTTTGATTAAATCACTCTTTTTTACCTATCAATTATTATTAGCTTCATACTCATATAAGCAGGGTACAGTTAGGAGACCAAGTCTCTTGAACAACGGCTTACATGAAACTAATCTATTTATTCTTTCCATACACCTAACAGCTTTCTTTTGGATCCTAAACACCCTTTCAAGGGTTTGTTTTGATGATTACTTAAATGAACTTTGTGGCATATTACAGCACTAAACAGCTGTAGTAGCTCCTAGAGGTTGTGAGAATTTCCGGCTCAAAATTATCAATTTAATTTCAATATTCTTGAAATATTTGTGTTATGTAGTGTTTTTCGGTTTTATCAACCATTCAAATTGATCATTTACTGTCGGACTACTTTTTTTAGTGGAAATATTTGATGGAAACAGAAATTTGAACACAACCTATGGACATAACCTAATTTGGACTATTTATGTGACAAATTTGTAATTTGAACTGTTTTGGGCAAATGCCTGTAGTTTTTTACTTGATTGTAATAATTTCATCAAATAAATAAATAAATAAACAAAGTGTATTGTTGCAATCAAATAGTTTTCGTCACTGTTGTATAATTTGATAAAATTTCATATCATACATTTTTAGCTCTTAGCAATAACATAATAATAATTTTCTTAACTTTTCAAGTGAATTCAACGACTTGCAGTCAAATTTTTATTAAAATAAGTAGTATTTCACTTACTTCTGTAGGCCGAACGTTTTCGAGTTGTTAAAACCCATCTTCAAGGCCACTTGAAAAGTTAATATTAACAACGCAGTTCGTCATGGAACAAGAAATCCAGGAATAATATTTTTCTTTAATTTCTGCAAATTATTCTATTTTTTGAAAGACTCTATTGTAACTCATCCCTCTCTTTTCCTTCATGGTGCATATTTTGGATGCAGTCTTCTTTATTCCTATCTTCCAGTAAAGTTCCAATTTTGGGGGGCGGGGTCATGGCCCTCTCCCTGGAACCACCCTTTACTACAACATTATCATAGTAATGATCGAATGATTCGTAAAAAATCAAACCCAACATGTTCGCATGATTGTTGAGGAACTATGAGTGTCAATGAACTAAGAAAACCTGCGACCTGCTATGCAATGATCGTCCTTGAGCTGTTTTTATTCTGGTGTTAAGAGTGCGTGTCACGAAAGGCCTCAGAACCTGATGTGTGTCACGCCCTCAAACATAGGCTCATTACTGGCCGATTTACGCATGTCGCCTAAGGTTTGATAGTGCAAATAGTGTACAACAATCTCTAATGACATATCACTGTCATATCTAAATGAGAACGATTTCTTCAATCATGCAACTTGAGAAAATTGCGGTGTCTTTGAAGATTATGTTTTGTTTGTTTCCTTATTATTCCTTACGTCAAACTCGTGTTCTTGAATCACTGCAGTCTAAATTTCTGACATGCATACTGTCCAAAATCTTTCGTAATTTCAAATAGTCTACCTGTTGTGTGTTTACAGAAGTTAACCTGATGTTGGTGTGATGGTGTGATTCTTCAGGGTCAGACGTGTGAAAATACAAAAATCTTTTGTTGAAAAGATTGAAGTTTAACGGCTGGTTGCACGAAAGCCAATTAAATAACGAGTTTAATGTCAGTTAACTAACCGTCGTAAATGTAACGGGTTTATTTCTGTCGCACAAAGATCCATTAGTTAATTTCGTTTACCGAACGGGCACAATCTGGCTGCACTGTAACTTGATCAACAGCTGATTCTGAAGTTAAGAAAAATATGAATTAGAATCATTTCATTTATTATTCGACTATATCAATATTATTATATTCTTAATAGATTTTATTGATTTTGAAGGTTTTTAACACCTACGACCTAATTTGCAGTTCCGTGTTCTGGTACAATAAACATAAACTATAAAATTTAACTTAACGGGAGTTCGTGAGATTTAATTTAATTTTTATTGTAACTATTTGCTACCACCTATCCTATAATATCCCATACCTCTTCAGCTTTTCCTATAATCCCTCACCTTCCCTTTCAAGGATTGAAGGCTTTCCTAGTACATGGGTAACCATAGTTGGAAGAGCTTACAATCCTCCCCTTTTTTGCACTACAATTCCCGAGTTAGCCTCTTATATTTATTATTATTGTTATTGTTGTTGTTATTATTTTCGCTCACATCTCTGTAAATTTGCTTGTATGTGTGTGTAAAATGAATAAAATTAATTCAAAGAAAAAAAAATTCCCTGTGATCGGGCGGTTAAATATCTTTTACGCCGGTTAACATAATCAGCGGTATCGCTTGTAATTGTCCTTTGTGCAACTAAATTCACTCCATTAAGTTTAATTTCAATAGAATGACGTCATTCTACGGGGATTAAATTTAATTGGGTTTCGTGCAACCGGTCGTAAGTCTGATTGAGAAAAGGATATTGCCTACAATTTTTCAGTGGAGAATCTTTGCAACTTTCATTCAAGATTGTGGAATTACGCTTAAATTAATGTTCTAGGTCTTCTAGGTCTGATATCATTGGAATGTTCTTAAAATGGGAAGTCGTTTGTCATAAACGTACTGCAGTCTGCAAACATTAATTCATAAGATATTCTTATCCAGCTGTTAAAATTATTCTCTGCTGTAAAATCACTTCCCGGTGGTTCGGAACCCACATAAAACTGTAGGTCCAACTCATCAATCACCATTATCCAACTCATTACCCACGCACAGGTCTCAGACCTATGTGGGCTTCATCACCCGAAAAATACCTTATTTGGCTCACTTTTTCAATAAATTGTACAGTTGTTACATTTTTTATCATTGTGATCTTGAGATGAATTTATTCAGTTTTCCAAGTCTAAAGTTGTCAAATCCTTCGTAATCATTTCAGTTTTTTTAATTGGGGAGTCTTGTCTCCTATAGTCAATTATCTAGTGATAGCCAAGTAGAAAATAGATAAGATAGATAAGCTGCGTTCTCGTAGGTCCTGTTTGTAACGGTGACCGATTAGATTGGCCAGCAAAAAAAAGACACTGTTCTCTGCTGAAAATCACTTCCCGGTGGTTCGGAACCCACCTAAAACTGTAGGTCCAACTCATAAATCACTATCATCCAACTCATTACCCACGCACAGGTCTCAGACCTATGTGGGCTTCATCCTCAAAAAAAAAAAAAATCATACACTTGAATAAAAATTCGTCAAACTCAATTCAAGCTCTCTTTGACTAGTTCATTACCCAAGGATTGTTGTAAATCTTTCAAATTATTTAATTTTCATTCTATTTTCTTTATTGCTGTACAATTTTTCTCAAAATCGCAGCTAATCTAGGATCTGTCTTGTAAGTTTCTGCTCCTAATCGTGTTGTAGCTTCTAGCATTTCTAAACTATTAACAATGCTTATCGGACTTCTATAACGTTATTGGAGTGAGCCAGTTTTCAATAGGGACCGGTTCTACAGTTGCAGATGACCGAACAGCTGGCTACCAACCATTCGTCCAGTAAACTTCATCTGACCACGCACTTAAATTGAACTCTAGTATTTTTTATGGGGGTGGGGAGGAGTGAGAGCGATCAGTAAGAAACCAGAATTATCTGAATTTCTTCAATGGACAACTTTGAAGTGTGTGTGATCCAGTTTTCGTTTCATTCATTCATTCATAGCTCTACGTCTGCAATAACGATCAAATAGCGGTCCTGAAATACGCCGCTAATTAAGTGAAACTTCCATTGATACTTGTTCATCATCAACAAGTTGTTGCTGTTATTTATGTGCTTGTTTCTTCTTTCCATCTACTTCTTTTCAATCACACTTTTCTAATTTCCTTTTCTTTCTTCGTTATTTGTTTTTCCTTCTCATATTTCTCCTTCTTTTCCATTTCATTTTTTTGTTTAACCGTCTTTTCCTTTTCCTCCTTTTTCTGATTTCCCTTTCTTTCTTTTTTTCTGTTTTTCCTTCTTATATTTCTCCTTCTTTTCCATCTCATTTTTTTGTTTTCCATGTACTTCTTTTCAATCTCCCTTTTCTAATTTCCTATTCTTTCTTCGTTATTTGTTTTTCCTTCTTATATTATTTCTTCTTTTCCATCTAATTTTTTTGTTTATCCTTCTTTTCCGTATCCTCCCTTTTCTGATTTCCCTATCTTTCTTCTTTATTTGTTTTCCTTCTAATATTTCTCCTTCTTTTTTATCTCCTTTTTTTGTTTATCCGTCTTTTCCGTTTCCTTCTCCTGTTTCAACGTCTTCCCCTCAGCAACCTTTTACATCTCTATCTTTTTGCTTAAATTTTTATTTGTAAATTTTTTTAGTTTTTAGGTTGAAAAAAATTAAATTTGGTGTTTAATTAAGCTTTAATAGAAGTCTTTAGGGGTTAAAGTTTAATTAGTAATTAGTTCACTACTAATTTAATTTGAATTTTGTTTTAATTTAATGCTACATAGTTTATCTCCTTGTTACTCTACTGCTACTTCTATGTTACTCCCATGTCACTCTACTTCTTCCCACTCTTTTTATCATTTCTTCTCCTTGTCTTGACTCATCAGCCCCAACAATATTACAGCATCCTTAATCCTTTTGATATTTACTTTTATTTATGTTTTTTTTATCAATTTCATTTGATAATTTTCTAACTTCAACTTCTCCATATCTTTCTCCCTTGTTACCTCTCCTCTTACGCCTTCTACTCCTCAACCTCCTCCTCTCTACTCTTTGTACGTTTAAATGCAATAGTTTTTCAAGACCTGGCATTCTAATAAAAATCAATCAATCAATCTCTCCTTCATCTTCTTTTAATGTTAATGTTTTTACTAGACCTGGCAACGTAAGTTGTAATAAATGAATATTATTTTTTTTTCTGGAGGATGATGCCCACATAGGTCTGAGACCTGTGCGTGGGTAATGAGCTGGATGATGGTGATTGATGAATTGGACCAACAGTTTTAGGTGGGTTTCGAACCACCGGGAAGTGATTTCACAGCAGAGAACAGTGCCTTTTTTGCTGGCCAATCTATCGGTCACCGTTACGAACAGGACCTACGAGAACGCAGCTTATCTCTATCTGATTGAACAGATACCTGCTACGGCTCGCGGCTATCACTTTCTAAGAATATTAATTATCTACTTCTCTTTTTCCTCCTCCTCCTATCTTGTACTCTTCTCCTCTATTTTATTCTTCTTCTCTTCCTTCTTCTTTTCCTACTTTTTCATTCTCCTTCCCTCCTCCTCCTCCTCCTATTCCTCCTTCTCCAAATCCCCCTTCTCTTCCTTCTCCTCAGTCTTCCTCCTCCTTGTACCCTTCCTCCACCTCCACAAAACTCCTGCCAGTTTTTTATTTTTTCCCCATCTCTTTTCTCCCTTCTCCGCAACTACTTAACTATTAATTTTCCTGCTTCTCCTCATTTTCCTTCTTCGCCAATCCCTGCCCATTTTCTTCATTTTAAGAATGTTTTTTGCTATCCATTTTTCTTTCTCTCTTTATATATCTTTCTTCTTGCAGCTTTATTTTCATTTAATTTCTACTCTTTCATATTCTCCTGCTCATTCGCCTCCTCTTTTTCATTCTCCCCACTCCTCCTCCTCTTGTTTATTAGTCTTCCTTCATATTTTTCTTGTAAATATCTCATCTTTTCACTTTATTCAATTCTTCTCCATATTCTACTTTCCCTTCTCCTTCTTTTTCTCATATCATCGTTATTTCACACTCATCACCAACACCCACCTCCACCTAGGCATCGTTCGCTGACATTGATGATTGTCTAAATATAGAGGAACAACCTAACTTCATTTTCACATTGCAGTGTTAAGTGCATTGTAAACCTTATCGAGTTATGACTTTTGTCTACGCATTGTATATAAAAGATGTAATTAAATACATAATAAAATATAAATCCGAATTTCCGCTTACTTTGAACTCCATAAGTAATAACTATAATTTAAGGGGCACTGCTAACAAATATTTAACCTACAACACTAATATTGAATGTATAAGGAGGCAGTTGATATTCATTAGTACTAAATTAATAAACCTTATCCCGGACCACTTCCTCATCAACTCAAAAATTAGTAAAAAAACAAAACTTGATATAAAAAACTGGACCTACAGTAATTTTTTCTTCTATATCGATATGTGAGACCTAGGATTTCTGCTCTTACTTTGAATGCCATGTTTTCTGTAGCTTTGTGTTTTTCAAGTTTCAGTGGACTCGCTTACCATTTTTTATTTTTCTTCCTTTTTCGCTTATCTTCTCTTTCTCCTCCTTGCTTTCCCCGTTTTTCACTCCCTTTCACTCCTTTCTTATTGCCCTCTACCTGCCTATTACATGGGAAACCATAGTTGGCTAGGTATTTCTCCTCCTTTCTTTTTTTTCAGCACACCCCACCATATAGCCATTTGTTTTTGTATTTGTGTTTCTGTTTTGTATATTATACTATTGTACTGTTGTATTGTAAATTTGTTTTCTGTTGTATTTTGTGTGTGTTTGAATAAAATTTGAAATTGAAAAAAAAAAATTGAAAAAAAATTTATTAGTGGCATGCTGTCGTAAAATTTCACAGCTATCATAAAACAGAGGTGCAAATCACTCTTCAAACTCTCAATGTGCAAATTTATCACTAGACTACAACAAAAGGTATTGAAGAGTCATTTTCGCCCGTGACTACTCACTTCCTTATGAGTAGTCCTTTCCTTTACACTTTTCATTTTTATAACGGAAATTTTTCTAATATTCCTCAATACCGTATGAAATAAAATTTATCTTAAACAGAATTTATTATAAGATGGATCTTCAACATCAGAATTTATTAATTTCGAATTCCTTTAAGTGCTTTTAGTTTATACTGAAGACTTCCGCAATGGCGGTATTGAATAGCTGATGGAAATCGATGAATGCTACTGTACAAAAAAATCAGTCACCACCGGGAATCGAACCACGGACCTCCCAATTGCCGGTCGGGCGCCTTAACCACTAGACCATGGAGACCCTTCTGCACAGCAGCATTCATTTTTAACTTGGCCATATTGGCTCGTATCTCACAAGTTAGTTCGAAGTTACTGACAATTGAACAAACTGACATCCGCTATTCAATACTGTTGTCAATATCCGCCATTGCGGAAGTCTTCAGTATAAACTAATAGCACTTAAAGGAATTCGAAGTTAATAAATTCTGTTTAAGTAAATTTGTCAGTTTGTTCAATTGTCAGTAACTTCAAACTAACTTATAAAATTATCGTATGTAATGAGTGTAAGTTAGGAGTTACAACCTAACCTAACCCAACAATGGTTGCCCAAGTTCCAGGGAGGGGTTATCATAATATTACGGTAGGAGGATGAAGGAGAAGAAAGGAAAGGTTGAACGATTTTAAGGGGAACATTGATTTAATAACTGTTAATAATATTGTAATATGGTTTGATTATTTACTTCATTAATAGAATAATTTTATTATTATTTACCATTATTGCCCTTAGGACAGGATTCGTCGTGATCATTCATTTCCCTCTCTTCATTCTTTGGTTATGTTCCTATTTCTGTTGCTCTGTTCATATTTTAAAGTTTTTTTTCTTTAATTTCAAATTTGATGTTAGTAATCAGACTTCTAAATATGTTCCTCGACTTTATCTCCTCATTGACTCTGGCTTGTTTTAAGCCATCTTCTGTTTCTTGAAATCAATTGGTTTGTTTCATTGAATTCTTTACTATTTCAAATTTTTTTGTGAGCCTGCTTTGGTTTTCATTCTACGTATGTGTCCATAAAATGCCATCCGGGGCCATTTGATTTTGTCAGTGAACTAAATTCCTAAAAAGATGTATAAATTCAATTTTAAATAATAGGGTATCTAATCCTAGTTTAAACCCAATATGAAATTTTAACTTTTTAAAAATAAATTAGCCTTCTAAAAATTCTGTGAGTTCATCCAGTTCTTTGGTCGGTCTTTTTATCCATATACAGTAGAGTCTCGATAATACGAGGTAATTTTATTTTTTTATTTTTTTTTTTAAATTTATTTATTAATTTATTATTAGGAACACTATCAAGTAAAGATACAACAGGCACAGCCCACTACTGCTTTCTTTACAAATTTTGAACAAAAAAATACAAATTTTAGGTTATATCGAAGTTCAACTAGAAATTTCACTTAGAAGTACAGTAGTGGTCTGAGGAGTTGATCCCTGGTTTTTCGGTGCGTGAGCGGGCGGCGGTAGTAGGAAGCCAACTGCGCATGCTCTATTCATGCTTTATTCCTAATTTGAAAACTACGGCCAGAGACAAACAGGTTTTCTGCGTTTCAACTAGCATGCAAATGTCATTGCAACGCACAGTAGCAGAGAGTTGGTGTAAAAGGGCAAGAATCGGCCAGGGATCAACTCGTCAGACACCAACTATACAATTACTAATTCTTCTAAAACAAGAATATTAATTTAAAAGTTCACTTTAGACACGAAGCACTAAAACAGATCAATAGTCCAAAGAATGTGGATAAAATTTTGAAGTTTGTTCCAGATTTCAGAGCCGAAAATGTGCACGTCAAGTCAAAAAAAAACACGGATTACAAAAAACTCGGATACATGAAAAAAAAACAGTATTTTCATCAATTTTAGTCAAATTTTATATAGAATTATCATGAATGTTATACAAATACATGAATAGTTTGCCTTATAAAGTAGAAAGCATTTACTGCCCATTTTAATACTAATCTTGAGGTTTGACTACAGTATAAAGTTGATATTTTGTTTTTTCAGGTTAATGCTTATTTTTTTAGGCACCTCGGATTGCACGGAATTTCGGACTACCGAGGCTCGGATGAGCGCGACTCTACTGTATTTTTTTGTACTGCTCCCAATAATTCATATTTTATTTATTTTAGAATAAACTTAGCGGAATGATTTTTCTGGAATCAGTTTACATCTATAGTAAGGTTTTAAGATAACAAATTCCCCCAACATCATCCATAACCTTGTGTTATTATTAGTGGGCGTTTGTTGTTCCCTATTCCAAGGCCACATGGTATGCGAAGCTTGTGCAGCATCCACAGAACATGGGCTGAATTTTGGTCAAGGGATAAGGGTGGCCTCACCCTAGTCGTCTTCATGTAAGAAGGGAGGGAGGGATTGAGATTCTTTGGGTGAGAGGTCGATATTAGTGTGACAGGCACGTCACGTATAAATGTCCCCTCATGCCTCATGTCTCATGTGAGTGAGGACACTTTGTCGGTTTCAGTCATTTTTCTTCTCAAAGGAAAACACGCGCACGTGTCTGACACTCCCCTACTCCAAAGTACCAGCATGTCTTTTAGTGGTGCAGACTGCACACTTCCCGTTTGCTAAGCGTGTTGAGCTTTTTCTGCATTACACGACTATTATCGAGTTGGCACTTCATTTTTATCTGCAGTAGCAGTGGAGATGTTATTGTGAAGGTCTTCCAAATTGTCCTTTTTAGATCTTTCAAATAAATTTTTTTGTTTTGTAGTGCTTTTTCGAGCTGCGTAATGTTGTATATACTAAATTCTTGTGCAATTTTGTGAATGATTTTTGGTGTTTTTTTTTATTGGAAGTGGAAGGTTACTCTGTAAAAAGAAGGTTGACATTGAACTTCTCTCTAAATATTGATTAAAAGGTAGATGGGGGGTCGAGAAAATTGATTCAGATAATGG
Source organism: Conomelus anceps (assembly GCA_948455865.1). Classification (NCBI taxonomy): domain Eukaryota; kingdom Metazoa; phylum Arthropoda; class Insecta; order Hemiptera; family Delphacidae; genus Conomelus; species Conomelus anceps. The sequence goes on from OX418226.1 coordinate 38,276,211, forward strand.
AAACTTTTCTTCTCGTCAGAGCATGAAAATTCTGAACTCATTAATAATTTTTGGGAAAATAATCCTCTTGAGTTTAGGGGCGGAAAACTTAATCTTACCGGATAAACGAATTTTAAACGTTTTTTTATGGATAATTTTTCCTTTTTGTGATTGGAGGTAAATATTCAGAGCGGGCTGATGCTGAAAATGCGTATTACAACTTTGTTAGGTATAAGGGGTAATTCCATGCAGTAAAACATTTCGAGCTTTCCAAAACTGATTTTTTGCAGTTTTTATCTTCAATATGAAATTTGAAAATTGAAAATGCTCTTGAACTTTTTCGAAGATATGATCTCTTTTTGAGTGGAGAGTGTTGGGCGAACGAAGTCTACTGGTACAGAACTACTTGTGATAGACATTTAGATACTGTAGTAGTAGGTTGAATTTCTATCCGATTCTTGCGTTTTTTACTAATGCAGTAATTTGAGTACATAGTTACTTGAGGAAGTGAATAGCGCAGTTTGACGATAGGCTTTTGTTAAGTAGTGCAACTCTGTTTGTATAGGGCATGGCTCTGATGACAAATGAAAGATTATTGAATTGAATTGAATAGGCTTCAGGAACAGCAATTATTATAACAAAAACTGTAAAACTACGAATCTTATGTCATTCTTAATTCACCTTTTAAACTTCATAATCAGTTTAATATTGGTGATTTCAATATCCAATGTATCTTTGGTAAGTACCTAAGTCGTTAACTTTTTTAGTGAAAGTTACATACGTTATTGAAGTACGTTCTGTACTGTACTTGTTATGCTCATATCGCATTCATCTTTGAGAATAAACGACCGTGGCCAATGACTTGTTGTTACTAACAAGATTTAATAATTATTATCAAGGTCTTTACAAGGCACTAATGACTAGGTACATTGCATGTCATCTCAGCAATCATCAGAATTAATTATTCATTTATCATCTGAACCATAATCATCTTTAACTGCTGATTCATCTGTCAATCAAACTATCATTTACAGCAACATTAATTAAAGTTTATTACCTGGTCTTCACGTATGGAGTACACATTAATTCATCACCTATGGTGTTCATCTTTCGATCATTACATGATGTGTATGTGCAATAACAATAAACAACCCTTTTTTTAATTTTCATTGTAATGTGAATATTGTAACTGACAAATCTGTCAGCTGCTCAGTTCCATCTGTAGTATTGCAAGGTTCATAGCTTTCCTTTGTCAGTTCACTTCATCACCTATAATCTGTAAGCATTAATTTTTACTTTTATTTAATATGTTATAGTAATTTTCATCATTGAGAATCTGGTTCAATAATCAGAAACCATCAATGAGTATATGCTTTAATAATCTAATATTAAAAATAACACTGTATTTCGCTTTTATATATTGTTTTACTCACTTATATTGGAGATGCTTGAGGGATGCATTCCATTTCTGAAAAGAAGCTTCGTCAGCCTGAACTTTTCAGAAGTGAAATTCATCCGTCTAGCATCTCCAATATAAGTGAGTAAAGCAATATATAAAAGTGAAATACAGTGTCAGTTTTAATATTAGATTGTTCATTAAGTATCTCGTCATGGAAAACATCACAGGTATATGTTTTAATTTTTATAAAGAACTAAAGATGATATTAAAAATGATGAAGAGTTGGAAAAAAAATTCAAATAGAAATTAAATAGAACAGCCACATCTGCTTTGGAATGACCCAAAAGAAGATCTGAAATACTTGCTGACCATAATTCATGAATATACTTCGACAGGACGGCTTGTTCGAGACCCGCACTGGAGTGAAGCAGAGCTGCCTATTGAGCCCCTTATTATTTTCCCTATTTGTCAATGATTTGTAAGATTGGGTGCATGGAGGAGTCAACTGTGCATAAAACTGCACAAAATTTCTGCATAAACTTCTGCGGCTTCTGCATAAAACTTCTTGCATACGCAGATGATATAGTTCTGCTTGCTTCAGACAGAAGATATGCTACATATCTTTACGAGATATGATATCCGACTTGGAAGTGTATTTCTTCTCAAAATTTCAACTAAAGCATGCAAATCTTTGGTTATGTGGAACGCTTCACGATTTTTCGTGTCATCCTTGCGCAGTTGATATCCAACTTGGAAGTGTATTGCAAGAAGTGGAATCTCCAGGTGAATCTAAGTGAATGTAAAATAATGGTTTCCAGGAGAGGAGGAAGAACGAGTATACAGTCATGATGTATGACAATACAACAATTAATCGATTGAAGTGGTGAAAAGCTACAAGTATCTGGGAATAAACTTGACATCCCAACTTTCATTGGCAAATCATTTCAAGGAGAGGTTGTCTGCTGCGAGGATGGCACTGAATATGTTTAATGGCTTATAATAGCACAGAAATGGCTATAAATAGCACAGAAAAATATAGGTACCGTTCAAATTGAAACAAAGTGTCTTTGAAGCTGTGAATAGGTCAATGGTATGCTATGGAGCACAAGTTTGGGGAGAAAAGATGAAAAAGTGCAAGATGAAGTGGAAAAGGTGCAAAGTCTTTTTCTCAAGAAAGCTTTTAGCTTGCCAATGTGAGCCCCAAACTATTGTCTTATTGTTGAGACGGAAGTTCTGCCATTGCTGGTCTATACATTAAAACTACACATAAAATGTATACAGAGATGTATGAAGCTGCCAAATAACAGATATCCTCATGTTCACTCTTCATATCCTCTTATCTTTGTTTCAACGCTCTTATTTGGCTTCTAGTATTTTCTAGATGACAGCTTATCTGTTTAAATAGAAATATTGTGTAAATAGAAAGATCTGGAATAAGAACTTTCTGGTACAAAATAAATTTTAAAGGGCTGTGCTTGTCAGCAGTGTGTCAGTTTTTATTCAGATCTCAACACGTTCTCCATTATTTATGGAGGGACAGTTCATTTTGTGGCAATTTACACAGTGCTATTGTGGTTCTGTGTCAGATAGTAGCCTGGGATTGTGCCTCATAAGTGCTTATTTTATTATTGAGTTTATTAACCGTTTATTAGACTGTGTTTCCAGCATTATTTTAGTGTTGGAACCCATAACAAAAGTAATAATAGGTAAGTGAGCCGTAGCACGTATCTGTTCAATCACATAGAGATAAGCTGCGTTCTCCTGGGAACTCTTTGTAAGGGGGACCGATTAGATTGGCCAGCAAAAAAGACACTGTTCTATGCTTTAAAATCACTTTCCGAAACTCACCTAAAACGGTAGGTCCAGCTCATCAATCATAATCATCCAACTCATTACCCACGCATAGGTCTCAGACCTATGTGAGCTTCATCCTCAAAAAAATAATAATAAACGTTCAAAGATATTCAATAATTTTTGAAAAAAAGTTGATAACATGCATTGAATAAAATTAATATTGAACTCGGAATAATTTATTATTTGTTATCAGTCATTGAACCAAATTGGATTGCTTACAGCCGTACTCTTTATCAAGATACTTTCTTCCGCGAGTAAGCGAATATCCTCAATTTCCACGTTTAGCCTACCCAAGAAAGGTATGGGTCTATTTTGAATGTGTTGTACAAGTTTTTTTTCACCGGGAACTTGTTATTTACTGGAGAAATCTTGTCAACTGATTGATCCGGATACAGTTAACGAGATCAGTATTTCCATGATAACCTCGTATTTGTGTGATTACTGAGTATTTCCTTGTTTAACTGGACCAGTTCCACATTAGCCATCAAAACTATGTCCACGTAATAGGCCTCTCTACCTCGGCAGTAGTAAATATGATGAACGTTCTCAATGAGGGGAGGACACCATTTGTACGACTGTCGTTTTGACCGACCTAGTAAACAAAGGTCGTCTTTGGAAATTGAAAGCATTGGAAATTAGTAACGGTCGTATTGGGAGTATGTTTTTTATGCATCAAAATAATAAAGGTAGAGGTGGTTCAGTGGTTCTATGAGGTGGTTCAGTCACATCTAGCCAGGTTAGGTTAGGTTTGGTTATGCGCGCGATGCATCAAATTAAAAAATAATGGTTGCAAACTATTTTCCGATAAGTCCACATTTCCCTACGCATAGCAGCTCCAGTACTATGTTGGTATAATTATAAAAAATATACCACACAGAATTGTGGACTGCAGGCTGCGCTATCAGTAGGTCGATCAAAGTGTTAGGTCCACCTGAGCTAAACATTAATTGCAACTTTACCCCTTTTATGAAAAAATCCGTCCTGCAATGCATTATGGTATTTCTATATGTATTTTGTATTGATGTCAAATTAATTTGTGTTGATATTTTAAAATAATTCACCTGAGCTAAACATTAATTGCAACTTTAACTGATTAACTTTTTCTGTAATCTTTAAAAATAACATATATTTTCTAGTGTTAGAGGCTTCTAATCAAGACACTAGCTCTCTACTCATTATTTTTTTCAACACTTAACCGCACTATTTTTTTCATTTAATTGCTGTGGGTTGGGTTGTTAATATTCTTGTAGTTGTCATGGACAGACCATGAATCATTTTCCATTTCTTGGTCCAGTCACAAAATGTGTTTGCAATGCACTATGGGGTGTATTTTACAATCTCCGGTTTGAATTTCGCAGAGACTGACAGAAAGTTGTTAGTAGTCAATGTTGAAAAGCTTATTTTTGTAGTCGGAATACCATACTAGGAGATGGAGAAAGGTTGTATGCTAGTTCATACTATCCAATCACATTCTAGTTACTGTTTGAAATACGGTAGTAATCATATAAGTAACGAATAAACCACTAAAAGCACTCATAAAACGGTCGAACATCAATTATAAAATAGCTTTGAAACAGATGAGATATCTACCCTGTATGGAAAATCGTTTTTAAAATAGATCTCAACGTTTCTCTTACTTGGATCATTGAAAATATTGCATTTAAGCTCTAAACTGGTTCTGATTTGAAACTTCCCTAAATTGCCAATTTAAACGTCACTGTTATTGCAAACCCATTGATGAACCTGTTTTTAAAGTGCTTGAACAAGTTTTTATACATTCAAGATAGTGATCTTGAGATCTCAAGTTTCGGCATCTTGAAGTATTGAGTCATACTTTCACAGATTTTAGCAATTACAATCATTGAGTCATACTTTCACAGTATTCTGATGGTTTGAAGGTATTTGTTTCTAAAATTGAGCTCAGCAATTGGTTATGGTCGAAATTTTAATTGAATCTGAACGACTGGAGTATGTGTCTTATCTTGAAATTGTTTCTCATAAAAATTAAATTCTTACTGTTCAAGTAAATAAAATTTTATATTTTGTAAGTCAAAAATCCAATCAAGTTTAAAACACAAATTTATTTTCATAAAAAAATTGCTAAGTTAAAAGTTCATTCTTCTCATAATAAAGGAACCTCATTATAATCCAGACATCAGAAATATTGATATAAACTATTAAATATGAGAATGAGACCTCCTCCCTCATTTTTCCTTGAAAACTTTGAGACATTAAAAATAATCCTTGAGAAACTTGATACATTTTCCTTAATTCTCCTTGTGAACTTCCTTACTAAATAAATTATTCAACCAATGTCAGAAACACTAATACATACCATGTATAGTACCTTAGCCGATATCGACTGTAGATGACTCTTCAGACCTCAACGTTTTAAGTTAAAGTCCAAAGAGAGTATTACAGGTGAGGTAGTTTGTCGTTGCTTTCCTAATTGAGCTAACATAGTTATATCAGTATGCCAAGCCGACCGAAACAAATTCTGAAACTCGGTGCTTAACAATCCACTACCAGCACTATACAGACTCTGGGTGCATAGTGAGTGCGCATACGATCCAGCACACCTCTACATCCAAGCCATCGTTCGACAGATACGAAAGCATCACAATATTGATGTAGCCGTGTTTGTATTTGAGATGAACAAATCTCAAATCTCCTCAAGACACAATATTGCACATATATTTTCCATAAATAGTGATAATTCCAAGAATTCGCATTACAGCTATATTATCAACGTATAGATTAATTTATTAATCTTTATTTGCAGTGGCGAAGGTGATATTGTGGAAGGTATCCATAATGAATAATTAGACGAAATTGCCACAACCACATTTATTAAAAAATATTGAGAAACTAGTTTCGGTTGTTATACCATTATCAATCTCAATCAAACTAAAACTAAAGTACAGAGAAGCTTAATATATAGGTACTGAACATGGAATGATACTATTGGCTAAGCGAGAAAGAGGCTGACCTTCATCGAAGGTTGTAATTGGCTGACAAGTCACGCCCCCTGGTGGGAGGAGTAACAAGCAAAAATACGTGCCAAATCAATAAATACAAACTGTGAACATCTAGAAAGCAACAAAGAAAAGAAATACTTAGAAGTTTCTAAAGTAGAATAAATGAACATTATCAGGGATTGGAAAACCCAAAAAGGAGATTCAACTTTTACAGAGCATCTCATTAATAATGGGCACATGTTCAAGGCTGAAGAAAATGTTGAATTTCTGTATCTGATAGGCAAATGCAGACATTTGAACATTTTAGACGCTTTGGAGATAACTCATTTTAGAAGCTTTGGAGATAACTAGGCTGGTAAAAACGATTCCAATACTAGTTTAAATGACCAAATTTATTTTAATCAATTCAATACAACTAACTTGATTTCATAATAATTCCAGCCTACATTTAAAAAACGGGTCTTTCATGTATTTCTCGGTTGACCTTGACTGCATTCCAGTGAGCTTCTATTTTTTTAGTTTTAATTTGATTCAATTTTAGCTTCATTACGTATTTTTCTTATTTGTTGCTTTCTAGATGTTCACAGTTTTTAGTTATTGATTTGACTCGTATTTTTTTGCTTGTCACTCCTCCCACCAGGGGGCGTGACTTGTCAGTCAATCACAACCTTCGATGAAGGTCAGCCTCTTTCTCGCTTAGCCAATAGTATCCATGTTCAGAATATATTAAGCTCCTCTCTACTTTGGTTTTAGTTTGATTGAGATTGATAATGGTTTAACAACCGAAACTAGTTTCTCAATATTTTTTAATAAATGTGGTTGTGACAGTTCCGTCTTATTATTCATGATTAATCAATCCATTGACATGGATTAAACGTATGTTATTTTCTTTATATAATTAATTGTTTCCTTGATTATGGCATGAGAAATAATAAGATTCATTCGAATACTTTACGACTATAGTTTTAGATATTTAGAATGTTTGGTCTCTCTTCTAGTAGCAAAGATAGGAAAGCTGTCATACCATCAATGTTCTTCTACAACTCTACAATCTTCAACTTTTATTGGTTCGACATTTGATTGACTCGAGATTCTAGTCTCATTATTTATAGCTTACATTCTCAAATTCTTTCAAATTACACTAATAGTCGATTTGTTTATCTTTGGAAATGGTAGCCTCAATGTCCGACTATTATTTTGCCAATGGTTTACAAATAGAGCTGTTGTAATTTGTGAGTAAACTAGAATGTTATGTTGAGCAGTAACAAGAATTGGGATGAGAAAATGATTCGCTTGCAAAGGGCATTGCCAATGCCATCTGAAGTAATGACTGGGTAATGGCTGCTGGTTCGAGGATTGAAGTCTTCGTTTTACAAGGGTAATTGTCAAAATGACTTCTCTGGATCTTAGATTAGTAACTGCAACAAGCTGACTGCATGTTGGTTTTGGCATACTACATCAAGGTGGTCCTTTTGGTGCAACTCACTTCTCTGTAGGCTATCATTAATAGATGTTCAGTGTTTGTACTTACCCAACCCGATGTAAAGCTGTCATCATTTTCCAGGTTGTTAAATCCGTTTGATTAATGGTTTCTTTTTGCCAAGTATCTTCATTTTCTCCTTATCTATTTTTTTGTCTTTGTTTTTATTTCGCTGTATTGGTTTATAGCTTCCTCATAATCCAAGTGAGATTGGAGTAGTTCATTGATTTTGATGTTTGGGGTCGAATATAAAATTAATAATGATGTTAAACAGATTATTTTTTTTGGAGGATGAAGCCCATGTAGTTCTGAGACCTGTGCGTGGGTAATGCATTGGATTATGGTGATTGATGAGTTGGACCTACAGTTTTTTGTGGGTTCCAAACCACCGGGAAGTGATTTTACAGCAGAGAACAGAGTCTTTTTTGCTGGCCAATCCAATCGGTCACCCATACAAAGAGCGCCCATGAGTTTCGTAGCTTATCTCTGATTGAGCAGATACCTGCTACTGCACTCGGCTATCACTTCCCTTTTAGTTTTCAATCACACTTCATTTTACCATTTTTTTTTTTTTTTTTTGTTGATGAATTTGAGACCAGGGTTATGCAGGGTTATAGTGCAAAAGCCCTGTTATTTTGATTCTACTCTGAAATTTTGTGAAAAACAGTTTTGAGCAATAGGCTGTTGTATTCATATTGATTGTTAGTTACATCAATAAATAAATAAATAATTAAATAATATATGTCTGTTTCCATTAATAACAATAGAGCTCGCACAAAACCACGTTAACGATAACGCTAATGCTAACCTGATCACTCTACCTACTCTATAAAGCATCTTGATTTCAGTGTAGGCAGATGAATAGAGTTTTCAGGTAAGTATTAGCTTAGTTTTGCCCAAACTCACTAATGTATTACCAAAGTAACGTAAAGAACCCATCTTCTCCATGTATGAATTCACTTTAAATTACTTCATGAAGTAGTTTTAATTACAGAGCAGTTTTTAACGTTGAGATAGAGGCGTAGCAATGAGAACAGTGGGAAGTGGTAGGCCTGGGAAAAATTCCTTGATGGGGAACGAAATAATGATTGGAGTGGAAAGGCGCGACAGTATGACACTTAAAAAAGGTGGGAAAAGACAACGAAGCCAACCAATGAGTTGTTACGATTCAATGAGCTTCATTACGAGTTTCTACTAAACGATGGGGGGCGAAAGAGTAGTAAAATTCAGTGGCGAGGGGAAGAAGTGCAGAGGGGAAGCTAAATTGAAGAATGATGAGTCATTCCGGAGTATTGAAGCCGACAGCCCCTTGGTTCTGGGGATCTATTCTCTGACTGGACTGATCCACAGGCGGACTCAATTCTGATCTGAAACAATGCTATGTGGAATTGATCCTCCATTGTAGTTGTCGGGCTGACCTCAGATCATCCCTCAGCTAGGGATTAGTTTTTTTTTATAAAGCCCACATAGGTCTGAGACCTGTGCGTGGGCAATGAATTGGATGATGGTGATTGATGAGTTGGACCTACAGTTTTAGGTGGGTTCCGAACCACCGGGTAGTGATTTTACAGCAGAGAACAGAGTCGTTTTTGCTAGCCAATTAAATCGGTCACTGTTACAAAGAGGACACAGGAGAACGCAGCTTATCTCTATCTGAGATAAGCTTATCTCTTCTACGGTCAAGTGTTGATGAGAAATTAACCAAATAAAAGTAAACCGAATACAATAAAAACCGAAAAATCAATTAAACGTAAATAAAAATTTTAATACAAAATTCAAATTTATATTCTTGTATATCCTCTTCCAATAATATATGTTCAAACTTCGCCGTTCCATGTATATACATCGCAATCATATCGTTCTCAAATTGCATCTTATACTGTATACATATCGATGAATAATTCTTCAATTTAGATCTGTAAAATCCATAGAACAATAATTACAGTACTTATATATTTTTAACTATCATAATCTAGAATCTAAGACTGTGCATTTTGTAACCTACATGAATAAAGTAAATAATCTAAGTTAATCTGATTGAACAGATACCTGCTACGGTTCACGGCTATCACTTCCCAATCAGTTCCTTCGAACCTTCAGTTATTAGTGAAATGTAGTTGGTAAAATATCAATATTTTTTAATATTATTATTACTTTTTATTACATTTTTGTAAATCATTTATTCCTCACAGAAAAAAACAATATAAAATACTATATAAGAAGATAAGCCTTAACACTGCCACATTAAAAAAAGCAACTGGAAATGTAGGAATTACTCCCCCAAAAGAGCAAGCTCGAGCTTGGGGAAGGGCCCACCTTACTATGGCGTCTACAGTGGATAATACATAAAAAACTTTATCCTTCTAATTAACACTGAACTTAAAGTAATAAAATACAAAAATAATAATTAACTAAAAATTATTTCCTGTAAGTATAAGAATACTTAAGTATACTATACTATATGAATACTATATGTATACTATACTATTATAGTATACTATAAGTATACTATAAGAATACCATTCAAGTTAAGAATAAGCATTCAATGTACATTAAAAAAAACCACTTGTAACTAACAAAACAGTAAAGACTAACAAGCGAAACAAGAATAATAAAATAAAAAAAACCATTTACAAGATATGAGACATTGATGGAACAGACCCACATGAGACCAACATTGTTTACATTCGAATTTTTTGTAGTAAATTTAACGACTCGCAGTCAGTTTTAGATTGTGAATATATAATAAATGTACTCACACTTGGACGAACGTTTTCGAGCTGTTGAAACTCACCTTGAAGATTTGAGTACACCGGCCAAGTGTGAGTGCATTTTTTTCACATTCTAAAACTGACTGCGAGTCGTTAAATTTAAAACAAAAAGTTAATATTAACACGCAGATCGTTATGGAACAAGAAATCCAAGAGTTTATATTCTTGTATTGTATTATATTTCTTGTTGCTAATGGTCGTGTTTAATATCAGAAAACCAATGAAATAACCATGGAAAGAGCCAATGAAATAACCATGGAAAGAGCCAATAAAAGAACCATGACTTACCTCAAAATTCTGATTTATATTTATTTATTTAGAAAAAATTGGCAAATTGTAGTGCTATGAAGCACACTATAATCACAGATAAGTATTCGTTTTCTGTGCTATAATATAACAGGATTTATGTTGATCTAAAATTTCATGACATCCTACCTTCTTCTGCTTCATGTTATGACTTGAATTGCGTTCAAGGAACCAATGGGTCGCTTCTTAATTATTGCTTCATAATCATTCTGCAAAGGTCGCTTTCCAAAACATTTTTCGCAGAGATTCACTTTTCAAATTCCTGTTCATGGACCTGCGCGAAATTTATCTTCCCTATCCGAGGCTCTGTAATTTGTATCGCATCGCAGTTGTAAGTTATAATCGAACAAGGTACTGCAATGAAATGGAAAGGACGAAAGATCGACCTGCTATCGTCATCAATTTAATCCGAAGATTTGTGCGACGTTCAAATTGCCTATCAAATTGTTTCGTGTAACGGACACCGTCTAGAAAGTTGGCCAATTCATAATAACAGGCGCTCAAACCGATATCAAAACAACACGTGGACCAACATGCCATAAAATTAATAGTATTGGGAGTAACTAATAAATGTAGTAGTCATCCGATGTTGGAAAACTCGGAAAATAATTATCTAATATTTATATATTGGTAGTTTTCAATAATTACACATGATTGTATAGTGATTTCAACTTCAACACAGTAGGCTACTTCGTAGGTGCTTGATTGTATACTGTAGTGATGGTGATTGGTGATTGGTCATGCGGTGAGCGTGGTGTTCAAGTGATCGTGATGTTCAGTCACGACCGCTCAAGACTGCGCTTGGATGGGTGACCGTGCTTCAATGAATTGATGTTACATGCTTTATTATCACTTACCCGGTGGTTCGGAACCCACCTAAAATAGTAGGTCCACCATGTTCCCCGTAACATGGCACAAACGGCGAGGTGGAACTACCCGTAAGGGTCTCCCCACCATTAAAAGCATACGCTTATTATTATTATTATTATTATTTTTGTATACTGTACCTACTGTTTGCTGGAGTATATAAGTGAGGTGACCAGATTTTTGAGACCCCAAAACGGGACAACTGGATGTATAGGGGGGGGGGGGGTGTTTGAAAATTGATCAGAAATTGGGAAAAACGGTATTTCTTCTCTAAGAAAGCGCCATAACATCAATATCACTTGAAAAGCTCAGTCCTGCTTCTTCACATGTTCCTTTTGCACAATAAATTTTGAAATCGTACATTAATCCAGTACTCCCAGCTCTTCTACAAAGATATTTCTATTACTTCTATAAATATATTTTTGTAGTAATTATCACACATTTTGTATTAAAACGAGACCGAAGTTTTTAATGCCATCGATGTTCACCATCCGAAGAATAATAAAAGTCCGCTCATAATAACGGGGGATTTTGGAGCTAAGGTTCAACTGTAAAATTAGAGCTTAAGTTTAGCTTTTAGATAATTTAAAGCAATAATAATTATCAATAAATGAAAAAAATATCCATGAAGTAGATTATTAGTAACTAATATTGCCAAAATGGTACAAATGGATGTCCCGACAAAGATGGTGGGGACAACGGGACCATCCCGTTGAAAACGGGACGTCTGGTCACCTTAAGTATAAGTAGTGAAAGTTCTGTTGTTATCCAGTTTCCAATAAGTCGATACTACAAATTATTTTTTGGAGGTGTATAAGCCTTATGAAACAGAAATCATTATTATACATGATTGTAAAATCATAATTGCACAGGCGTTTCATTATAGAGGTCCTGAGATTTCTTTCCACTACCCTTATGCGTTTGTCTTATTGAATGCTAGCACCAGCTCTGCTAGAAATGTACAATATCTAAAACTCTACAAAGTTGATGATTATTTATTCTGGTGTTGGCTTTTATTTTTTTTTTTTGTCTTATTTTTTAACGCTGTCCCAAATGCTGGTATACCTGTACAGATTCAGGTACACCGGATTAACTCACAGACCCTGACACTAGGGAACGGAAGTAAGGTGAACGAAAAAAAATTAATTCTCTCTTTCAAAATAAAGGAATGATATCCATGACAAAAAGTTCTTAGAAATGCACTTGATCCGTTTAGGGCTTTAATCTTTAAACTATTTTCCTTAGTAGAGTCTATGTATATAATCTGGTCTTGTCGAATCTAATCTAGTCTGTGTGAAATTATCTATATCAGTTACAATTCCCAAATAAATCTGATCAAGCGCTTTCATTATCGAAACTGTAGTCTGATTCAAAATAACGGCCTCTATTCAATATGAATGAAGACATTTTTATACTCCCTTTCAAGATAAAAGAATGAAATCCATAACAAAATGCAATGCTTCGAAAATTCAATAGATTTAGCAATTAAATCTTATACTAGTGGCTTGTAGGGGCAAAAGCCCCTAAAGAAAAACCCTAATACATAAAACAAACCATTATTATAAATCAAGCGAACTAACAATCAAATTATCTATGTGTCAGAATTTCCCTGATTACTGTATTAAAGAAGAGTCTTTTTCAATAAACAATTTGATTGCTTCCGGAGATTTAACTCTGCTAATAATTATTGTTGAAATTATTAGCTTCAGTCTTCTTCAATGTAAATAAATGTAAACAAAACAAAAACATTTTGAAAGTTTGTGTAATTTTAGATTGTACTATCCCAAGTAACCCACATCTTAATATTGAGCACTGACTTTATGATAAAGCACGATCACATGGTATTGATGTAAACAAATCAGACGTTTTTGACTCGCAATGCTATTCTTATGGAGAACATTTGCAGTTTTCATAAATATAACTTGGCAGCAGTTGGGTTCAGATCTAGCAAGTCCTCCCATCTTCTACACGCTGCCAAGTTATATGAATACTACAGTAAGTTATATGTAAATTTATGTTAACATTTTGAAAATTCCAATATCCAATAGTTTTCTCGCCATCATGGAATAGAGACCTTCAATTTGAGCCCTATCTCATCTTTCTACAACTTGCCAGACGCCCAGAATTTTGACGTAAAAATAGCCTTACGAAATTAAATATATGATGGTATTTTCACGTTATCTGCTTCCCTAAGGCCCTTTTATATTGACATCAGTTATTTGAAAAAGTTGTATTAATTTATGAGCTTGGCTATCGAGCTGAAAGCGTTTTCTCAACACTAGATAGATTCCAAGTGGGCCTAAAGTACAGTACATTGGCGCGTAGCTAATTTGATGCCGCTTTGAGCCAAGTTTATAAAGGTTTTGAAGAGGAGTGAGTCTACTGCCAATGGTGCAGGTCCACCTCAGAGTCCACCTCTGCTCATCATTAGCTGTTTTGCAGGCCAAATACCGACTTGAGTTTCGTGCTATCTATTCATTAAAAAGATGTTCGTTCATCTTCAGCAAGCACAGCCACCAAAGCTGGCGCTGGAGGAGGCTCTCCATGTAGTTGGTTCCACTCAATTGCTCTTATATTACTTCTCTCTTCCACAAAAACGCGTCTTCGAGCGTTTCTTTCTCTCTCCTGGTTTCTTGCTCATCATTTATATTATTCCTCTTCAAAGTATTCTTTTACCTTCTTCATTTCTCTTTTCCATCTTTTTCCGATCTAATTTGCTTTTTAAATGACAATTTCCCCTATTTTCTTTCAAAGTATTCTTCTACCATCTCTTTTCCATCTTTTTCCGATCTACTTTGCTTTTCACATGACAATTTCCACCATTTTCTTCTTTTCATTCTCGCCCACTTTTCTTATTTCCTCTTGGATCTTATTCCTCTCTTATTTCCCCTCCTTTCTCTTCCTACCTTTTACAACTTATTTCCTTCTTTTTTCCTTCTATTTATTCTCAATTTTCTTCCCATGTAATTAATTCACTTTTCATTTATTATTTTCTTCCTTTTTCTACTTCTTCATCATTTCTCACTGTATTTTTGCTTTTCTTTTCGGTTCTTTCCGTTTCTTCTCTCTTTTCGAATAACATAGCCTGTTCTTTAAATGAAACGTTTTTATAGTTCTCATGTTCCTTCTATTCATTCATAATCTTTCACAATTTCGTCTTCTTCTTCGTCTTCTTCTTCTTCTTCTTCTTCTTCTTTCCCTTAATTCGTGGTTCAATTTCATCTCCAATTATTCTCTAATTCAATCCGCATTTTTTAAATTTTCTTGTCTTCTAATCTAGTATTCTTGATCTTCTTTTCGTTGTTCTCCAATCCTTCTTTTATCCTCCTCCTCCTCCTCCTCTTCCTCCTCCTCCTCCTCCTCCTCCTCCCACGCTCTCTTCTTCTTTTTCTCCTCGTTCTCCACCTATTTATTATGTTTTTACATCCTCTTCTCTCGTCCATATTCTACCTTTTTCTCCAATAGTGTTTCTCCTCCTCCTCTTTCACTTCCTCCTCCTCCTCCTCCTCTTTCTTTTCCTCTTCTTCCTCCCTCTCCTCCTCTTTCTCTTCCTCTTCTTCCTCCTTCTCCTCCTCCTCATTCTCTTCTTACTCCTCCTCTTCCTCCTCCTCCTCCTCCTCCTTCTCCTCCTCCTCGTTCTCCACCTATTTATTATGTTTTTACATCCTCTTCTCTCGTCCATATTCAACCTTTTTCTCCAAAAGTGTTTCTCCTCCTCCTCTTTCTCTTCCTCTTCTTCCTCCTTCTCCTCCTCCTCATCCTCTTCTTACTCCTCCTCTTCTTCCTCCTCCTCTTCTTCCTCCTCTTCTTCCTCCTCTTCTTCCTCCTCTTCTTCCTCCTCCTGCTCCTCCTCCTCCTCCTCTTCTCCCTCCTCCTGCTCCTCTTTCTCCTACTCTCTTTTCTTCTTTTTCTCCTCGTCCTCCCTCTCCTCCTGCTACTCTCTCTTCTTCTTTTTCTCCTCGTCCT